>JAJEJO010000932.1:488309-521558 GCA_020662805.1 Glaucomys volans | reverse complement strand
CGAAATAAAATACAAAATAGGGCTGGGGATGTGGCTCAGTGGTGGAGTGCCCCTGGGTTCAATCCCCAGTACCAAAAAAAAAAAAAAGAATCCTATTAGAACCAGGCAGCATGGGTCAAAATGACCTAGAGTTGTCATGGTCATGAGGACTTGAAAGCCTGATGTCATATTACTTTCAGTCAAAAGTCAAGAGGTGAACCTGGGCGGGACTTTCTGGAAACTTCTCTGGGATCCCAAATAAAACTGGAGTGCAAGAGAAGCATGCTGACCCTCTCCTCTCTGAGAGGCCCCACTGTCTCCCTTGAGAGTGTCCCTTTCCGCTTTCCTATCCTTCAAAAAAACTCACGCCAGTTTTTCTGAACGACGTGTCTGAAATCTTTCTAACCTAATTGCAAGAACTAGGGTTTGAAGTGTGTGCGGGAGTCTTCATGCTGCCTGTTTCCCAGAAGGCACCAGCCCTCTAGCGCTATCAGGTTCCCTCCCACATCATGGGAGTTCTATCTCTTTTGTAAAAAAGTTCTCCTCTTTTCACTTTTCTCTTCCCTTGTCCGGGGATTTTATTTTCCAAATCTGCAAGACAAGAACCAAGAAATACGTTCACCTCAAAACTCTGGTCTCAAAAGGAGAAATGTCTCTGCCGAGAGCACATGACCAGGGGAATCAGGGGAAGGGGCTTGAAAACAAGGAAGTCCAGCCTAGGGCTGTCTGAGGGCTGAGGAACAGAGGCCTGGGACACAGCCTGGTGACAAGTCACAACAGTACCACTTGTGAACAGTGTCACACACTCGACGTTCATTCACATCCCTATTCTCAAACAGTCTCCTGTGGGGAGGAAGGGCCAGGAGGGACTGAGGGAGGACACATGGCCCAGGAGGTGGAGTGAGGCCTTCAGCTCAGTCCCAGTCTCACCACCTGCTGGGCTGTAGGCCTTAGATCACTTCACCTGTCTGAACCTCAGTTTCTCGGCCTGGAAAATGGAGATACGACTCCCCGTAATCTTGTTCTCCCAAATTAAGCTAAGTCAAGGTAGTTATTTGGGGATGAAGAGTTTCAGTAGAGGTCAGGGTTGCCTCTGCTGAGTGAGAAGAGTTGAGGATAGAATTAAGGAGAAAATTAAAATGTACTATTTTTTTCCCCTTAAGGTAAACATAACCATGTTCCTTCCGGGCAGGGAGCCCTGGCCCCACGTCTTAGAGGTCTGAGGATGAGGCTTAGACATTCATTAGAAAACCTTTCCGGAACACGGGGCGCAGCCTCCCTCAGGATCTAAAGGGTTAATGGGAGCGGGAGACCCCCCCCCACCCCCAGGATGGACTCAGGCATGCTGGGACTTGCAGGCTGGGGACCATCCAATGGCGCGGGGGCCGCTGGGAAATGTAGTCACTGACCGGGGCCAGGCCGCAGAGTTTCGCGCTCTCAGCAGTGACAGCTTAGGAGGTAGGCGGCAATGGCAGGGGTCTGGGAGCAGGTGTGGGGTGGGAGGGCGCGGGTAAGCTGACAGCTGGGACCCCCGCCCTGCAGCCATGAGATTGGACGTTCCCCCACCCCGTTGCCTTGGCTGATGCAACGGGGCCTGCTGGGCAGGGAGAGGGCAAGAAGGAACCGGGCACTTTTCCCTCTCCAAGGAAAGAGGACAGAGCGGGAAGAGAAGGAGGACCAGGCCTCCACTCCCCTTCTCCCTCCACAAAAGCCCTCCTTCCTGCCCTGCAGCCCTCTGAAGCAGCTGTCACCTCATCAGTCACTTGTTGACCAAAGGGGGATCCCATCTGTCCTGCCCAGGGAGAGTCTGCTCAGCAGGGGCCAGCATGGACCAGTCCATGGCCATCCAGGAGACGCTGGCTGAGGGCGAATACTGCATCATCATATCCTTGCCTTCTCTGAGCTCCTAGCCCTGGCCTCGGGAGGTCAAATGAGGGTGTCAAGGTGTCTGTCCACTCTCTTCCCTTTTTCTCTGAGCTGTCAGGGGAGAAGGAAGCCAATATTTACCAAGTACTCACTTGGTCCTGGACTCTTAAGTATGCAGCTAGCCTCTCAACCCCTTGTGAAGCTGGGGATTATTATCCCCATTTTGCAGAGGAAGGCTCAGAGAGGTGAAGTGACTTGACCAAGGCCACACAGGGAGTCCGGGAGGCAGGAGAAGGGCAGGGAAGGGGGTGGGCTGGATGGGGAGAGGTCTGTCTTCGGATTCGGGGTTTTGTTTTTCCTTGACTCTGAGCAGCAGGCAGTGCAAGGTATGCTGTGTGAGGGGGACAGTCGGCAGAGCCGCCTGCTGGGGCTTGTTCGCTACCGCCTGGAGCACGGAGGCCAGGAACATGCGTGAGTGAGGGGCTCAGGCCCTGCCTGTCTGGGACTTGGGGTTAGTCTCCACTGTACCCTCTAGCTGAACTTCAATCTTCCCTTCAGCTCTGAATCTCCTAGACTAATTATCATAATGATAGTTAATTTTCTTTGAACACCAGGTTCTAAGCCCTTCACATGTATCACCTCAAGAAGTGGTGAGGAGGCTTTTGGAGAAGAAGCAGATCTAGCCCAGATCTTGACTGCCTGGGTTCAATTCAGACATTGTGATCCTGAGCAAGTTGCTTTACTTCTCTACCTCAGTTTGTTCAGACCAAAGTTCAAAGTGAGCTGGGCTCAGTGGCACACCTGTAATCACAGCGACTTAGGAAGCTGAGGCAGGAGGATCGTAAGTTCAAAGCTAGCCTGAACAACTCAGCGAGGCCCTGTCTCAAAATAAAAAATAAAAAAGGCTGGGGAGGTGGTTTAGTGGTTAAGTAACCCTGGGTTCAATCCCCAGTACAAAAAAAAAAAAAAAAGTGGGGTTGAAGATAGAGTTCAGTGATAGAGTGCTTGCCCACCATGGGTGAGACCCTGGGTTCAATCCCCAGCACCAGGAAAAAATAAAAGAAGATTGTTGTGCACGCCTGTAATCCCAGCTACTTGGGGGCTGAGGTAGGAGGATTGGCAAGTTCAAGGCCAGCCTGAGCAATTCAGTGAAACCCTGACTCAAAACAAAATAAATAAATAAAAAGGTTTGGGGTGTAACTCAGTGATAAGAGAGTCCCTTGGTTCATTCTCCATTTTTTAAAAAAGGAGAGTCAGTGCACATCCAGGGTGTGAGACACTGTGAGGCACATGGAAGGTTCTCAGGAAGTGTTGCCTGGTGACATTCACACAATACACTGGAGCAGAGAGTAAATAACATTCCTCGAAGAACTCATATAGCTCATGAGTGAACCTCAGGACCTCAGAGCTGGGAGGGAGGGGCCCTAGGTGGATTTTTCCATCCACCTTTCTAGTTTTAGAGATGGGGAAACTGAGGTTGGGGAAGAGAGGGGGTGGCTGAGGTTGCACTGTGGCTGTCACCTGCAGCACTGGAAGGTACCATGGACAGATCAGATACATTTTACTGACACAGCATGGCTCCCCAAAGTGAGAAAAGCTCCACTTTGATGACCTCATCCATAAACTGCTGCCTCGACAGGCACCCTGAGCAGAGCTGGCCTGCGTAGAGTGCCAGGGCCACCAGAACTGCCCTAGGGACCCACAAGACAGCATGAGCACCCAGGCTTCCAAGATGAGCCTGAGGCATGGCCAGTGGACTCTGTCCTCACTTCCGCTTCCTGCCCCCAGTCTCTTCCTGTATACGCACCGGAGGATGGCCATTACCGGGGATGATGTCTCTTTGGACCAGATAGTGCCAGTCTCACGGGATTTTACGCTGGAAGAAGGTGCCACAGGGAGTTGGGTGGTATGAATCCCTCTCTTCTAGGTGTCCCCTGAGCCATCGCTGCCCTTGTTGGGGGTGGGCGGTGGGAATAAGGATGACGTTGGGGCAGGGGTGCTCAGTTGTTAAAGACATTCTCATTTCCCTCCTGCACAGTGTCCCCAGATGGTGAATTCTACATCCTTGGTGAGTGGTTCTCTCAGTCTGGGTCCCAGTTGGCTAAGGGGGTACAGGATTTGCAGAGAGAGAGGAATGCATGAAGTAAGAACACCCAGATTCCTAACTGTGGCAAGTAAGACCATGCAGGGACTTTTCAGAGACAGTCTACCCCTTCTATAAAGTGGGGATGATGTTAACCCATTGAGTTCCAAGCTTTCAATTCTTCATAGGACATAATGGGTTATATTGGAAGTCAGAGTACAGAGGGCTTCTTACTGTAGGTAAGACTCTGTGGGCTCATGCCCGTCCTCTCTCCCTTGCTTGCTGCACTAGACTCCTCTGGGTCTCTCCCATCACCTTGAACAGCCCCCTCTTCCTGAAAGCCCTCACCTCTTTGCACTGCCTAGCCATCTTTCAGGGCTCAGGTCACACATTTTTTTCCCCAGGAAGTCTTTGATGAACCCTGAAATTGCTTGTAACTTTTTTTCTTTTTCTGGCCCTTGCAAGTCCCCTGTCACTCACGGGGATTTGATGATTTGTGTTAATTTACTTAATGTCTGACGTCTTTGTTAGACAATAATAATAGAGGCCAATATGTAATCAAGGATTTCCTCATGTCAGGTAACATGCTGAAAGCTCTACACACATCACAGCGTGCTTTCTTCACAAAATTCTATGAGATTATCACTGTTTTATCCCCCATTTTATGAGGCCCAGAAAAATTAAATAGTTTAGCAGGGGATGGAACCAGGATTCAAACTCAGAATCCAGACCCTGGAGTCCATACTTGTAATTACTCTGCTAATGTTCATTCATTAGTTGCTTCTGTTCATTCATTAGTTCAGCATGTTTTTGAGTGCTCACCATGTGCCACTGGGTATTGGTCATATGCCACAAACAAGGTGACTTCCAGACTAGCTCCGTGAAGAACGGCCAGCATCTATTTTCTTCACCATGGTATCCCCAGTGCCTAGTACTGTGCCTGGCAGCATCAGGTAGACCAACTGATGGCCAGTCCCCCTCAGAGGGTCCACCTGTATGTGCTTTTCATTCCACTGGGAATGACTCCACCAGCTCAGAGAATCTGTCTCTGCCTGCTCCATCCAGTGCTGCAGTGGTGAGGCTTAGCGACTTCTTGGAGCCTTGGCCTACCTCCCTATAAAGTGCAGATGATGTTCATTCGGAACTGAGGGTACAAAGGGCTCTTTTACTGTGCCAGCAGCAACTCTAAGTGAGTTGCTTAAAGCCACAGGGGCTTTCTGGAAGCCTGGAATTCTGATTCTCCATTCTGGGAACAGTACCCTTAAGATCTATCCAAGTATTCATTTGCTGGCAGCCAAGGGCTTATTTTCTGCCTCCTTTGTGCAGGCTCAGATGTGACTGTTCAGCTGGACACAGCGGAGCTCAGCCTTCTATTTCAACTACCCTTTGGCTCACACACCAGGATGTTCCTCCAGGAAGTTGCCAGGGCCTGTCCAGGTAGGTAAGACCCTGGGCTCCTGGAGAGGTGTTGGCTCGGAATACTGCCCTACCCGCTCACTCCAGTTGACTTCCACCCTTTGGACTCACACTCTGCAATTACTGTGCCCTCTAAAAGCTGCTGACATGGAGCCGCAGTGCCCTTAGGCCATCAGCCAACTGCAGTTTGATTTTCTGTTTAGGGTTTCTGGCCCTGAGTATTAACTCTGGCAGGGTCCCTCTGCCCTCCTGGCTCTGCACAGGGCTGCACAGGGTAGTTTGTGACTCTGATGATGAATCTCTTACAAGGTGGAAGCAACTTCTACAGGCCCACCTACTTTCTCTTTCTTAATCACCCAAAGTTAGAACCAAAGGAAGTCTGTTGCATGCGCTCTTGTGCCCTTGAACCTTTCCATGTCCTCCCCTGCAGCTGAGAAAATGGTCTAGCTTTGTCCTAGCTTTGTGAGAGGACAAAATTTGTTTAGATTTGTGATCAGTCAGGCAGGTAAAGGAAAATTTGTGTACAGAGCAGAGGACCAACTACAGAACATGCAAATTCAAGCCACCAGGTGCTGGGGCTTGGGTCTGACTCCTGTCATGCTAACATCTTGTCTCTCTGGGAACAGGGGTGGGGGGGCTAGGGGGGTGGGGGGTGTTCCTTCTATGGTGGTTCCACTGTGCAGGGTGAAGCTCAGGGTCTCCAACTATTTCCTTAGGTATTCTAGGAAGGGGACTGGCTTTGGATGCAAACTGGCTTTGGGGGAGAAAGGAAATAGAAACAAGATTATATAGCTTTGAAGCCCTGGTTAAGGAGTTTAAAATTTATTCTATAGGCAAGGGAAAATTTATCTCTAAATCTTAAAAACAATAAAGATCACTTATTATATGATTATCAGTAGTGATTGTAGAAGGGATAATAGTAGTGATACAGGTTGAGCACCCCTAATCTAAAACACAAAAATCTAAATTGTTCCAAACTCCAGAACTTTTTGAGTGCCAATATGATGCTCCAAGTAGAAAAATCCCAAACCATGAAACTTTTTTTCATGCACAAAATGATTAAAAATATTGTATAGGGGCTGGGGATAAAGCTCAGTGGGTAGAGTGCTTGCCTTGCAAGCATGAGGTCCTGGATTCAATCCCCAGCACTGCCAAAAAAAAAATATATATATATATATATTTATATATGTTAAAAATATATATATACATAGTATAACATTACCTTTAGGTTATATGTATAAGGTGTATAAGGTCCCAAGCATTTCAGATCAGGGATACTCAACCTGTACAACAAAGAGCACAGGCTTTGAATCTGCACAGCCTCCTGAGTTTGAAATCCTCTCTGCACCAGATGAAGCAGTACACACCTGTAATCCCAGCAACTCAGGAGGTGGAGGCGGAAGATCACAAGTGTGAGGCTAACCTGGGCAATTTAATGAGACAGAAGAAAGAAAGAAGATAGAAAAAGTGTAAACGGGGACTGTAGCTCAGTGGTACAATGCTCCTGGGTTCAATCCCCAGTACAAAAAAAGAAAGAGAGAGAAGAAATTCATCTGTGTGACTTTGGGCAAGTCATGTCACCTCTCTGAACCTTAGTTTTTGTTATTTTCTATATGTAATGAATATCTTCCTCATGGGATTGTGGGAATTAAAAGTAACGTGTATGATAGCTGGGCATAGTGATGCAGGCCTGTAATCTCAGCAGTCCTGGAGGCTGAGGCAGGAGGATCATGAGTTCTAAGCCAGCCTCACCAAAAGGGAGGTGCTAAGTAACTCAGTGAGACCCTGTCTCTAAATAAAATATAAAAAAATAGGGCTGGGGATGTGGCTCAGTGATCAAATGCCCCTGAGTTCAATCCCTAGTACACTCCCCCCCAAAAAAGTAACATGAAAATGTTATTGACCCTGTAGAGTTTTCTTCTGCTGTTTCTCAGAAGAATCAGATAAAATCAAATTGGTAGGAACAGGCTTTTTATTCTTATGCTTGAGCACAGAGGAGGCAGCATATGGGGGACCTAAATCCCAGCCTGACTCAAATAAAAAAAAGTTCAGAAATGGGTAGCTTTATAATGCTTCTATGGTAGTCAGGGGTGAGATCTCTTGATGTCACTGCATGTAGAGGTGGAGTTTCAGCTGTGTCTGCATGCTTTCTCATCATGCATCCCTCTTCATGTGTCCCATGTTTCATTATCATCGTAGGTCTCTGCCTTCAGGTGTGATCATTACTATGCTAATGAAGAAAAGGTAATTACGGGTTATTTAGTGACTATCCTCACCATGGGGGACAAACCCTCGTACTGTTTTGGAGCAGGGCAAGCTATTGTTCTGTTTTAGTGGAGCTGATTGATGACTCAGTTCATTGCTTTATTTTCCTTGGTCCTGGCTTCCTGGTATGAACTGACTTTCCAACCTCCCGTTTCCTGGCGTTCTACCTTAATTTCACAGCCTTGAAAACTGATCTATTTTTAAAGTCCCAGTTTCCTGATATTTTTAACTTCACAAGATTGAGGGTTAACTTAGCTGTCTCAAAAGTGCCCACCGCCGGGCGTGGTGGCACACGCCTGTAATCCAAGCGACTTGGGAGGCTGAGACAGGAGGATCGAGAGTTCAAAGCCAGCCTCAGCAACTTAGCGAGGCCCTAAGCAACTCAGTGAGACCCTGTCTCTAAATAAAATACTAAATAGAAGGGCTGGGGATATAGCTCAGTTGGTAGAGTGCTTGCCTTGTAAGCACAAGGCCCTGGGTTCAATCCCCAGCACCTCAAAAAAAGAAAAGAAAATACTAAATAGGGCTGGGGATGCGGCTCAGTGGCCGAGTGTCCCTGAGTTCAATCCCTGGTTCAAAAAAAAAAAACAGTGCCCACCACATCAATGGAGCTCAGCAAATGTTTATTCCCTCTGTATATAGATCATATCTAACATTCACGGTTGAGTTGTCCTGTTAAACAGTATTCTAAGATCTTTTCACACATCATCATATTTAACCTTCATCATAACTTTATAAGGTGGGTATTACAAATGTCTCCACTTTGCAGATGATGAAACTGAGTCTCAGAGAGGGTAAGTGCCTTACCCGAGTACCCAGCTAGGAAACTGTCAGCCAGGAAGAGTTGTACTCCAGAGCCTGAGCCCTTGAGCATTTTGCTGTAGTGCTTCTCGGTTTGTGCTTCCCTCTCTGTATAAACAGCTCAGGGAAGGCTCTGCGTAGGAGATGGTATTGAAGCTGACACTAGAAGAGAGAACAAGATCCCCCCCTCCCCAGTTTAGCATAGAAGGAGATGAAATGGCATGATAGTGGGAGGGGGAAGCAGCGGGTACTGAGCTTGGAAGAGCATGGAGAGAACTGAGCTAGGAGAGGCCAATAGAGGGCAGCTCAAGAAGAGTCTTAAATAAGTAACTAAGAACATGGACTCTCCCCTACAGCTTGTGTAGTGCTGTTAAAGAGTTTTAAGGTAGGGAGCAAAAAGGCAAGATTTGCAAATTAGAAAATTCCTCTGCTAAAAAAAAAAAAAAAAGGAAAAAAAGAAAATTCCTCTGCTAACGGGAATGGAAAGGGAGAGTCTGGGATAGGGAAACCAATAGGAATGCATCACAGTGGTTCAGGCATAAAAAATGAGGCTTGGACCAGGGTCCTGGCGATGAAACTGGGGAAGAATTGATGGACTGGCATTGAAGAGATCACACTGAAGAAAGGAAGGCACCATGGGTCTGTGATTTTAGGTTGTGTTGACAACTTTATCACAACTGATTAGAACAGAGACTGGCATGTAATGGGCACTTAATATTTGTTGAATGGATGAACAGAGCTACCTCATAAAGTGTGTTGAGGGCATTAAGGCGGTAATCTTAGCACGTGGTTACTATGAGGTCGGAGGAGTGGCGGGGGTCTCTGCCTTACGTAGCACTTCTCTGTTGACACCTATTATCGTATCTCGACCTCGTACCCCTGCTGTGAACGAGCGAAACGGGCTTGGAGATTCTCCCGAGAATACAATCATACAGAAGTGCAGCTGCTCTTCAAGCCCGTGGCTCAGTCTGTCTGCGCTCCTTGTTCCTGCTCCAGGCTTCGACCCCGCGACCCGTGAACCTGAGTTCCGGTGGCTGTCCCGATACAGGTGCGCGCAACCAGAGGCGTCTGACTCACCGACACAGAGAGATTGGAACTCGGCCCCGGGTACCTGGCCCTCGAGCCGGACAATTGGCGGAGGCAGGTATCGGTCTCTGAAGAAGCGGTGGGGATTGGAGCAGGTCCCGCCTCAGGGGGCGGGCTCCATTCTGTTTAGGGGCGGGGCGATGGCGCAGACGAACTTTCGATTGGTTGAGGTGGCACGCGGGGGCGGACCCGCATGGGGGGCGGTACGCGCAGGGCGGGAGGCGAGATGAAGAGCTTGAAGAAGCAGGCAGGGAAATGTCCGCCGCCGCCGGCTCCCGGGAGCGCGACTCTGCAGGTCGGGCGGGCGGTGGGAGGCCAGGGCCTGCGGGTTGGCGGGTGGGCGCACGGGGCGAGACCAAGGTCCCGACCCCACGGAGGTGGGGACACGGGCTTAAGTTCTGTGGGGATGTTATTCTCAGCGGGGCATGATGAGGGCAGGCGGGTGGGAATGGTGTGCCCGGGAGTCCGCCGGCGGGGGTTTTAATAAAATACCATTTGACTCGGGGTCACACATCGCTCTCTGCCCCTCTCGGGGCCTCAGTTTCTCCAGCTGAGCTTGCTCATCAGTCTTGACCTTCCGAGGGGCGAACATGTTTGTGCGGGGTGTGCACTGCTGTTGAGAGAGACTTCCTTTGGATGAGATGCGTGTCTATTTAGGGCTGTCTTAGTTTCCAGCCCCTGCAATAGACTGACCTGTGCACAGAGCTGAAGTCCACTGGAGTCTGTCCACCTGCCGCAGGATGAGGTTACAGGTGAAAGAGACTTGGTTTTTTTTCCACCCAGCCTTTGGTGGATAATTAGCACAAAAGGCTAATTGTTGAGCTGGAGGTTGTCCTTTGGAGAGAGAGCTCAGAGGCTCAGGGCTGAAATTTGGGTCAGGCCTGTGCTTTGGGAGGACCTATCTTTTTGTCCAGATCCAGGATATTCTGCAAGGGCTTGCTGGTGTTTTCTTTGCCCTGGGTGTGACCATGAGGCACCAGTTTCATGTGAACTTTGACATAGCCACTAGTACCTATTTGTACCACTTTTTTCAGTCATTTGCTGGGGATGAAGAGGCTGTCAAGTAGCAGTGTTAAGTGTGGGCCAGCACTCCATTTGCTCTTACAAGGCTTGGAAACTATGAGGGGTGGAGAGAGTGACATGTTGCACAAGAGTTTGTAAAATGAGAGGAAACTAGGCAAGCAGAGGACTTCCTCAGTGCTTATGCTTTTCCTTCATTGCAGCCACCACAAGATGCGATTGAGGCCCCTGATGGTGCTGATAGTTTGCATCTTTCTTGGGCTTATCTCAAAGTTCACTTGAAGAACCGGTCTTGAGACAGCTATTGCTTCAGTTTCCATGACATTCTGGGCTGTGGTACTGGGTCAGGTGAGAATTTAAGGTTAAGAGCACATCCTCTCCTTATCCTTTGCAAGAGGCTGCCAGAATCCAGATAATCGGTGGACAACAGGCCCAATGGCAGCACAAAGAGGTGAGATCTGTCTTTTCAGTCTGCATGCCAGAGCCAGACCGTTGTCGTGCTTCGTTCCCATAGTAAAGGGATATCTTTGGTGAGACATCAGGCGAGCTAGCTCTGAAGCCTGTTATCTGCCCCTGCGAGAGAAATGTGCAAGGATGGCAGAATCTTTCATTTCCTTTCACAAAAGGGAAACTAGCCACATGCTGAAGAGGAATTATTATCAGGGTTTTGTTTTTACTTTTAGTTTAAAATAATTTGTCCCTATCAAAACACACAGAGTAAGTGGGATTAGACTAGTAACTGCTAATTTGCTCTTGTTAAAATTGGTACAAATGGTACCAAACGCCCATTTCTGTTTGGGTCATTTCTATTTCCAGAGTTGCTCTGGCTTCAGCTGAGAGTTTCTGCTTCTACAACAGATAAAAGAAACCCTTTGGGCCAACTTTGGGTGCTCTAGTAGATCCAGGCCCCAAGGGAAACAGAGAGTAGATTTGGTTCTTCGATGTGCAAATGATTGAAATACCCACTCCCCAATAGCCAACCTCAGAGAAAAGTTTTTTTTTGAAATGCTGTTTGTGGCACACAGCAGCAGTACCAGGCACCCCACAGGAGCTGGCAGTCGCAGAGAGGGGTCTGATAGCCTATGGAGGTAAGAAAGCACAGGGTCAACCCAGCAGGACAGTAGTCCTTGCAGGGAGAGGGGGCGGCAAGAGCACCTGTAAAGCTTACGTGTCTGGGGGCTAAGGTGTATCTGGTCTTCATTCCTCACCTTTGCCTTGGTAGAGAAAGGAAAATTCTCACTTTAGTGATTGTCTCCAAAATGTTCATTCCTTTCTTGGATCTGTCTCTGCTGAATTCAGGAATATTAGGATGAAGTGGGTAGAAATCATAGTAGAAAAATGAAGTGAAGCTAGTTTCCAACTGGAATCCATGTCTTTGGTTGGGATGGGTATCTAGGAGCCAAGTTGTGATGTTGAAGTGAGACAGTGCTTCTAGTTGAGTGGCGGCCTGTTCACCTGGTTCTTGTGTTTTCTTCAACTGCTAAGACCTTTCATTGGCTTTACACTGTAGCTGTTTTAGGTAGGAGCTTTTAACTTTGGGTAGCCTTTCTTTCTTTAAAGGGAATGGGGTCTGACTTAGGGGAAGTGCCTCATTGTCATTATCTAGTAACCGAAGGTCCACTTAACCAGTGGAAAACCCTATGGGGGATCCTTCATAGGGCTCAGTACTTATCAAGTTTTTATGTAAAAACTCCACCTACATTTCATCCTGGGGCCATGCAAAGACCTGGAGTTGTGTTAGAGGATTCTGAGCGATACACTGGAAAGGAAACAGCTACTCAGAAATCCCATGGGGGCTGTTCAGGGCTAATTTAACAAAGTGCTAGTAGCAAACAAATGTTGGTATTTTGAAGTTTTTTTTTTTTTTTTCATAGTTGATTCAAAGTGAGTCAGCTTTATAGTAACTCAAATTCAGAATGAAATGTGTTATGAGTATTTTTTCCCCTGGACCCAGGAAACAAAGCATCAAAGTCTTGCCTGTGAAAGGAAATGAATGCTATTTATATCTTGGGGTAACATAAAGGGTAAACTAGATTACCAAGAGCAGGAGCCAGAGAGAATGTTAGAAAAATAGCCTATGGGTTGGTTTTCTTTCTCTTTCTTTCATCTTGCTTTGTCTGTGTTAGTAAGTAAAATCTGTGTGACCTACTGATCCTTTTAGCATGAAGAAGATGAATTTGCTTTTGTTTCTCTTAGAGTTAGAAATATTATCTATCATTTCTACCTTTGTAGTAAGCTCTGCAGACTTTCTAAAATTAATTTGAGTCACATGTTTCTTTAAACAAAACAACTGGGTGGTGGCGCACACCTTAACACCAGGAGGTTGAAACAGGAGGATCAGAAGTTCAAAGCCAGCCTCAGCAATTTTTCGAGGCCCTAAGCAACTAATAAGACCTTATCTCAAAAGGCTGGGAAAGTGGCACAGTGTTTAAGTGCCCCTGGATTCAATCCCTGATACCAGTAGATAAATAACTAAACTAAACAGAATTATACTAATTTTTCTTCCTTTTATTGTTTTCCTTCTTTGTCCAGTATAAACTCGTGTTTGTTTCTAATGCAGGAGAATCCCTTAAAGACTTTTTTTCCCCTTGTGAAAACAGTTTGATTTGGAATTACACAGTGTTTGTCTGTCACAAGAGAGGTGACCCACAATCTTTTATTTAGGATCGGAGCTTTTCATGGAAGAATCCTCAGAGATGGGTGGTTCAGGAAGAGAGAATTATCAATATTTATTATAAGAAAGGCAGTGTTGGGCATAGAAGCTGGCTGACCTACATGTTTTCTCTTTCCTTAAATATACTGTAACAACAACAACCCCCCAAAATAAATAAATAAAAGCAAAAGTAAAAAATATAACTATAACAACCTTGTAGACTTTACTGCTGATCCATATGTGAACTAAAGCTAGCAAATATGAAGTGAGAAGAGACTTTCATTCTTGAATAGTGGTGATGAGGATTTCAACAAAGTGTGTGTCTAAGTAGCCTGGATATTTTTGTCTTTTCACAGCTGCTCCTTGGTACATTGGACATGTCTTTGACTGTCTTCTCTTAGGTCTATAAAATCAGAGTAAAAGTTGCCTTCCGGAAGGTCACACAATACTTTCAGCAAAGCTAGATTGTTTAAGGATGGTTTTACTTGGGAAACACACTTAGGCATTGCAAATGCCCAGTCCCAAGAGTTTAGAACCTGACTGTCCTCTTCTGGGTCTCTCCCAGGTGGTTTCTTTCCAGTAGAATTGTACTTGTTACCTTTTTTTCTCCTTCCCTCACTCCACTTTCTTTTCTCTTAATGCAGTCACTAAAAATCTGTTGTTCTTACTTTCCTCCATTCTCTTATGTCTAATAAGCAAATTTTGTCCATTCTTTTTCTGAAGTACTGCTCCTATCTGCCCACATTTCAAAATCCCCATAGTTCTGTTAGTATACTTGTACCTGAACAATTGTAGTGGCTCTCTTCCTAACCTTGTTTCTCTCCCTTAAGGATCTCCTTAGAACGTACTTTCTATCACATCCCACTCTTCTGTATGTGAGTCTGCATATTGTACTACTCCCTGTTGCCTATAGAATAAAGTTCAAATTCCTTAGTGTGACGTTCAAGTCCTGCACAGCCTGGCCTCAGCTCCCCTTTCTAGTCTTGTCTGCCACAACTCACCTGCATTTCCTCTTCAAACTTGACTGCTTATTATTTCTGGATGAAGCCCTGCACTTTTTCATCTCTTTGTTAACTTCTCATTCAGCTGTGTTTTTAGAAGCTTAAATATGCTGCTCTTAGCATTTTGTATCCCCTGTCCTTCCCAAATGCCAGCTTATTATTTGGGAGGCTCTGGGAGGAGGTCACAAGTTTGAGGCCAGCTTAAACAATTTAGCAAGACCTAGTCTCAAAAAATAAAATGGTCTGGAGATGTAGCTCCATGGTAGTACACCCCTGGTTCAATCCTGAAAAAAAAAAAGAAAAGTCAAAGCCAGCTTAATGTTTTCTGTATAAGTAGGTGCTCCAAAAATGTCTAGGGATTTGGTCTAGGGATGTAGCTCAGTGGTAGAGTGCTTGCCTAACATGTGCAAAGCCCTGGATTTGAGCCCCAGCACTGGGGTGGGGTGGGGGGGCAAAGTCTGTCTTGGTTGAACTGCAGAGACCAAAACAGTTTGTAGCCTGAACAACTCCTGCCCCTTTCCTCTTCGAGTGTGCTCTGCACCCCCTTCCCCTCTGCTCTTGGTTTGCTCTTGCCACTTCTCTTTTGGCTTTACCACCAGACCACAGGCAGTTCACGGAAGGCCCACGGAAGGGAGAACCTGGAGGAGAGAGTCAAGTCTTGTCTCCAAAATCCTATCTCCGCCCACCTATTGCTGCAAAGTGATTACTCTGTAGTCTTCCTCCTTGAAAGCTAAACTGGTCATATTTGCAGATTGGATCTTGAGTCCAGGGTTCACAGGTGTACAGGGCACAAGATGTATTCTTGGTTTTTTGTTTTTGTTTATTGGTGGTTGTAGGTGGACAGTATGCCTTTATTTTGTTTGCTTATTTGTGTATACAGGGCTAAGGATTGAACCCAGGGCCTCACACGTGCTAGACAAGCATTCTGCCCCTGAGCCCCAGCCCTACAAGATGTGTTTTTGAGAGATGTCTGTGCCCATCTCAAATGCTAAAAATCTGTGGTACTTTCTTTTCTTTTCTTTTTTTTATTTAAAGCCATGAAGATACTGGGAAATGTGAAAAAGAAAACTAAGCATAGTTATTTGATTTATTTATTTAGTTTTGGGTACTAGGAATTGAACTCAGGGTTACTTGGCCACTGAGCCACATCCCCAGGCCTATTTCATATTTTATTTGGAGACAGGGTCTCACTGAGTTGCTTAGCACCTCACTTTTGCTGAGGTTGCCTTTGAATTCTGGATCTTCCTGCCTCAGACTCCTGAGCTGCTGGGATCACAGGCCTGCGCCACCACACCTGGCTAGTTACTTGATTTTTAAGAAAATTACAGAATATACATAAGGCACTGGGTTCTGTTCCCAGCACCAGAATCAAACAAACAAAAACAGATGACAGAACTATTTAGATTAGTGGTGAGACTGAGGTGGCAAAAATGGATTCCTTCCATTCTTTTTAAGGCCAGGTGTCCTGTGTTATGAACTGCACTTAAGCTCCCTTCCTGGTGTACCAAGTACTATGGAAACACTCTGCTTCCCTTTGCTATAAGAGTAAGATGTAAACTCTACCTGGCATTCAGTCTTGCAGCTTCTTCCTGAATTTATTATTGTTATCACTAGTAGTATTATTAGCAGTTGCAATTTATTAAGTACTTATTATGGATCTGTTGGCCTTATGCTGTGCCATGAAGTTCTAGAAGAGAATCTTCGTTTTTCATTTGGGGAGACTGTGGCTCTTAGAGGGTGGTAGCCTGTGATCACTCAACCTGGTCGGTGACAGAGTTGAAAATAGAACTCGGTCATTTGTTTGAATGTAGTACTCAAGTTCTAACCCTTATGCTTGTTATGACTCCAAATGCCTCTCAAGCATAACTTTTCACTTGTACTTATCTTACTTGTTACTTCTGTCTGAATATACCATAGTGCTGGGTCTTGATGCTTTTGCTGAAATTATTTCCTCTGCTTCTGCTTTTCTTTCTTTCTTTCTTTTTTTTTCTTTTTTTTGTACCAGGGATTGAATCCAGGGGTTCTTAACCACTGAGCCACATCCCAGCCATTTTTTATATTTTGTTTATTTATTTTGATTTTTTTATAGTTGTAGATGAACAGAATGCATTTATTTTATAGTTTATTTTTTATTTTTTATTTTTTTATTTTTTGGAACCAGGGATTGAACTCAGGGACTCTCGGCCACTGAGCCACATCCCCAGCCCTATTTTGTATTTTATTTAGAGACAGGGTCTCACTGAGTTGCTTAGGGCCCCCGCTAAGTTGCTGAGGCTGGCTTTGAACTCCCGATCCTCCTGACTCAGCCTCCCAAGTTGCTTGGATTACAGGCATGCGCCACCACGCCCGGCTGTAGGTTTATTTTTCTGTGGTGCTAAGGATTGAACACAGTACCTCATACATGGTAGGCAAGTGCTCTGCCACTGAGCCCCAGCCTCAGCCCCTATATTTTATTTATAGACAGGATCTTGCTGAATTGCTTAGGGCCTCCCTAAGCTGCTGAGGCTGACTTTGAACTCATAATCCTCCTGTCTCAGCCTCCCTAGCTGCTGAGATTAAAGGTGTCCACCACTGTGCCGGCTATTTCTTCTGCTTTCTGAACCCTTTTTTTTTTTTTTTTTTTTTTTCCTGAGGAGTGATAAGCTTTTGTTTGAGAGCACAGACTCTCCGATGCCCTGGGTTTGAACGAGACTCTGCTGTTCATTACTTTCTCTGTGTGCTTGGGCACATTGTTTAACCTCTCTGTTTTACTTTTGGTCTGACATGTGGCACCTAATTGTGAAGAGAGAAGAGATGAAAGCAGTGTTCCGTATATAGTGAGACTTCAGTGTTTGCTGTTAATATTGTTCAGGATAATATTTCTCCTTGTCATCAACACAGCCCAACTTCGATTCCGAGTAGTTGGGTCTGTATCTGTTACCTCCCTGTGGACTGAGCAGATCTCTTACTGATGTGTGTTGCTATCTTCAATTGCAAGAACCCTTGGGATGGCCCCCTGGTGGCATGGGACAGTGTGATGTCACTGGCAAGCATTGAATCAACCTTCTTAACCCTGCCACATCATTTGTGTTGTTTTGCTTACATGGTTTTGCATTCTCCTCTAGGATGCTGGAAATGGAATGCAAAGGCTGGTTCCTGGGAGGATAGGAGGGGCACCTCCTCCCTGACCTGTCTAGTAGATGCTCAGGAAGGGTAGGACGTGATCTCCACCCACAGTGACCTCATACCACACATCCTGTAGGGATCATGGTGGTGCTTTTGCTTTGTTATCCTTCTGTTGTAGTACTTATCACTCAAAGTTTTTAATTTTATTGATGATGTTATGCTCATATTTGTAAAAGGGAAGGTTGTGGGCCTTGGAATCAAAGCAGATCTGAGTTTTAATGTCAACTGTGCCATTTACTGATTCTGTGTCCTTGGGCATGTCTGCTCTAGGCCTCAGTGTCCTTATTAGTAAAATGAGACCAATAATCATAAACAATGCACGGACCTTTGGCACAGTACCTAGCTCTGAAAGGGTGCTTGGCAAATGGTAGTCATTATTATTAATGCAGTAGGGTAAGCATGCTGTTACCAGGCATGGTGCTAGGCTCCTGACCCACGTAGACTGTGTTTTACACTTTGGGCTTCTCTGAAGTGTGGTAGTGTCATTCCTGTTTTGTAAAAGAGGAAACAAGTAATTTGTTTGAGATTTCATATAAGGTAATGAATGGCACCACTAAAATAGCCCACTGTATTTTATTCCAAAGCCTAAGGCTTTTCCAGAACACTCTTAATTTCTCTTACAGTGTCAAACAACATACACGGACAAGAAAGCCCTCAGAAGAAAGCAAGGCCTCTCGAGGGCAGATGCAGTTTAGTGTGGCTTCTCAAAGGAGCTGAGGCTGCGCTTTAAAGGAGAGTTGACCAGAAAGAAGGATGTACCTAGGGAGGCAAGGGAGAGGGTGTGTGGGTGGGGAATCTGTCTTTTTAGATTGGGTCATCTGGGTGGTGGAGTAAAGCCAGTTTGCAAAGGGCCTCATTGCTAGTTGAACCAGTTTGGACCTTAACCTGTAGGCAGTGGTGTAACACGGGACGTTTTAGAGCAAAGAGAGATTAAATCAGAGTAGAATGTGGCCAAGTCTAGAGATGCATTGAGTAAGAAGTGGGAGGATCTCTCTTATTCGGGAGACTCTTGAGGTAGCAAACAAGAAGGTGATGGCCTGGAGGACAGCAGCTGTGAGAAAGAAGAGACCCTTGGCTGACTCCTTCTGGGGGCCCAAAAGAGGGAGTGGATGGCAGGATTGCAAACCCACCATGGGCGAACGACAGTGCTGGTGACAGAAGGGAGGGCTCCTGGGATGGGCATGGACGTCTGACCACATTTTTACCCAGGACCCTTCTGTGTGCAGAAGATCTCATAGAAATGCCCAGTAAATGTTTGTTATGGTCTGGGGTGAAATGTCCCCCAGTGGCTCATGTGTTGAGGGCTTGATCCCTGGTGTGGCGATGTTCAGAGGTGGGGCTTTGGGGAGGTGATTGGATCATGAGGGCTCTGAACTTACCAATGGGTTAATCCACTGTGGGATTCATGATTTGAGTGAACACTGGGAAGTGACAGAAACTGCAGGAGGTGGAACCGAGTGCAGGGAAGTGGGTCCGTGGGGAACTGCATGTTCTTCCTGGTCCCTTCCTCTCATGCCATCTCTGCTCACTGGCTGCCATGAAGTGAGCAGCTTTCCTCCTCCATGCCTTTCTGCCATGATGTTCTGCCTTGCCTTATGCCCAAAGCAGTGGAGCCCGAGGACCATGGACTGAAACTGTGAGCCAAAATGAATCTTTCCTTCTTTAAGTTGTTCATGTCAGCTATTTTGACCACAGTAATAAAAAGCTAGCACAGCAGTGGAGGGCTGAGCACAGCCAGAGCTGGCAGCTCTCTTCACCATGAACCATGATGACTGGTGGTCCTCTTGCCTAGAGGCCTAGACCTGCGTTGTCCAGTGTGACAGCTACTAGCCATATGTGGCTGATTAAATTAATTTAGATAAAATAAAAAATCCATTTTTTATTTGCTTTAGCTGCATTTGAAGGTGTTCACATGTGGCTAGTGGCTACTGTATTGGACAGCACACTAGCCACAGACAGTGTTCTTAACCCTTCGTTATCAAAAATCGTTCTGCAGCACTGGTCTAGATCTTGAAGAGTATCAATAACTAAGGATTCCATTGAAGAGGCAATGGAGCAAAATTTAGAGACAGAAGGAACCACTGAACTAAGAAATCATAATGCTGCATCTCAGACATTTCTCAAAAGAAATGGGAAGCCGGGCGCAGTGGCGCACGCCTGTAATCCCAGCACTTGGAAGGTTGAGGCAGAAGGATCGCGAGTTCAAAGCCAGCCTCAGCAACTTAGCCAGGCCCTAAGCAACTCAGTGAGACCCTGTCTCTAAATAAAATACAAAATAGGGCTGGGGATGTGGCTCAGTGGTCAAGTGCCCCTCCCTTGAATCCCCACCCCCAAACCAAAAAAAAAAAAAAAAAAAAGGGGATATTTTGCTAGGCATGATGCTGCATGCCTAAAATCCTGGCTGCTTGGGAGTCTGAGGCAGGAGGATCACAGGTTTGAGGCCAGCCTTGACAACTTAGCAAGACCTATCTTAAAATAAAAAACAAAAAAGGATGGGGACATGACTTAGTGGTAGAGTTTCAATCCCTGGTACCTCAAAAAAGGAAGAAGAGATAAGCAGGGTATTTTTATTTTGTTTTGAATTTGGCTTATTTCTTTGGGTCAAAAAACAGAGTTCCACATCATTGTAGGGCTGGCCTTAAGGCGTGAAATTGAGGCCTTGCCTTCTATCTTTGTTTTGTAGGTCTGGAGCATCCTAAGGGCTGGTTTGGCTTTTAGAGCACCTTTTGCCATGGAGTGAGGGATAGCCTCAGGTTAAAGCTAACCCTGGGAGAAGGAGACAGCAACTATAGGAGGCAGATAGCTTTGTTCTGATGAGGAAGCAAGACTTGGGGAAGTTAGATTTGCCCAATTTGCCCAAAGTCCCACAGCTAGTAAAAGTCAGGGCCAGAAATAGAACCTAAGTCTCTGACTCCAAATCGTAGCACTGAGAAATGACCATTAACACTTTGTTGGATTCCCGTCCAGACTTTCTATGTGTTTATATCTCCTAGTTTGTTTTCTTTTGCTGTATCAAAGTATCTGATGCTGCATGGTGCTAGGAGAGGTTTACTTAGCTTGCAGTTTTGGAGAGTGAAAGTCCAAGACCAGGCTACCCCATCTGTTCAGCCTTGGTGAAGGTCTTGTGATGGATGGCATCACAGTGGCAGCAGTGCATGTGGGAGAGATCACACCATGAGACAGGAAGCCAAAGGATTTGGGCCAGGCATTCTTTCTATAACAGCTTACTTTTTTTTTTTTTTTTTTTTTTAATGGGATTGAACCCAGGGGCACTTCACCACTGAGCTACATCCCCAGTCCTTTTTATTTTTGTTTTTATTTTTGAGACAGGGTCTTGCTAAGTTGCTGAGGTTGACCTCAAATTTGCAATCCTTCTGCTTCAGTCTCCTGAGTTGTTGGATTTATGGGTACGTGCCGCCATGCCTAGATAATAACAGTTGACTTTTGAGGGAAATAAACAGGGTTCTGCAAAAACCCTGAATAGTTCCGAATACCACTCTCATTGAATTACCTCCCTGTAGACCCTACCTCTGAAAGGATCCACCATCATTCAACATTGCTACACTGAGGACTGAGCTTCCTGTGAACCTCTGGGGGCAAGCCACATCCAAACCATAGCAATACGTGTTATATAATCCATGTGTGTGGTTATCAGTGTGATGGAGCTGTGCATAGACTTATGCTCCAGTCTTTCCTGATAAGTATGGATACATCAGGGCATACTCATAGCTGCCATTCTTGGTGCCTTATCAGCAATTCTGAGCTCCTGAAAGCTCTGAAGGCTGAAAATAATTTTCTTGTAAGTTTGGTCCAAGCTTAATTTGGGCTCAATTTGGCAGTAAGAATTGCTTTTACTGATATGAGACTATTTATAGGCTTTATTTCCCCACTGTCATTATTCATGAGTTACATTATACTGTGGCCTTATACTCCACTGGGGTTATTGTAGTATATGGGGTAGGTAGTGTATTATCTTTCTAAAATCCCCCAAATTCATTCCAAATGCATTTGCTCAGAGTGTTCTGGATAAGGGATTGTGGGGCTCCTTCAGGCTGCACTGCTGCTTGGTCTAGGGAGGAGCCTTGGGAGCCAATACTGTCTATTTAGCAAGGCATGTGAGAGGACTGTGGAGTCCTTAAGATGTGCAGTGCAAAGCACAGACATTGCAAGACAATTCCAGCACTTCTGTGCTTTTTTCACAGTGACATCAAGCTGTAGGCCTGTTTTCCCCATATTTTTTATCAGTGCATTATAGTTGTACACAATGGTCGGATTTATTACACATTTGTTCATGCACACATCTTAGCAATATAATTTGGTCAATATTGTTCCCCAGTAAATCCCCCTTCCCTCCCTGCGTCCCTCCCCGGGTCCCTTTCCTGCACTCTGCTGATCTCCCATTTTCATGAGACACTCCCACCTTTCTTTTCCTGTTTCTGCTTTTCAAGCTGGAGTTGTTACTGTGATTGACTTACTAGGTGGTTTCCTCCTGGGAAATGCCTTTAGTTTGTAGGCATGAAAGGTAGTCATGGGGGATGCATCCAGAAATCACCACTGAGAAATGACCCGAACGTGAGAAGAAATTTGAGGCTATTTGTTAAGTATGCATTTCCTGACTGCCTAGAATGGGCCAAAGCAGGAGCCACTGAGAATAGACATTGAATTCTGCGCCCCCAAAGCTTGTGATCTAGCTAAAGAGTAAGACAAAAACCGTTAAGCCCAGTTATGATTCCAGTATGAAGAATGCCTGGACAGAAGTAAACACTTTGTGAGCGTGTTAGGAGAGGGCCAGAGACAGCTTTCTGAAGATGACTCCTGAGCTGAGTGTTGAAGCTGAAGGATGAGTTTGTAGTTCACCACATGATGGTGGGAGGTTAAGATATATTCAGGATCAACTTTGCAAAGTGTAAAAATATACCCAGGGTCAGGGATAGGATGAGGAGGAAAGGTAAATTGGTGTGACTGGATTGAGGGGTAGGGGAGAACAGGTTGAATGGGGGTGGAATGGGGCTCGAGAGGTATTCTGCAGCTGTTTATAAAGGACGGTGTGTAACTCAGGGGTTAGTTTTATTCCAAAAGTAATATAAATCATTGAGCTGCTTAGATTTATGTTTTCTAGATGTTGGCAGGCTGAACTGGAAGGTGAAGATGGAAGTAAGGAGATCGTTAATTGGGCTTTGCAGAAATACTGAAGGCCTGAATAAAGCACGGAGGTAGGGATAGGGACAAGGGTCGGGTTTAAAAGTGTTTAGCAGAGGGAATTCATAGACTTGATAACTGGATATAAGAAAGAAGAAAAGATCCCAGAAGTCACCTGTTAAATTGGGTGACAATGGGTTGGAGGTCTGAGGTTGGAAAAACGGACAGAGTGGAAGTAGGGAAGCAGGAGAGGAGAAAGGACAGGAAGTTGTGGCCGAGAGGGGATCATGGTACTGTGTAATGGTAAACTTGGTAAAGAGCTGCTGACAACCAGCTTCCGTGCCAGATGCTGGGGAAAAGAGTTTCTGAGAAGACTGCCCTGTGGCTGAAAATCCCCACATCATGCCTTAAAGTTTCCATCTGAAGAGTCATGAATGAAGATGTTCCAGTCCTTGTTGGACGGAGTGCAGGGAGAGATCTCAGTGAGAGCATCAGCCAGATGTAGGTCTGCAAGGCGGTTTCCCCACCAGTATGCTTCCTACCCATAGACATAAGCCCAATCCACAGGGACAGACCACTTGTGCCCTGGAGAGGTCCTTTCAACCTGGCAGTTAGGAAGTATCCAAAGAAAGAAAATCCTGAGGGTGTCCTTGGAAAGCACTAACGTGCAGAAACAGCACTTATAATTCCTTAGGAGAGGTGCCTTTGCATGTTATAAAGTCCCAAGAACTGCTTATGTTGAAGTCCCTATTTTATAGATGAAGAAACTAAGACCCAAAGAAAAGAAGTGACTTCTCAAGTCACACAGGAAGATAATGGTAGGGTGGACTTCAACGGTAGTTTCCGGATTCTTTCATGTCTGTAATACATCGTGTTGTCTATTGTGCCCCAGACACTGGATGCATCTTGGGGAAATGGCATGAAGACAACCAATCATCACCTCATAGGGTGTAACTTTTAGTGAGAATGTCATCCAGAAATAATAAATAAATAAATAAATAAATAAATAAACAAATAAATAAATAAATTTGTGATTTAATATCAAATGGTACTGGCCTGGGCCTCATAAACTCTGTTTAGGGGGTTGGATTTTATTCTCAAGGTGATGGAAAGCTACTTGAAGTTCCTTCATCTGATATAGTGATGTCATTTTTTTTTTTTTTTCACTGTTTATTCCTGCTGCTATTTGGGAATCCAACTGTAGGGGTGTATGCATGGGAGCACACAAGACAGGAAGCTGCTGTTGTAGTCCCTGCAAGAACTTCTGTGTATATTTTTGAAAGTAGAACTTGCCTGAGTTGCTGATGAATTAGATGTGCATGTGAGCAGGAAAAAGTCACAGGTGGATCCTGGGTTTTTACTCTGAGCAAGTGATTGAATGATGGTGACATTTAACTGAGATGAAGAAGGCAGAGCAGGGAGGTGGGGCATAAGAATCTGGAGCTCTGGTAGAAGGTCCAGGCTGGAGATGTAAAGTTGAGAGTGATTGTCATATTGGTGGTTTTTAAAACCCTGAGGCTATGAGATCATGAGATGAGGAAAAGTTAGAGAGGAAGTCCTAGTCTGGGACCTTGCCTGGAATCTTCCTGGGGTTGGGGTGACAGGGTGTAGAGAAAGAAAGGAGCCTTCCTGGACTAAAGAAAGCATTCATCGAAGGAGGAAGTGATCCTCTATTAAGTACTGGAAAGAGGTGGGAGTGAACTAGGCTGAAAACAGAACTGGCCATTGGATTTGGCACCAGAAGGTTATGGGCATCTTGGCAGAAGCAGTTGCAGTGGACAGGGCTGATTGCAGGGGGTTGAGAAGAGGCTGGAATGTGAAGTCCACAACCTGTTCACGTTCCCTTGGTTTTACCTAGTGTACTTTTCTGTTCTAGTGTCCCATATAGGTCACCACGTTAGATTTAGTTGTCCTTTCTCCTTAGGCTCTTGGCTGGGGCTGTTTGAGACTTCCTTTGTTTTTGATGACCTTGACAGTTCTAAGGGTACTGATCAAGGTCCTCCATTTAGACTTTTCTGATATTTTTCTTATCAGACTATGGGAGGAACTCAGAGGTGAAGTTTCATTCTCATCACTTCATATCGGGGGTGCAGTTTTTTTTTTTTTTTTTTTTTTTTTTTGGTACTGGGGATTGAACCCAGGGGCACTCGACCACTGAAGCCATATCCCCAGCCCTATTTTGTATTTTATTTAGAGACAGGGTCTCACGAGTTGCTTAGGGCCTGGCTAAGTTGCTGAGGCTGGCTTTGAACTCGCGATCCTCCTGCCTCAGCCTCCCAGGTGCTGGGATTACAGGCGTGCGCCACCACACCCGGCTAGGGGGTGCATATTAACGTGACTTACTGTTGATGTGAAACTTGACCACCTGGCCAAAGAAGTGCTGTCAGATTTCTCCACCATGAAGTTTGCATTTCCCCCCTTTCCATACTGTAGTCTTTGGAAGGAAGTCGCTATATGCAGCCCATGCTTAAGGAGTGGGAGTTTTGCTCTACCTCCTTGAAGATGAACTGTCTATATAAATTATTTGGAATTCTTCATGAACGTGGACTGATGGATACTTATTTTATATATTGAGTTATAATCCAGTGCTACTTTATTTTATTGCTCAGATTGTCCCACTTTGCCCACTGGGAGCTCTTTCACTCGTTCGGTTGGCTGCTGTGTTCCTTTAACATATCCTCATTATTGTGGCTGGGTGGGGTTTTTTTGTTGTTGTTTTTTTTTTTCAAGCACTTTCTTACTTTTTGGCACTGCAAGATGTTTTGAGCTCATTTTGTACATTCGTGTTCCGGTCCTGAAGTAATCATGCTTCCCAGGAGCTTGGGTTTCTTTTATTGGAGAACAGTGTTAGAAATCAGGATCTGAAGCCAGACACGACACCCGCCTATAATCCCAGCAACTCAGGAGATTAAGGCAGGAGGATCATTAAGTTTGAAGCCAACCTCAGCAATTTATTGAGATCCCATCTCAAAATAAAAAGGGCTGGGGGTGTGGCTTAGTTGTTAGGGGTCAAGGGTTCAATCCCCAGTACAAACAACAACAACAACAAAAATCCTAAGGAAGAAAGAAACCCAAATCTGGGCATTAGAGTGTGCTCATTGTTGTGTTCTTGCTTCTAGGTCCTCTCAACTGACAGAGCAAGGAAATATGTGTATATATTCTTGCCTACGTATATGTACATGTCTATAAATATTTCTACATGTAACCCTTTCTGTGTCAAGCCGATTATGTATGCGTAAGATGTCTCCAACTCTGATTGCCACATAGATTATTCTATCTTCTTCCCTTTGCTTATCTGGAACCTCCCACCCCAACAGTGGGACACTTGTCTCCCACCACCTGCAGTCCATTCTTGCTGTTGTTCAAACCAGTGTACATGTGTAGTGGGTTCAGAATTGTTGATCCATACCCCCATGGGACAGTGTCCACTGGAGCACAGTGCTTACATATATTCCACTTGCTGGTTAGTCTTACAGACTCCACTCATGGCTAAAGTTACTTAGAACTTTTCCCCTATCCCTTTCAGTGTGTTTGTTTCATTCATTTGTGATAGAGTTGTATTCTTTTGTCATTTTCTACATGCCCTGATTCCTAAATGAGTGTTTGTATTCTTTTGTTTTTGCAGTACTGGGGATCAAACCCAGGGCCTCCACATGCCAAATCCTAAATAATTTTTTGAAATTTGTGTAAGTTAGAGCCTGCTGCCATGGAAACTGCTTGTAGTTCCAGTTGCTTGGAAGGCTGAGGCAGGAGAGTCCCTTGAGCCCAAGAATTCAAGACCAGCTTATACAACAGAGTGAGATCCTGTCTCTTGAAAAAATTGCATATATTAAGGTTCATTCTTTGTGCTATAAAGCCTATGGGTTTTTAAACCCATGGATGGTATCATGTGTCCATTATTATAGTTTCTTTCAGAATAGCTTCCCTGCCTTAAGACATCCTCTGTCCTTCACTTATTTAGCCCCTCCCTCCCAACCCTTGGTTACCATATCTGTTTGCTATCTCTAAGGTACTTTAGCCTTATCCAGAATGTTATATAACTGGAATCATATAGTATATGGTCTTTTCAGATTGACTTTTCACTTAGCAATATGCATTTGAGATTCATCATTGTCTTTTTGTGGCTTGATAACTCATTCCTTTTTATTACTGAAGATATTTATTTACATGGATGTACCATAGTTTGTTTATCCATTCACCTACTGAAAGACATTTTGATTGCTTTTAGTTTGGGCAATTGTAAATAAAGCTACTATAAATATTTGGGTGAAGTTTTTTATGTGGGCATACATTTTCAAATTAATAAGTACCTGTGAGTGTGATTGCTCAATCAAATAGTAAGACTATTTAGCTTTGGAGCGCAGTGCCAAATTGTCTTCCAGAGTAGCCATGACATTTTCTATGTGTGTGATCAGTGAAATGAGTGTTGGTCTCTATCCTTCTCAGCAATAGGTATTGTCACTTTTTAAGATTTCAGGCATTCTAACAGGTGATGCGGTATGCCATTCACTAACTCAAAAGCTTAGTTCTCTAAGTTTTGTAGCTTCATAAAGCAAGAGAGTAGAATCCAGGCTGGGGTTGTGGCTCAGTGGTAAAGCACTTGCCTAGCATGTATGAGGCACTGGGTTTGATTCTCAGCACCACATGTAAATAAATGAATAAAATAGAAGTCCATCAATGACTAAAAGATTAAAAAAAAAAAAAGAGAGTAGAATCTAGCTGGGCATATGGTTTCCAGAAGTAATTTTTAAGTAATCATGGGACAGTAGACTCGCAGAACATCCCCTTCTAATTCTCCCTTTCTTGTTTTCATTGTATGCTGAAGGTAATGGGAAGATCACTTTAAACATCCCAGAAGAATGCACAGTTTGAGCTAGGATGATATGTATTTATATGGCACCTAAGGTTCCCACACCTAGTGTTTTCTGTCGAATTATTGACTGATCGCACCACTTGCAGTGGTGCTAGGGGACATATCAATTGGGCATAGTCTCATCCTTAGTAAATTTACAGTCTAATTGGGAGAAAACACAGCATGCAGCAATTGAGACCATCATGGGGAGGTAGAGGGAGCTATGGAAGTGGTCTAGGAGGGGGCAAGAAAGGCTCCTTGGAAGAAGTGACCTCAAAAATTCATGCTGTAGCAGGGGCTGGCTCATAGTTTCACAGACTGAATTCAGCCTGCTGCCTGCCATTGTACAGCTCATGAGCTAAGAATGGTTTTTACTTCCTTTTTTTTTTTTTTTTGGTACTGGGGATTGAACTCAGGTGCACTCCACCACTGAGCCACATCCCCAGCCCTATTTTGTATTTTATTTAGAGATAGGGTCTCACTGAGTTGCTTAGGGCCTCGCTAAGTTGCTGAGGCTGACTTTGAACTCATGAACCTCCTGCCTCAGCCTCCCTATTTTTTTTTTAAGACAGTCTATTTTGCCCAGTCTTGCCCTAAACTCCTGGACTAAAGTAACCCTCCTGCCTCAGCCTCCTTAGTAGCTGCAACTACAAATGTTTAAATGTTTGAAAAGACTAAAGAAACATTTTGTGACACATGAAAATTATATGAGATTCACATCTCAGGGTCCATATATAAAACTTTATTTGCACTCTGATTGCAGACCAAGCAGTTGCAACACAGACTATAAGGCCTGCAAAGCCTATGACATTTACTCTCTGGCCCTTTCAGAACAAGTTTGCTGACCCCTGCTCACAGGATGGGTAGGAGTTAGCTGCCAACATGTAATGAGTTAGAAGGAAGGCAGTTTCTACGGGATCTTTGCATAACTGCAGTGGCTTTGATATGCTTACAGCCTGGGATCTAGCAGGTAGTGGCCAGAGAACTGATGAGTGATGTGCCTGGATAGGTGGCAGCATCCAGATGAGAAAGAATCTTGGCAACCATATGAAGGGATTTGGGTTTATTCAGTGGGAGTCTTTAAAAAGTATAAAGTGAGGTGAGCAGATTTACTTAAAAAAAAAAGTCCTTCCATAGTATAGAGATTGGGTTGGAGAGGGTGGGGTAAGAAAAGAGACAGGGAGACTAGTTGGGGCTCTTGTAGTTGTTCAGTTGAGGTACTGGTAACCTGGACTGCCTCAGTGACATTGGAGAAAGAAGTATATGGATTCGAGACGCATTTCCAAAGCCAAATTGGAAGGCCTTCATGTCTTAGTCCTTTAAGGCCACTATAATAAATACATAATCTGGATGGCCAATAATGGCAGATTTGTTTCCCACAGTTCTGGAGGTGGGCAAGTACAGGATCAAGGCTTCAGTAGGTTCAGTGTCTGGCCAGTGCCCACTTCCTGATTTATCTATGACTGGCAAAAGTAGGAACCCTGTCTCCTCAGCCCTTTATGAGGGCTAATCCCATTTAGAAGGGTTCCACCCTCATGACCTAAACACCTCCCTTAGGCTCTGCTTCCCAGTACCATCACTTTGGGGTTTATGATTTCCACATAAGGAAGGGAGGGGCATAAACATCCCAGCATTTAGTGATTGATTGGAGGCACTGAAGTGTAACTGTTTTCATGTTAATAAAATAAAATTATTTTTATTTTTACTTTTGAAAAGTTTATTTTTCTGGTTCATGTGATACATGTCTGAGGAATCCATGTGTTTTTCCCCCGCAAGTCATTTGTGCTTTTATTAATAAAGCAGATTAGCCGGGCGCCATGGCACACGCCTGTAATCCCAGCACTTGGGAGGCTGAGGCAGGAGGATCTCGAGTTCAAAGCCAGCCTCAGCAACTTAGCCAGGCCCTAAGCAACTCAGTGAGACCCTGTCTCTAAATAAAATACAAAATAGGGCTGGGGATGTGGCTCAGTGGTGGAGTGCCCATGGGTTCAATCCCCAGTACCAAAAAAATAAATAAAGCAGATTAAAGTTTGGCTTTCCCAATTCATTACTAAAATATAACCAGGTATACAAATGCACACATCAACACACAGTTATAAACAATGATAAAATCAGTGAGAAATCCATGTTTAGTAATAATTTTCAGAGAAAAATTCTTCAGGAGTGTTTCTAGTCTTCCTTCCCAAAACTTGTGAATTGATGTCGCCTCTCTGTGGCTTTGTCTTGTTCCCTGTTGACTATAATTTTGGCTTCTAAGAGGGAAAGAAGTTCTTGGCAGATTAAATTCCTTTTTAGGTTTATCTTGGTTTTGTAAATCTCCTCAAATATTTCTTGTTGAGAGTCCTTGGGCTTCTTGGTTTTCAAGGCAATTTGTTGACAATGACAAGCCCTTCTCATTCCCAGAGCACTTAGTCCCTTTCCAATTTTAGATCTCTGACCTTTGCCTTCCTCCTCTTTGGAGCTGCAGTCTTACTTGCGGAAGATGGTAGTAAGATCACTCTCTTGTATTTTGTGATGTCGGGTGGCTATTAAAGTGCTTACTCTAACATTCGAACTCATTTGATCTCCACAGTAAACCCATAAAAAAGGCAGGACAAGTAAAATTATTGAGTAAGAGAGGGTGACACCAGGTGTGGTGGCACATGCCTGAAATTCCAGCAACTGGGGAGGCTGAGGCAGGAGGGACACAAGATCCAGGCCAGCCATAACAATTTAGTGAGACTCTCAGCAACTTAGGAAGACCCTGTCTCAAAGTCAAAAATAAAAAGGTCTGGGATGTAGCCCATTAGTAAAGTGCCCCTGAATTCAATCCCCAGTAACCTGCCCAAATAAATAAAAAAGAGAGTGGCTTATTCAAAGTCAGAAGATCAACAAATAATAAAGTATATGATACAACTTAGGTTTTCATATTTTAGAGTTTTTAAAAAAATTTTTTAGATGTTGATGGACTTTATTTTATTCATTTTTTTATTTGCAGTGCTGAGAATCAAACCCAGAGCCTCACACATGCTAGGCAAGTGCTCTACCATGAGCTACAACCCCAGCTCCCTAGAATTTTATTCTTACTATAATATACCTTGTTCCCAAGTAAAGGGAGTTGGAGTAGCTGGAGTGGCTAGTCAGCAGTAGAGACTCCCTGGTGAAGTACTTTTCCTCTCTTTCTGCTCTGTGGGACTTCACCCAGACACTAGCATGGGCCTTTCTAGTGCTTCCGAACCCTACGTGGACTACTGGTAATTCCTAAGCTGTCATTTGGGAAATTGTGGTATGTATGTTAAAGCATATATTTAGTGTGTTTTAATTCCTTCTCCTTCTCTTTAGGTGGTTCAAACTTCAACAATTCAAAGCTGAATGAGAGGGGTCTACTTGTGGACCAGAGCTCGGGGGGTCAGGATAAACCAGAGAGCTTGCTTCCGAGGTAATTCCACCATCCCTTCACTTGTACATCTTAGGACTGAGGTTCTCCTTACTAGAGAACCGAGACCACTACCTCGCATGAAGTGAGTTGGCCTAGGTAGCTGGCCTAGGACGTGTCCTTCACACCTGATGTTTATGGAGTCCTTACTGTGCACGCCAGCATCATCCTCTTTCACGGACTATCTTAAACCTAAAGGCTAACTACTTTTCTCTGTTTGGCAGTTAAGGCAACTTAGGTGATAAGAACTTACGTAAGTCACCGAAAGTCCCAGAACTAGCAAGTGGCTGGCTGATCTAGGATTTGAAACTTGGCGTTCTAACCCTTGCTTGGGAATGTAGAAAATTAGAAATTTTGATCTTTGATGTTTGATCTTTTTCCTCTCATTCTTTTAGGAGTTTTCTGACGCTGAAGACACTTCTTTCTTTTTTCCTTTTTACCCCCTGCCCCTTGTGCGTTAGTCTATGCTCCAGTGCCCTCTTCTGATCATAATCAGAATCATCTGATAAAACTGACCTTTCTTACTTATGTCAGTACTTTAATTAAGCATTTAAGCAGCAATAATCAAACTTGAAAATTTAATTGTAGCTAGATCTGTCATTGTCACTTCATGCGAGTCATCTTGATGTACATGGGTATATTTACATAGTCTAAATTAGTGAGTGTATAATGATAGTAATATTGTACACACATGTGGCTTTATTCAGTGTTAGAAAGTGTAGCCGGGTGTGGTGGCGCACGCCTGTAATCCAAGCGACTTGGGAGGCTGAGTCAGGAGGATCACGAGTTCAAAGCCAGCCTCAGCAACTTAGCGAGGCCCTAAGCAACTCAGTGAGACCCTGTCTCTAAATAAAATACAAAATAGGGCTGGGGATGTGGCTCAGTGGCTGAGTGTCCCTGAGTTCAATCCCTGGTTCCAAAAAAAAAAAAAGAAAGAAAGTGTTGTAGCTAAGTGTGGTGGTGCATACCTGTAATGCCAGCAATTTGAAAGGCCCAGGCAGGAGGATCGAAAGTTTGAGGCCAGCTTCAGCAACTTAGTGCGACCCTGTCTCAAAATATAAGGGACCAGGGATGTAGCTCAGTGGTAAAGTGCCTTGGATTCAATTCCTGGTAATCCCACCCCCAAAAAATTATTTTAAGTGTCTTACATATCTTAGTTCACTAAGTAACCTTCAACAAAAATTTCTTGAGCTGTTATATAGGGCTCTGTTAGGTAGATAGTGTCAAATTTTTGTTTACTTTGCACATAATGTGTAGTACTGCATAAATAATAATGAAATATAAATTTTAATTACCTTTCTTTTTATTTTGGATTATTGCTGTGGGTTAGACATGTAGAATAAAATTGTCAAATCAAAGGTTCTGAAGGGTTTTTATCTTGTGAGACATGAGGGTCCAGAAAGAGTACTGTCAGATCTAAATTCTCAGCACTCCGCCACCACCCAACGGGGAAATCATGGATAATGCTGGTTTTTGTTTTTCTCACTTGAAGATGCATGATTTGCCAACGTGGTGGTGTATACCTATAACCCCTGCACCCTGGGAGGCTGAGATAGGAGGTTCTCAAGTACAAGACCAGCCTCAGCAATTTAGCAAGTTTTAAAAAATATACAGCTGGGTATAGCAGTGCATACCTGTAATCCCAGCAGCTTGGGAGGCTGAGGCAGGAGGATTTCAAGGTCAAAGCCAGCCTCAGCGACTTAATGAGGCCCTAAGCAACTTGGTGAGACCCTGTCTCTAAATAAAATAGAATAAAGGGCTGGGGTGTGGCTCTGGTTAAGTGCTCCTGGGTTTAATCCTCAGTACCAAAAAATTTTTCTGAAAAACTAATAAAAAGAGCTGGGGATATAGCTCAGTAGTGGAGTGTCACTGGGTTCAATTCCTAGTACCACATGCAAAGATAAAAAAGAAGGAAAAGAAGAAAATGAATGAAGCCAGGTATACTCCTGTAATCCCAGCCCTCAGGAGGCCGAGGCAGGAGGATTGCAAGTTAGAGGCCAGTCTCAGCAATTTAGCAAGACCCTGTCTCAAAATAAAAAGGACTGGGGATGTAGCTCAGTGTTAAAATACCCCTGAATTCATTCTCCAGTACCAAAAACAAAAAAAAGAAGAAGAAAGAAAATGAATGAATGAATTATTAGATATATCTTCAACATCACCTTCTGGCCTAAGATTCTATGACTTTATTATCAGAAAAATCTCCAGACCTATATACTATGCAATCAACAACATATAAGTTTACTTAATTCCCCATAGAAATAGTATTTCTCTAGCAAAATTGGCTTCTTTGGTTTTCTGTGAGCCGGATGTTTGTGTGGGGACTTCTAGCTTCATTATTCATTTATTTTGCCATGGAGTGTTGGGAGCTGTTTGCTATACTATTCTATGGGGCGGCTAAGATGGCGCCTGGCGGTATTGATTGTAAACTGGCCACACGTGTGTCTGGTTCGTGCTTTAAGCCTTTGCCTATGCTTGCCCGTGTATGCTTCACGTGGAAGTTCTGTGATT
>JAJEJO010000932.1:351087-487909 GCA_020662805.1 Glaucomys volans | reverse complement strand
TGGCTGAGTGTCCCTGAGTTCAATCCCTGGTTCCAAAAAAAAAAAGAAAGAAAGTGTTGTAGCTAAGTGTGGTGGTGCATACCTGTAATGCCAGCAATTTGAAAGGCCCAGGCAGGAGGATCGAAAGTTTGAGGCCAGCTTCAGCAACTTAGTGCGACCCTGTCTCAAAATATAAGGGACCAGGGATGTAGCTCAGTGGTAAAGTGCCTTGGATTCAATTCCTGGTAATCCCACCCCCAAAAAATTATTTTAAGTGTCTTACATATCTTAGTTCACTAAGTAACCTTCAACAAAAATTTCTTGAGCTGTTATATAGGGCTCTGTTAGGTAGATAGTGTCAAATTTTTGTTTACTTTGCACATAATGTGTAGTACTGCATAAATAATAATGAAATATAAATTTTAATTACCTTTCTTTTTATTTTGGATTATTGCTGTGGATTAGACATGTAGAATAAAATTGTCAAATCAAAGGTTCTGAAGGGTTTTTATCTTGTGAGACATGAGGGTCCAGAAAGAGTACTGTCAGATCTAAATTCTCAGCACTCCACCACCACCCAACCGGGAAATCATGGATAATGCTGGTTTTTGTTTTTCTCACTTGAAGATGCATGATTTGCCAACGTGGTGGTGTATACCTATAACCCCTGCACCCTGGGAGGCTGAGATAGGAGGTTCTCAAGTACAAGACCAGCCTCAGCAATTTAGCAAGTTTTAAAAAATATACAGCTGGGTATAGCAGTGCATACCTGTAATCCCAGCAGCTTGGGAGGCTGAGGCAGGAGGATTTCAAGGTCAAAGCCAGCCTCAGCGACTTAACGAGGCCCTAAGCAACTTGGTGAGACCCTGTCTCTAAATAAAATAGAATAAAGGGCTGGGGGTGTGGCTCTGGTTAAGTGCTCCTGGGTTTAATCCTCAGTACCAAAAAATTTTTCTGAAAAACTAATAAAAAGAGCTGGGGATATAGCTCAGTAGTGGAGTGTCACTGGGTTCAATTCCTAGTACCACATGCAAAGATAAAAAAGAAGGAAAAGAAGAAAATGAATGAAGCCAGGTATACTCCTGTAATCCCAGCCCTCAGGAGGCTGAGGCAGGAGGATTGCAAGTTAGAGGCCAGTCTCAGCAATTTAGCAAGACCCTGTCTCAAAATAAAAAGGACTGGGGATGTAGCTCAGTGTTAAAATACCCCTGAATTCATTCTCCAGTACCAAAAACAAAAAAAAGAAGAAGAAAGAAAATGAATGAATGAATTATTAGATATATCTTCAACATCACCTTCTGGCCTAAGATTCTATGACTTTATTATCAGAAAAATCTCCAGACCTATATACTATGCAATCAACAACATATAAGTTTACTTAATTCCCCATAGAAATAGTATTTCTCTAGCAAAATTGGCTTCTTTGGTTTTCTGTGAGCCGGATGTTTGTGTGGGGACTTCTAGCTTCATTATTCATTTATTTTGCCATGGAGTGTTGGGAGCTGTTTGCTATACTATTCTATGGGGCGGCTAAGATGGCGCCTGGCGGTATTGATTGTAAACTGGCCACACGTGTGTCTGGTTCGTGCTTTAAGCCTTTGCCTATGCTTGCCCGTGTATGCTTCACGTGGAAGTTCTGTGATTGGTCAACTGAGGGTATGCTTCACGTGGAAGTTCTGTGATTGGTCAACTGAGGGTATAAGAGAGAGAGACAGAGACACACACACTAACGCAGACGCTGAGGGCGGGAAGAGGAAGAAGAAGAGGGAGGAAACGGGAGGAAACGGGATGAAACGGGAGAGGGAGGAAACGGGAAAGGAACGGGAAAGAAACGAACGGGTGCGCAAGATAAAGAGCTGCATACACATTCAGGGGATCGCGTCTTTGTGGGCAACAAAGACGGCGATAATGGAGAACTCATCAAAATATGAAAAAAAAGTTTTTATTTTTTCCAGACAGAATAAATCCAAGTCTGAAATCACTGACATGGTTCGCTCCTCCACTATCACCGTATCAGACAAGGCTCATATTTTATCAATGCAGAAGTTTGGACTGCGAGATACAATTGTGAAATCACACCTAATACAGAAAGAAGAGGATTATACCTATATCCAGAACTTCAGGTAACTCACAGGGTCATATATAGTTTTCAAAGCAAAATGCTCATTCAATTCTCTGGATTTTAAGCACTTTCTTCTATACCCTGAATTTTGAAGCAAATCATTCTGCAGGGTCTCTCCTTTTATTTGCAGTATGGGTGACTGCATTCACTCTGCATCAACAGGCATTTGTTCCATGTCTCTTCTGGTTAGGCACCATGGTGTGGTACAGTGGGAGTGACACAGCTGGCAGATAGCTACTGAAATATTTGCAGAGATAAGTGGATACAGAAGAAAGAGATATCCTGAGTTTTGTGTATCAGTGTCAGGTCTTACAGTCCCTTGGTCATTGTGGGCCTTTGAGGAAAATCATTTAAAAGGCAGTCAGTGGGTGTTTGTGATCTCTTCACAGGATTACCAAAGTTAAATGAATAGTTTGCAGGATTCTGCTGGATCTTTAATGTTCAGACAAAATAACATTGTTTCTAGGGATATGAACAGTTAGTTATGATAAAGAAATAACCTTTTGAACACTGGCATTGTTTTCATATCAAAAGTAATTACCAAGGCATTTCTCACTTCAGTAGCATACACAGGGTAAACAATCACTTTGTGGACGATGACTCCAATAATGGCTGTTGAACGGAAGTAGGAACATTCAGAACGTGGGCCCGTGTTGTGTGAAATTGTTATCACAAAAGTAACAGGCAGGGGCTGGGGTTGTAGCTCAGTGGTAGAGTGCTTGCCAAGCACGCGTGAGGCACTGGGTTCGATCCTCAGCATCGCATATATATAAAATAAAGGTATTGTTTCCAAAAAGAAAAAAAAAGTAACAGGCATCATGGCAGACTCCTAGTCACCCCTTGGTGCCACAGTCACTGGTCCTGGTTAAATATGACATTTCCTATGTCTTAAAATACCACTCCACAGAGACTGAAACCAGGCCAAATCAGCTTAAAATGTTTTCACCTGTCATCCCCACAGCTTCTAGGTCACTGATCAATTCTTTTTGATGACAGGTTTTTTGTGGGCACCTACAATGTGAATGGACAGTCTCCTAAAGAATGCCTCCGCCCCTGGCTGAGCCATGGTATCCAGGCCCCAGATGTGTACTGTGTAGGGTGAGTGATTCTCTTCTAGTTGTCTCTCCTTTCTCCAGAATGTACATACAGCTGTGGTGATGGGGTCTTGGAAATGTAACTGGGTCTTCATGGCAGGTGAAGGAATTGAAAAATGAGTATGTGTTTAATGGCTGCTTCTCTATTTGATGTTCTTCTGGTAAACAAAGATCTAGCAAAGTGCTGTGCCTGGCATTGAATGCTAATATTTAATTTTTAGTGTAGCCTTCTGTTAAAATCAGTGCATCCAGAAGTGAATTTCATTATTTAGACATTCAACACCTTTTTGGTCACAAAGCAAAAATACCTTTTGCCAGGGAAGGAAAGTTAGCTGAAGTAAATTCCATAGATTAGTTTTTTTTTTTTTTTAAGTACTGGGGATTGAACCCATGAGTCCTCCACCACTGGCTGTATCCCTGGCCTTATGTTCCCTCCCTCTCTTCCTTCCTTCCCTCCCCCCTTCCTTCCTTCTTTCCTTCCCTCCTTCTCTTCCTTCCCTCCCTCCCTCCCTCCCCTTCCTCCCTTTCCTTCCTCCCCTTTTTTTGTTTCTTTCCCTCCCCTTCCCTTCCCTGCCGCCCTCCCTCCTTCACTTTTCTTTCTTAACTTTATTTCATTTTTGAGACAGGGTCCCACTTAGTTGCCCAGACTGACCTTGCACTTGAGATTCTTCTGCTTCAGCCTCCCAAGTATTTGGGAGGTATGCACTCTTATGCCATACTAGTCATTTTATTTATTTATTTATTTATTTATTTATTGATTGATTGATTGATTGTACCAGGGATTGAACCCAGGGGCACTCCACCACTGAGCCACATCCCAGCCCTATTTTGTATTTTATTTAGAGACAGGGTCTCAGTGAGTTGCTTAGGGCCTGGCTAAGTTGCTGAGGCTGACTTTGAACTCGCGATCCTCCTGCCTCAGCCTCCCAAGTGCTGGGATTACAGGCGTGCGCCACTGGGCCCGGCTTAGTCATTTTTTTAAAAAACCCTTTCTCTTCTCTCATCACTGTACTGGGCACTGTTATTGGGGAGTGGCAGTAAAGGAAGCTGTTTTGGTATATTGGAAAGAAGCAGAATTTGGAATTTATATAGACCTAGGTTTGAATTTGAGTTTGCTACTTGGACTTGTGTGAAATAGGAATTGCACATGTAAAATGGGGATGCTGCCAAACTACTTCATAGTCTGGGTCATGAAGAGAAAATGGGCTGATGTTTGCAGCAGCACATGGTAAGTTCCATGGTGTTTAGTTCTTTTGTTTCAAGTGTTTATCTTTCTTCCCTCCTCAAGGTCCTGCAGTTTAGCTTAGATAGCCAATATTTATGTACCTAAACCAATTCCAGAATGTATCATTCACATATTGCCTTCCTTTATTAACTTGTTGCTTCTCCAAATAGTTTCCAGGAACTTGACTTGAGTAAGGAAGCCTTTTTCTTTCATGATACCCCAAAGGAAGAAGAATGGTTTAAAGCTGTGTCAGAGGGTCTCCATCCAGATGCCAAATATGCAAAGGTAAGAAAGGAGTCAGGAACCTTTTAATTTAAGTTACTGCATAGGGAAAGTCTAAGATAGTTTTTCATCCTTTTCATCATCTTTATTATATGCCAGTCCTAATTATGCTGCTGTTTTCAGATCCAGATCCTCCAAAGGGGCACCTCCGGATGGGAAAGATGTAGGGCTTTTGTGCCTGCAAGCTCTTCATGTTATCTTGCAGCATGCCTTATGTTCTGGCATGAGTAGGAGATACATTAATACTCTTAGCCAGCTTTTCTTTGGGGTGTTTATTCCTGTTTGGAACTTCTATCTGATGCCATGACTGGAATACTTTTTAGGTGAAGCTCATCCGACTCGTTGGGATTATGCTGCTATTATATGTCAAACAAGAACATGCAGCATATATCTCAGAAGTGGAAGCTGAGACTGTTGGGACAGGAATCATGGGAAGGATGGTAAGTTTTTGGTTGTTGTGTATGACACATAAGGACATTGATCCCTAAAATTTTGACTCAGCATCTCAAGATGCAGTGGCCACATGTGTCCTAGTTCGAGAGTGCCAGTGTTGCAAGATGACTTCACCCTCAAACAAGGTTGGATTGAATAGACTCTTTAGAAATCATATGGTAGGGGGGGCTGGGGTTGTAGCTCAGTGATGGAGCACTTGCTTTGCATGTGTGACACACTGGGTTCCATCCTCAGCACCACATAAAAATGAAAGAATAAAGGTATTGAGGTATTGTGTCCATCCACAACTAAATATTTATCTATATATTTACATATGTATGTATATATATGTATACATATGAAAGAAAGAAATCATACAGTAGTAAATTGTTGGCTGATTTTCCTGAATAGCACTAATCTGTATTTACTCAATGCTAGAGCTTCTGGTTGACGCTGCCATTTAACCCATGACGTATGGTGCAGAAACTATGTTGGGTTACCAAGGACGACAAAGACACTGATAATAGGTTTGCAGTTTCCTCTTCTTGAGGCTACTGGAGTCCTGTTCTTAGGTTTTCCAGTTGAGCTGAACCTGGTGTGAAGAAGGGAGAGCCTGTGGCTTGCCTGTGATAAGAGAAAAGAACACTAGGTTGAGAGAGCCAGGCTCCGACTCGGCTTCCCACTGACTGATCGGGCATTTTGCCTTCATTGAGTTCTTTTCAATATAATAACCTCACAGGGTCGTTGTGAAAATGATTTAAAAATTTTTTTTGAAAGTTTGTGGCTTTAAATGACGTACATAATTAAGTTGTGAATTGATTTTTTGGGATCCTTTTAATAGGGTAACAAAGGAGGCGTGGCGATCAGGTTCCAGCTGCATAACACCAGCATCTGTGTTGTGAACTCTCACTTGGCAGCCCACACAGAGGAGTATGAAAGGAGGAACCAAGACTATAAAGATATTTGTTCCCGAATGCAGTTTTGTCAGGTGGACCCAAGCCTCCCGCCTCTCACCATCAGCAAGCACGAGTGAGTCGGGGCTGATTTGTGCAGTATTTGTGATGTGCAGAGTCGTAGGCTTTATGTCTTATCGAGGAGACTACTGCTGGAGTGAGGGTATCTGCCAGCTCTTGGTTACTTGTGAATTATATCTCTTGGAAGTTTTTAGTTCCAAGTTTACTGATTTACCATCTGATTTAGTTTCCTGATTTACCATCTGACAGACCTCTAGAATTATGCTCTCGCATCATTTGACCATGGAAAAGTATAATATTTATTTTAATACGGATCTGCCTTGACCCAACATTGTGAAGAAAGCAACCAAAGAGCAAGCATCTCAAACAATTTTTTGAAGTATGTTTTAGGATTTGATGTCTATTCTTTCCACATCATGTGGAAACGAGAGTTGGACTATGCTTGTTTGCCTCCCACAACTCTTTCCTCTTGATTCAGCTTTATAAAGCTGTAGTTGCAGCTGCTTAGAGCATCTTGTGTTACGTTTTGTTCATTATCCTTATTGTGTTTATATCTGAAATTTGCTGTTTGTCTGAATTCAAAGCCTTAGAATTTCAGAATTTACAGTACCAGTGGAAACCCCCACTTCTTTGACAAAGAGGAAGAAGCCACTGGTGCCATGGTGCCTGCCAGGGAATTAACAGTCACACTTCGCACCTTGCCTGTGGCAGTGGAGCTGTCCTTAGCTTATGGATGTTCTAGATGCTGACAGGATGGCATTTCTTTCCAGGGCCTCTCACGAGACCCCTGGCAGGGAGTGTGGCTTACAGCTGAGCTCCTCACACTGGTGAACAACAGCATCCTAGTTTGTGGGATTGGAGCACGAGTGTCTGTGATCTGCTCTTAGCCTGTGGATGCATTTATTTGGATATGTGTGTACTGCTGTGCAGAGTCTCCAATGACATGCTTATTGGCTTCAGATGGACAGTATTGGATTTCACAAGATGTGTGATGTCATCAGGGAGCCTTCAGTTTGCTTTTTCCCAAAACAGCAGATATAATAAACCACCTGTCATTCTTTGCCCAGGAGTGCAGAATAAGCCAATCAGTAATGTGGTAGTTAGACCCAACCTCCTGTCTAAAGACTGAGCTTTGTTTCAGAGGAGTTCAATCTAGAAACAAAGGCTGAAAGAGTGTTTTGTGGACTAGTATGCACATAGAGGCAGAGGTGGCATGAAGGCATAACCGGGTTTGGAGGTCCCTGAGAGATTGGCACGACTTAATTTTTTATCTTTTTTTACTTCTTAGCAAAGGAGTGAATTTTTATCTTGCTTTTAGATCTTATTAGACTATCTTTCTAACCATATAAGAATAAAATAGTCAAGGAGACCTCAAGGCTGTTTATAGTGAACTTGGACCAAGATAATGGAGTAGGCAGCATGTTAGACATAGTATTGGATGTGAGGGCAAGAGAGAAAAATTCCTGGAACAATTGTCACTTCCCTACCCAGCTCCCAAGAGGCTGGGCTTTAGGGACCTTATGTCAGAAGCACCCTGGAGAGGATGTGTTAAAGTCCCTCCTAAACCCTGTTACCTTTGTGCTCTGTCCTCACAGTGTGATCTTGTGGCTGGGGGACCTCAACTACAGGATAGAAGAGCTGGATGTGGAAAAAGTGAAAAAACTCATCGAAGAGAAGGCCTTTCAAACCTTGCATGCATATGATCAGGTACAGATGGCCACCTGTGTCCTCTGCAGGCATCTGCTCCCTGCTGTAAGAGCACAGGAAAGCTTAGCTTCCCAACCCTGGGCTTCTTCCCTCCAGCTTGGGAGGCTGCCCTGAGGACCTGATGTTGTCCACTCATTTCTTTGTTTCATCTGCATTTCTCTCTTTGAAAGTGGTCTTCCCATTGACTCTTCCCTCAAGGCACCTTATCTCTTTTGGGAACAAGAGCATGTTCTCTTTCATTCATTCATGAGGTCTGAAGTTGACACTGAAGGGTTTCAACTTCTATAAAGAAAGTACTTTGTATCTTTAAGATGATTTCATAATTTTTTAGAACAAGTCTCCGGCTCCCTTTATCCTTCTCCTCCCCAGACTTCTCCAGTCTGAATGACAGCTCTAAGGGCCTTTCTTCACCTTCTCCAGGAGCCAGTTCTGTGACTTCTTCTCCATCATCATTTGATGTAGCATTTCTTTCTCAGAGCACTAGCCATTTCTCAGGACAAGAGAAGTCTGTTTCTCTCTCACTTTCTTCTGGCTACTCCTCTCAACAGACTTCAGACTTGTTCAAGTGGTCAGAATTGTTCACAATGTTAAAGTTCTTTTTCAGTCTGAGTCCCTCATTTAAATAATCTCTAAGGTTATTGTCATTAATCTAAATCTATTATTATTATTATTATTATTTTTGCAGTGCTGGGGATTGAACCCAGGGCCTTGTGCTTGCAAGTGCAAGGCAAGCACTTTACCAACTGAGCTACATCCCCAGCCCTATCTTTTTCTTCTACAGTACAGATTAATCAAAGGAAAAGAACCAACTTTTTTTTTTTTTTTTGGTACTGGGGATTGAACTCAGGGGCACTCAACCACTGAGCCACATCCCCAGCCCTATTTTGAATTTTATTTAGAGACAGGGTCTCACTGAGTTGCTTAGGGCCTCGCTAAGTTGCTGAGGCTGGCTTTGAACTCATGATCCTCCTGCCTCAGCCTCCCAAGTGCTGGGATTACAGGCGTGTGCCATCACGCCCAGCAAAAAGAACCAACTTTGCAATGTCTCATTATGGAATAATTTTTTTGTTGACCCATTTTTTCCATCTCCAGCTCTTTTCCTTGGTAAATTACTTTTATTCTACTTAATCCTCCTGTCAGTGTTCACCCAGTCTGTTCCACATCTCTTCGTGTTCTGGACTGAGACATTCCAGTTTCCCTTATAATTTGATGCTCATTTCCACTCACCTTCTTCTCTTACTTCTTTCCTAAAGTAATAACACCCAGTTTGTGTGTTACCTGCTTCCAGATGACTTTATGGTCTACCAGTACCATTCAACAACCATCAGCTCACATTCATACCTAGACTTTTCTTATTTCATATCGCTTTTTCTTTAATAGTGTTTTTAAAGAATAATACTGTCAGGAAGTTGGTAAGTGGTGGTTGACCCTGTCCCCCATGTTAGAGCTGACAGTTCCCCACCAATCCAAGCAGTGCCAAGCTTATTTGTCCAGGAAGAGGCAGGAGCGGTTTTTATCACTCCTGAGAATGTGGTTTTTATCACTCCTGAGAGTGTGGTTTTTATCACTCCTGAGAGTGTGGTTTTTATCACTCCTGAGAGTGTAATCCAAAAAGAGGTCCTAGAATTAATACAACAGGAAGAAATGCTACTTTCAAATTGTGTCAGGCACTGTTTTAGATTGATGGTTGATCTTTTTAATGACCCCATAAGGTAGGGTCTATTACAAACCCCAAAAGTTATAGATGGGGAAACCAAGGCATAGAGCTTCCCCCAGTTCACATAATACAATTTGATAACACAGTTTTACCTCTGTATATTTGGAGGAACTGTGCTGCACAGGTAAGTGTTTGATACTTGGGAGGGAAAAAGTATGCCGTGTGGCACCTAGTCTTCTTAGGGACATCTTGGTAAGGTGGTACTCAGGCCCCTTGGATGCAGGTTTGCTCTTACAAAAGAGCCTTAAAAATGTATAATGAGGTAAATGGTCTGCTTCCTTCTATTCAAAATCTTACAAAATGTGGTTTTCTTTCTTTTGGTGGGGGAGGGGTTACCAGGGATTGAACTCAGGGGCACTCATCCACTGAGATACATCCTAAAATGTGGTTTTCTTACGGGGCCTCTTCCTTCGAGGTAGGACTTGGATTCCAAATTGATTTCCTCTTTTTATTCTGAGGTTATTTTTTTCTCCCATCCTTTTAGCTGAAAATTCAAGTGGCTGCAAAGACTGTCTTTGAAGGCTTCACAGAGGGTGAGCTCACATTCCAGCCTACCTATAAGTATGACACTGGCTCCGATGACTGGGACACCAGGTAGGTCAGAGGTCATTTTAGTGGGTTGAGCAAATGGAAACCTGGGAATTCTGGGAAGCACTTGCCCTCATGGACTTACGAAGGACATAAATTTCCTTTGACTCTTTCCCCATGTTTTCCACTCTGGTCAAACATTTCCTGTCAATATCTGCTGAGAAGCAGCCAGTCTTCCCAAATATTTTCTTTTTGACTGCCATAAGCTTTGCTCCATAATAAGTCTTGATACTGATTTACTTTTCAATTGAGCTTAGGATGATGAGATGACTCCAGCTAATTTAGCTTGTTCTTCATCATTACACAGTACTTAGGATCTTTTATTAGTGCTTACTACTTGATATACCTTATTATCTCATTTAATCTTCTCAACAACCTGTTGAAGTAGGTATTATTTATTATCCTCATTTTATGAGATTGAGATTGAGGCATAGAGAAATCAAGAAGCCTCGTGAGGGGCTGGAGCTGTGGTTCAGTGGTGGAGCACTCGCTTGGCATGTGTGAGGCCCTGGGTTCGATACTCAGCACCACATATAAATAAATAAAAGATCCATTGACAACTAAAACAAAATTAAACAAACAAACAAACAAAAAACCTACCAAACAGGCAAGTAGTGGAGGCAGAATTTGAACCCAGGCCGCAGGAATTCACCCTGTTCCCTTAACCACCATCTTTGAAGGATCACAGAGGCTTATTCTCATATCGCCTTTTTACTCTCTTCTGATCCTCCCAGGAGGATGAAGAGAATCAGTCTGAACTGTGTTTGACTTTGACCTTTCAGAGTTGCTTTGGATGATAACCACAGGATACATGTTATTCCTTGGTGGGCCCAAGTTGTTCTGCTGTCTCAGGTCACTAGGCTGCATGGACACAAAGTCTCTGTCTCTTTGTTCCCTGCCTGAGCCAGAGCACTAGCCAGGCAGTGGGCCCTGCAGTAGTTGCTATGAGTTTCCCAGCGTGGACTTTGCATTTCAGCGAGAAGTGTCGTGCTCCTGCCTGGTGTGACCGGGTCCTCTGGAAAGGGAAGAACATCATTCAGCTGAGTTACCAGAGCCACATGGCCCTGAAAACCAGTGACCACAAGCCTGTCAGCTCCATGTTTGACATTGGGGTAGGTGGGCGGCTGGTGCCCGTTGTAATCTCTCTGTAGGGAATTTGTTTTCACATCAGGATTACTTTTCATCTTTTTGGTCTCTACCACCACCCTTGAATATGAGGACATGCCTTTCAAATTTTGTCTTAGTTTAATAATTGTTTTGGTATACGTCTGTGTATTTCCACATACTTGGAAGATTCCTTTTGCTTTCTGGACTGTATTGTTCCAGACCTTTCTTTATTCATTTACAAGTGAGTCTGCGAGTATTCTGGATACAACAAACAGGATATTTTTTTCCTCTTTTTCTTTCTTTTGGAAAAGAGATCAGATTGTACATATTGTTCTGAGAACATTCACCCAATGAATACATCTTAGGCAATCTTTCCACATCAGTAAAGGTCGAACTACCTCATCATTTTTAAAGGTTGCAGACTATTCCATAGCATGGATGAACCATGAATGCATTCAAGATCATTTAAGTTGTTTCCAGAGCTTTGCTATTACATGCTGTGCTGTAGTGACCATCCTTAACATATATTTTTGTGTATCTGTATCTCTATAGAATGAAATGATATTAGTGGTTTAAAGAAAATTGTATTTTAGCTGGGCACAGTAGAATATGCCCATATTTCCAGCTACTTGGGAGGCTGAGATAGAAGGATTGCTTGAGCCCAGGGGTTTAAGGCCAGCCTGGGCAACGTAATGAGACCCCATCTCAAAAGGGAATAAAATTGTATTTTTAATTTTTATTTTATTTATTTACACACACTAGGGATTGAATCCAAGGGTACTTTACACTGAGCTACATTTCCATCCCTTTTTACTTTTTTATTTTGAGACAGGTATTCTCTATAAGTTGCTAAGGGTCTCACTGAGTTGCTGAGGCTGATCTCAAACTTGTGATCCTCCTCCCTCAGCCTCCCAAGTTGCTGGGATTACAGTTGTGTACCACCATGCCCACTTCGAACATGTTTTCATTTATTATCAATTGATATTTCTCCATCAGTGACTTCTGAGTTCCTTGTATTACCAATTCTCATGGTATGGGTAGAAGCATATCAGAATCTGGGGGTGTGAGTAGTTTGAGAAAAGTGTAATGAATCTTATAATTAATCATTATTAGAAAATGAAAAAGATGTATTTATAATTCAAAATACAGAAGAAAGAGCCTGACAAAATCTTCCTGACTGACAGAGCATGGGTCAAAAAAGCTCGAGATACACTGCTTTAAATCAGAGCTCTAGAAAAGAGTTTCCCACTGTAGCTTGTGGGTGGCAGCAAGCAGTGTAGAGCTAGGCACTGAGCCTTTTCTGCCAGGGACCAGCCATGACAGAACTGGCCACCAACAAGCTTTTACTCCCATGTTTTCTTTCTGCTGTTCAGGAAGCAGATGACTTTTTACCACAGCTGGAGGATCCTTCTAAGTCTATTGCTAATTGGGTTATTTGTTAATTAACTAAATTTATTTAGTTATCAACTGCTATTTCCCAATGCTGTGAATGCCCTCTATACCAAAAAAGAGGAAATGGGTAGAGGCCTTGGCACTCAGCTTCTGAAGTTTCCCTTCCAGGTGAGGGTCATAAATGAAGAACTGTACCGGAAGACTCTGGAGGAAATTGTTCGCTCTCTGGATAAGATGGAAAATGCCAACATTCCTTCTGTGTCTCTCTCCAAGCGAGAGGTAAAAAGGACATGCTAAGAATATTAGCCAGAACTCAGTGAGACCCTGTCTCTAAATAAAATACAAAATAGGGCTGGGGATGTGGCTCAGTGGCCAAGTGTCCCTGAGTTCAATTCCTGGTTCCAAAAAAAAAAACAGAATATTAGTAATGGGCCAGGCATGGTGGCGCACGCCTATAATCCCAGCAGCTCAGGAGGCTGAGGCAGGAGGATCGCAAGTTCAAAGCCAGCCTCAGCAACTTAGCGAGGCTCTAAGCAACTCAGTGAGACCCTGTCTCTAAATAAAATACAAATATGGCTGGGGATGTGTCTCAGTGGTGGAGTGCCCCTGAGTTCAATCCCCAGTTCCAAAAAAAAAAATTAAAAAATGGTCTGGGGATGTGGCTCAGTGGTTAAGCACCCCTGGGTTCAATCCCGGGTACCAAAAAAAAAAAAAAAAAAAAAAAAGAATATTAGTAATGGGCTCTTCTATTCCTAGTACTTAAATCTCCCTTGTTTACTAAACCTCAGAATTTCCGGAGGCTGTTAGAATCTAGACCTTCTGGAGAGGCTGTTTCTAGATAAAGCAAGGCTGATACTGCTGGCTGAGAAGAGAGAGGTTGTTGGCTTAGGTTGTGTTCATGTCTTCATCTTCTAAACCAGAAGATGATCCAAAATGTGCTTTGATTTTAGAATAATTAGTGTGTGTTCTTGCAATGGAATTGTTTTCCTACTGATGCTTTACTTTAAGATTAAATCAAGCCGGGCGCGGTGGCGCATGCCTGTAATCCCAGCACTTGGGAGGCTGAGGCAGGAGGATCGTGAGTTCAAAGCCAGCCTCAGCAACTTAGCTAGCGAGGCCCTAAGCAACTCAGTGAGACCCTGTCTCTAAATCAAATACAAAAAAATACGGCTGGGGATGTGACTCAGTGGTGAAGTGCCCCTGGGTTCAATCCCCAGTATCACCCCCCCCCCCAAAAAAAAAAAATTAAATCAATTCTGAATTTTTTGTTTTCATACAGAAAAGTAATGCATAGAAAAGTGATGGGCAGTAGGGAAGTCCAAAATCTAAAGGTTTTTCATGAAAGAACGGCCTCCTAGGTCATTCAAAGTTGAGCATACCACATAGTCAAATGGAGGCTATGGTAAATGTATGTTTAATGCCATAGATGTCCACCTTCTTGGAAGGGTGAACTTGAGCTTCATGTTAAGGGATGGAATTTGTGAAGCATATTTTGGAAATGGTTATGGATATAGAAGACATAAACTTGGATTCCTTTGGGAAATTTACATGTAAAAATGAATTGAGTTTTTGGAGTTTTGGGTTCAACACAGATAACTGATCTTTAGTGTTAGTGTGTCTTCCTAGGGCAAGGATTGTCCAGGTGGGGTGGCCAGGCAGGTGTCCAGGAAGAGGGCCTTGGTTCTGACTGGCTGGGGGCTTGTTCTCAGTTCTGTTTTCAGAATGTGAAGTACATGCAATTGCAAGTAGAGTCCTTTACAATTCATAATGGACAAGTGCCCTGTGAGTTTGAATTCATCAGCAAGCCTGGCGAAGAGTCTTTCTGTAAGCAGTGGCTAAACGCCAACCCCAGCAGAGGGTTCCTCCTGCCAGGTAAGTTTCTCTTTCAGGTTCCTGGTTTTGGTTTGGGGAATGCCCTATCTCATTTTCGCTCATTTTCCTAAAATAAGCTTTTTGCTTCTGAGTGTTTTGTTCTCTGAAACTTTTATTTTAAACCCAATACCTAAACTCATCCATAAACAAAGTATGAAATGACAAGGAGCATGTGTTCAGTTTAAAATGTTTCCAGCCGGGCACACGTCCCATAATTTCTCAGTCAACATTGGATCACTGTGAAGCAGGTGCTGCCACAAGGAGCCGTTTCCAGGTCAGCTGTGTAATCAGCTCTCAGCGATCTGTTCTCATGGAGAAAGACAATGGCGTAGTAATCCAGAAACTGAGTCTGGTTCTGGAATGTACCATCTTCCCTGACTTCTCCTTTGCACTCTGCAAGTCGCTGTGTGTCAGAAAGATTAAGGGTGCTTTGTGGACAATTTACAGGCTGATCACTGCATCACCTTCCTACTGGATCAGGTGTCTTCATCTTGCCTGATTTAGGGAAGGTTCTTCGATTCATGCCTTCTTGTTGTATTATAGGTGCTATTCAGTACTTGAGGTTTTTAGGGTTTTTCTATTCAGATGCTTTTGTTTATTGTTTTCATATTCCCAGTTAGACTATGAACTCCTCTTCTAGTGTCTCCTGAGTGCTGAGCACATAGATATTTGTTGTGGGTTGATACCTTTTTTTCCTTTCCCTAATTCTTTATGCCTTTCTTTCTTCCCCCTATCTTTGTTTCCCCCCTTTCCTCTTGGCCTTTCCCTAGCCAACATTATTATTATTTTTTCAATTTTCCTGCAGATTCTGACATTGAGATTGAGTTGGAACTCTTTGTAAATAAGACAACAGCTACAAAACTCAACTCGGGTGAAGATAAAATCGAGGACATTCTGGTTTTGCACTTGGACAGGGGAAAAGATTACTTTTTGTCCGTGTCTGGGAACTACCTGCCCAGCTGTTTTGGGTCCCCCATTCATACACTGTGCTACATGAGGGAGCCAATCTTGGACCTACCATTTGAAACTGTTAATGAGCTGGTGAGTAACATGCCACAAGGAAACATCTAGAACAGTGTGGTGCAGCCAAGCCAAACAAGATGTTCTGATGTCTACCTGCCTAGGGAATTAAGAATTCTTCAGCCTCCTAGAACTTGCTCAGTGTGTCAGTTATGTATTGCTGTGCCACAAGCCACCCCAAAATTAAAACAACAGTGAGTGGTTGGTTTCTTCTGCTAGTCTTGCCTAGGCTTGCTTGTGCCATCGTATTTAGGAGGCAACAGTGATGGCCAGAGGGTTGGCTGCTAATGTGGCCTCCCTCCCACGTCTTGGTGTTGGCTGCTCTCTGGGCCCCTTTCTCCACATGGCCTCTTATCATTCAGTGGGCTAGCTCAACCTTCTACACATGGTGACCAAAGCATGAGAACAGAAGACATAAGGTTTTTTGTTGGTATAAGCTCCAAAACTCACACAGTATCACTTCTGCCACATTTTATGGGCCAGAGCAAGATGTGAAGCCAGCCCAGATTCCAGGGGCAGGGAAAGACTCTACCTCTTGATGGGAAAAGCTGCAAAACATGGCTGTTTTTGAGTCTTTCACATCTGGGAGATGTCTCAGTTCATTCAGGCCACTCTAACAGAACACCCTGGAATGGGTGGCCTGTTAACAACAGAAATTTCCTTCTCACATTCTGGAGGCTGGGAGGTCCAAGGTAAAGACACCTACAGATTTGGTGTCTGGTGAAGGTCACTTCCTGGTTCACAGAGAACCATCTTCTCATGGGGTTCTCACATGGCACAGAATATGAGGGAGATTTCTGGGGTCTTCTGTAGGACACTAATACCCTTCATAGCTACACAGCCCTCATGACATAACCATATCCCCAAATCTCACCCTCAAATACAATCACATTGGTAATTAGGATTCAATATATGAATTGGGGGTGATGGTTAAACATTGGTGTTTAAACAGTATATTAGAGAAACTCAACCATAAATCCTAAGATAATGGAAGTTCCCTGACCTATGATCTTATTCATTTTTAAAAAATTATTACCTGGTAGATTAGCATCCTAAACTAAATTTACTAAGATCTAAAAGGCTCCTATGGAGAGAATTTTAATACAGTTGAACTAGTTTGGGGCAGATTTATGGTAATATGTATGCTTTCTTTTCCCAATGCATTTTTTTTATTTAGGGACTCTTGAATTATCCTCTCCATTATGTAGATGAAAACAGAGATCCAATCAAGGAGAGTGATTTGTCACAGGTCACATGGTGAGTCAACAGTGGACCTGGACCTTGGACTCAGATTTTTGGACTCCCAAGTGTGTGCTCTTTCCTCACCAGACCACACTGTCTTTCTGGTTCTAACAGTGAAATGCTACAGGCATGATTTTTGTCTAAGAAAATGATGCATATTTCACCTAATTCATTGAAACTGCTTGCCATAACCCTCTCCCAATTTTCAGAAGCCACCTTTTGTCCCACCTGATTTCATTTTTGCCTGTGCAATGTTTGGTTAGAGGCATTGAAATACTTCCCTCTTCCATGGGTTTGCTGTCCCCATATTGTGCATTCTTCTGAAGCCAGCCTGGCAGAGTTCCATTGTGGGTCACCTTGTCACAATTTTCCTTTAATTTCAGACTCTGATGCCATTGCAGACCGAAGATGATGGGAGCCGGTTAGAGAGACCCATGGAAATCCCCAAAGAGCTTTGGATGATGGTGGATTACCTGTACCGAAATGCTGTCCAGCAGGTAGGGTGTGACTAAGCTGTCAGACCTGATTGAGGCCAGACTGCCTTGAGGAAGACATTAGACCCATGAACTTCTTGCATGGAAATGTAAGAGACCTGTGAAGAGCTGGTCTTCCCCCAGGAAATGAATGAGAGATTTTGTGCCATGTTTCATACCCCGGTACAGTACTTGATTACATGTAGTACTTGATTACCCCATGGAATCAGCCTTGCACAGAATAAACCTCCCAGCACATATGTTCCTCTGGGGTCCCCCAGCTCCAAAGCAATATGAAGGCCTTCTGGGATGTCTCCTTTGTGGGAAATTTCATCAGCTTCTGGGAATAGGAGGGGCTAAATTGTTGACAATCCAAGCAGAGACAGGGGACCAAATGGAACCCCCATGAATCTGGAGGCCTGATTTCTAGACTAACTTGGGCAAGCTTCATGGGGTCATTTGGTCAGTTTGACTGTCCTGTCTATATAGGTTCCACAGGAGCCTACACAAATTATAATCCCACCGCATACTTTTTAAAAATTTTGCAGTGCTGGAGATCAAACCCAGGGCCTCACACATATTAAGCCAGCACTTTACTACTGAGCTATATCCCTAGCCCAGCAACATACATTCTTTTGATGTTCTGTTTTCACTTTTTTCTCACATTTGAGTGTTGCAATATACCAAACACTGTTCTAAGTGTTTTGCCTCCTTGCCTCATTGAATTCTTGTAATAGTTCTCAGATGAGGAGACAGATGCCCAAAAAGGTGAATAAATTGGTTAAGGTTCCCAAGGTTTCCATTCTCACTAATGGGAAGGGTTAGGAATCTGGCTGTAGCAGTCACATTCTTGAGTACTTTGCTAGTCTAACTTCTCTCTAGAGCTCCTTCTATTTTATTTATTTATTTATTTATTTATTTATTTATTTCATTTTTTTTTAACCTTTATTTATTTGTATGTGGTGCTGAGGATCAAACCCAGTGCCTCACTTGCTAGGCAAGTGCTCTACCACTGAGCCACAGCCCCAGCCCCAGAGAGCTGCTTTTAAATGTAACTTTTGAGCAGTACATTTAAAAAAATATTTTTGAAAGGACTTTTTTTAAAAATGTATATTTTTTTTTAGTTGTTGATGGACCTTTATTTTCTTTCTTTATTCATATGTGGTGCTGAGAATCAAACCCAGTGCCTCACACATGCTAGGCAAGTGCTCTCCCACTGAGCCACACCCCCAGCCTGAGCAATACATTTAATACTGTTACTATTAACACAGTTATATAACGTTAAGTCAGTTTATAAAACATGAATGTAAAGCATCCTGAGATTAATGGAAAAAACTTTTATTGCCATAATCTTGTTGATACAGTGCTCTGCGGTGCCTTTTTAGCTTTCTTCTTCTTACACATGATATATTTTTTTCAGTGCTGTTTTTTTTTCCTTTCTGATTAATCCCTTCATAGCACTGCAGGAAACAACTGCTTTTAAGTTTTCTCTTTGTTGGATCTTGTCTTGGTAGTGTGCCCTACCCATAGTTTTATAATAGATGTCAGAAGACCTATTGCAAAACTATGTCTGAGAAGATGCATTAGCCACATCAACCTAAATCATATTGTCAACCAGGATGATTCAGAAGTTTCTCTACCCTGCTTCTTTTTGTACTCTGGTAATACTGCTAGGTCAATAAATCATTGCTGATTTTCTGAGAAAGTAATTGTTTTGTGACATTCTTCTTGCAGGAAGATCTGTTTCAGCAGCCAGGACTGAGATCAGAATTTGAACATATCAGGAACTGTCTGGATACTGGAATGATTGATAACCTCTGTATCCTTCAGACGTTCAGCTCTGTGCATATGTATGTATGTGTGAAAATGAGTGAGAGAGGTGAGAAAAGAGAAAGAAGAATATTTTTTAAGGTTTGTGGTCTGATACTGTGTCCTCAACCACCATATTTTTCCTACTCAAAGTTTAAACAGAAGTTTTTACAACCTTAAGTAACCGATATAGAAGGAACTCAGGAGGGCCTGGCTCACCTGACAAACAGTGTGGCCCCTTCCAGATGTCAGGCTGGCATCCTAACTCTGAACAGAAAGCCTGATCAAGCAGTGCTAGCATGTACTTCTAGCATGTGCTTGCCCTGGGCCTTCTTCTAACCACGGGCAACATCATCACCTTTTCCTTAACAATGGGCCAAAAGCTGCTAGTAATCATTCTGTAGCTGAAGCCTTGCTGCTTTTCCTGGAGAGTCTGCCAGAGCCTGTCGTCTGTTACAGTGCCTACCATAACTGCTTAGAGTGTTCTGGCAATTACACAGCAAGTAAACAGGTAAGGGGAAGCACTGAACACCAGCATACACACGTTGCTAGCCCCAGGCACTGAGGCCTGATGGTTCTGGGCATAGTTGCTCAAGTCTTAGAAACTCAATACCATATCTTTCCTTCTCAAACCTGTTCTTCCTCTCGAGTCCCTTTTTCTTTTAATAGCATCACCCTTAATTTCAGTGACTCAATCCTGAAACCTGAGTCATTTCTGACTCCTCCTTGTCCTTACAGCCCACATGCCTGGATCCATTGATCTATTACTCATTCTCTGTCTTCCATTCTCATTCTGCCTACCTGGGTTCAGTCCCTTGCATTCAGTCCCCTCTGCTGACTTCTTTTACATACCATCATCCAAAGCATACACCATTTTAAAATTCTCATCAGGTTGGGGCAAAAATCATACTTGCGGGGCACTGGGTTCAATCCCCAGCACCACATAGAAATAAATAAATAAAATAAAGGTATCGTGTCCATCTACAACTAAAAATATATTTTAAAAAGTTCACACTTGGCTCTCCATTGTCAATTAATGATTTTCTTAAATATTCAAGACTTTCTATGATTTAGCAAAACAGTTCACTTATACAAAAGTATTGACAGAATAATCTAGAAAACTTGCCAATAATATAGGTTCCAGAGCCTGACCCCAAATCCTCTGAATCACAATGTCTTTTGATATCTATTTTATATAAACTCCCAGCTGAGTCTGATGTGCAGATAGCTGTTCATTGAATTCTAGAACAAATGCTAGACAAATGCTCCTGTTAAAATGGTTATGCTCCTTCCAAGATTGACATATCATGAGTTTTCTCTGCTTATTTCACAGTTTTCCTTCTTTTTGCCTTTTTATTTTTAAATTTTTTTCTATCCCACATACCCTGGTCCTTACCTTCCCCCCCACCCCCAATTGCTGGGCATTGAACCCAGGGCCTTCTGCTTGCAAGGCAAACACTCTACCAACTGAGCTATATCCCCAGCTCTGGTCCTTACCTTTACAAATCCAACTTTGTCTTATATTCAAGACCCAACATGGTCTGGAGTTGTGGCTCAGTGGTAAAGCACTTGCCTCACATTTATGAGGCACTGGGTTCAATCCTCAACACTACATAAAAATGAATAAATAAAGGTGTTGTGTCCATCTACAACTAAAAATATGTTAAAAAAAAGAAAAAAGGACCCAACAAAATATCTTCTGTTCTCTTAAGTCTTCTGAGAGCATGGAGTTAGAAATCTGACCTCTAAATTCATGTACTGTTTGACCTGTGCTCTTTTTTGGTACTTATGCCAGTGGTAAGTGATTAGTTTTCTGTGCATAATCTTACACATGTTCATGGATCACATACTCAGTTCCTGGAGTATAGTAAACAACTTGACAAATAATTGAATGAACAAAATGACAAATTCCAACTCTCCCTCTTTCAGGTCATTTCTGCTCTTCCTACCTTCCACAAAAATGTCTTCAACTACTTGATGGCGTTTTTGCAAGAATTGCTGAAAAATTCAACAAAAAATCATTTGGATGAGAATATTCTAGGTAAGTGACCAAATGTCTATGGCATCTCTGCAAACTGACTCATTGTGAAGGTTGAGCAGGGTCCAAAGTACATTACAGTAGAACAAAAATTTCAAGTTTTGAACAAAGTTTATATTCAGATGTTTTTTAAGCAAAGATTGCCTTTGGGTATCCCCTCCCCACTCCTAACAACACAAGAATATATAGTACCTTCTTTTGCTGAATCATTTATTTTCTGTGTTTTTTCATGCAGCTAGCATATTTGGCAGCTTACTGCTTCGAAACCCAGCTCGTGACCAAAAGCCTGAAATGGCAGAGAAGAAGAAGGCTCAAGAGTTTATTCACCAGTTCCTCTGCAACCCACTCTGAGCCTTTCTGTCTCCTTCCTTGTTTTAACCAGGGCAGCCAATTTACAGCTCCACCTGTTGCAGCTCAGGTGATCCCTTCAAAACATATGAGGTCATCTGGAAGCAAGATTGGCAGCTCCTGAGCCTAGACCTCCCCTCACCTGTGTCATCATTGATCAGTACACTCAGTGTGGAGTTGTGAAGACATGAGAGAAATCCACAATAATAAAACTGACATTTGATGTTCAACTTAAGTTATTTAACACAGATAGATCTTTATTTTCTTTTTAATTTAAAAAAGTTTTGTACTTGTGCTCACTCAGCCTGTCTCCAGGGCATAGTCAATTCCTTCCCTGTAGCCTAGACTGAGCTCCTTATGAGCAGATATTTGAACAAACTTTGAAGTCCTGAAAGGACAATGAAATGGACATTAAGTATGTAGGTGGATGCTCCTGGATAAACAAGCTTTAGCCTCCTGAGATCCTTCTATTACCCAGTCTGAGGACGTGTATATACATATGGAACTTCTATCCCCTTCTTACTCAGATATGGCTCAATAATTCTGAGGCTGGCCACTCAGCTTCTGAGGGCAATAGAGTGGCTTAAACGTGCAAACACTGAAGAACTGGGTGTTCTGGTGAAGCAGGTGAAATTTTCTAGGCCAGCAAGTCCTCCAAACTGTATATGATGCATCATCCCTCTCATATTTGTAATATATTTTAATGATAAACGTATTTTTAACAGTGGTTGTTGTGTTGTTTTTCTCTTGATGGCAGCCGGACCCTTGTGACTTAAGCATTGAAACAGCTAATCAGGGGATAAAGACATGTCTGGCAGTCTGGTGAATAACAGTCACTGTGCACATTTTTCAAGCAAGATGGTACAGCCATGGCCTGAACTCCTTGGCCCCTGACCTAGTGTCTAGGGGTTGTCCCACTGAATAACCTAGAGAAGTATCTCGGGAAAAACAGGCAATGGCTTCTGGGAAGACCTCTCATCTCGATCTTACAGGCATTTAGAAAAGACAGGGGCATCAACAGAAGCACTTTGCAAAATCTCTTCTTGGGCACTGGAATGCCACTAACTAACTTCTTAGTAATTCAGTGAAATAGAGACGAGCCAGTAAGGTGACTAAAGAAAAGGAGTGGCCGGTAGGTGGCGTTGACTGGTCCAGGCGCGAGAATCCGCTGAGGAGATAAGTTGGGACTGCCAGCCTGGGCAGGAGTGGGAGCAGAGAGGAAACGGGGCGTCTCAAGAAAGTTGTGAGAGGGGAGAAGGGGCAGCGTCCCCTCTGGCTGATTCTGGAATACTTCTAGCTCTGTGTCTTGGGTCCGGTCCTCCTTTCCGGGACCCTCTTGCCCTGCTAACGTAGCTGGGTGGCGAGGGGGCGCTGGTGCCGGAGCGGAAGTAGTACGAGAACGCCACAGCCTCGCAGGCTCGCCCCTTGGGTCCGAGACCGGAATTTAACGAGAACTGGGGCTCTTGCAGTAGTGGCGCGAGCTGGGCGGAGGAAACTTCGGATTCGCAGTTGGCTTCGCCCCCTTGCCTTACGCCGGGAACCACGGGCGAATGCCCCTGGCGCTTCTCGGCGCACGACCAGCTACAAGCCAGGGCGACGTCCCACGGGGCGCCGCTCCGCCCCTCGCCCGCCAATTGGAGGCTCAGGCTCGGCCCCCGGGCGGCCGAAGCCAACCAGGAGCGCCAGAGAGGGGTGGAGCCGCTGTCCCCTCCTTCCTCCGGAAAGCGGAAGCGGAAGTGACGTTAGGGGAAGGTGGGGGCAATCATGGTGCCGCTGGGGAGGGGAGAAGCTGCTGCTGCCGCTGTTGCCGGGAGCCTCGGAGGTAAGAGGCGAAACTGGACTTAGCTTGGGCCGGGACTTCCCGGGGGGCGGGGGACTTGGGCTCCCTCCTGAAGCAGTTTCCAGTAGAGACCCGTCCGCTCACCGTAGGGACCCCACCCCTTCTCCGTTTCCATGGGGATGGGTATCCAGCCCCCCTTTCCTGTTTCCATGGAGACCCGGACCCTGCCCCTCTTCGTTCGGCTGGTAGCCCCCCAGCTTGTCTTGGGATTTTTCCGTGTAGTCCTGGACTCGGGGCTTCCCAGAGAGGTTCCTTTCCCCCTCCTCCTCTCAGGGGTGCTCCGTTCGCACTCCTCTGGCTACCCTCAAAGCTCTTGGTCTTGTTTGTTCCGGACAGTTGGTCTCCGCTTTGCCGCCAAAGGTGCTGGGGCAGTCCGGTGGGCCCCTGAGTACTCTTATCTCTTCTCTCAGATGAAGCGAAATGTGCATCTATGGAGTTGCGTAAGCCAGAGCAAGGGGTCGGGCCGGTTCCTCCCGGATCAGATCCCTTGACCTGTCTCTGGTAACTACCTCTTCAGCCGCCCCACTACGTAAAGGCTCCTTTCTAACCCTCAGCAGAAGAGAACCAAAAAGTGCAAAGCCGGACTGAAAACTAAGTGATGTGCCGATTATTTTAAAATTCTCTGTTCCGCCTGCCAAATCCACGTTTGTAGAACCTGTATGTTTGCAGGTGAAGGAAGAATCACTATTCCAGTCCATGAAAACTTCAAATTTTATATTTTTCCCAAGAGAGTGTGGCTTCCCAGGAGAATATGGCTTTTCAAGAGAGAATATCTGCATGTCTTTCATTCATTTAATTGACATTTCTTGAACTCAAGGAAGTGTCATGTAATACGCTAAAAACATTTCTTCCCAGCAGAGAACCCACTATACAAGCATAGCTCCAGGTTCATACCTTATTGTTTTGTGAGATAAATAATTAAAGTGATCTTCATTAGATGTGCCTTATTGGGATTTAGCCCTTCCATCCAGAAGCAGAAACACTTGTTCTAGGAAGGAGGAAAGGAATTCTCACTTGTTCCTCTACTATTTCTCAGGTATTGTGCTTCATGTACATTATCTGTTTTGTTTCTCCTAACAACTTTGAGAGAATAGGAATTACTAGTCACATCTTACACATAAGAAAAATGAGCACTGAAAAGTTACCCAAGTAGTAAGGACAAAGCCAGGATCTGTTGCTGAAGGAATGGGTCCAAAGCCTTGCTCTTTCCACCATAGACTACATGAGGCCATGTACTGCCTCATGGTTTGATTTGGGGGATTATTGAGTGAGATTCCTTACTTTAACATTCATAGCAACTCAGCCTTGAAGCAGCCACAGTTCTGTTTGCTTCTTTAGGTGTTTTGATCAATCTTCAAATTGCTTGACAGAAAGGCACACTTAGGAGGTCTCACTTATTCCCTCAATTTTGGGGGGAGGAAAAAGTATTGCTTTCCTTTAAAAATGACTTGACTATATTAAAGTTAAAATTTTAAGATTTATTTACAATGAAGATGATTTTTCATTTGCTTTGATTTTCTCTTTAAATGAGAGGAAAAATGAGCCCTGAGGTTGCTAAGGATGCTGTAGGGTCTCGTGGTGTGGCCCTAACTCTGGTTTTGTCTGTTGCAGAAAGCTCATTACCTTTCCATTTCTCACAATTGGGCTGAGTACGACTGAACCATGGGGGAACACAGTCCAGACGACAACATCATCTTCTTTGAGGCAGAGGAAGATGAGCTGACCCCCGATGACAAGATGCTCAGGTTTGTGGATACAAACGGACTGGTGCCTTCCTCATCTGGAACTGTTTATGATAGGACCACTGTTCTTATTGAGCAGGACCCTGGCACTTTGGAAGATGAAGATGATGATGGACAGTGTGGAGAACACTTGCCTTTTTTAGTAGGGGGTGAAGAGGGCTTCCACCTAATAGATCAGGAAGCAATGTCCCAGGGTTATGTGCAACACATTATCTCACCAGATCAAATTCATTTGACTATAAACCCTGGTTCCACACCCATGCCAAGAAATATTGAAGGTGCAACCCTTACTCTACAGTCGGAATGTCCGGAAACAAAACGCAAAGAAGTAAGTAAAGCAGTGGGTGGGTGAGGGCCTGTTTTGGCTTTGGGGCAACTCCTTACACAACTCTTATTGCAATTTTAACTGGGGAATAAAGGAGACCCTAGGCTTAGGGCCTGTAATAGTTTTGCCTTTCAACAGTATGCTTCATGTTTGTAGGTCTGCTTTCTAGAACTTTTGGATTGTATGCCTACATTGAAATTTAGGAATACTAAATAACAATATTTCAAATTTTCTGTCCCCAATCATAAATAAAATAAAAATTTCACTGAAGTAAATCGAAGTTTTGGATGCTAAAATAGCTAAATTTGGCTTATCTGTCTGTTAGTGAAATAATTAGATTTGGCTTATCTCTGCATTGTTTATAAATGGTATGTTTTGTGGATGAGTATCTATTGGAATATGCTTTATTAACTTAGAGAATGTTTAATGAGTAATAAAGGATAGCTTAATTTTTATTAGAAATTCAGACAAGAGACAGCAAATGAGAGTAGACTGCCTAAACAAAGTTGTCATGTTCATACCTAGGTAATGTGAGGTAATACATATCAGGATGCTTTGAAAACTGTAAAGCATTTTTTATAAATTGTACTAGTGGTGATTATAAGTGGAATAAAAAGTATGGTTTCCAGATACTAAGCTGGTCACAGTGGTTCGTGTCTGTAATTCTGGCAACACTGGAGGCTTAGGCAGAAGGATTGCAGGTTCAAGTCTAGCCTCTGCAACTTAGTAAGAACCTGTGCTCAAAAAGGACTGGGGATGTAGCTCAGGGGTAAAATGCTCTATAGGTTCAATCCTCAGTACCATAAGAAAGAAAAAAATGGTTAAAACAACAAAACAACTATATCTAGGAACTATTACAGGTTAATTAGAATAAATAGATCACTGATAATGGCACTGCTGGGTGCTAAATGTAAGATGCTGCCACACAGAAATACAGTAAATTATTTAAGAAGATATTTTTTCTCTTTTGCCATAATTAAGTTCTTGAAATTACATGTGGCTTATGCATATGGCTTGTTCATGGCATTTGGCTTTTCCTTTTCTAGACTTAGAATCTCAGAGCTAGAAGGAACCCTAGAGAGACTATCTTGTCCTACCTCCTACCCCATGCCGGAATCTCTTGATAGCATTTCTGACATCAGTTCATTGGTCTGTGCTTAACACGGCTCAGCCCAGTACATGTGCTGGCCACCCTGATTGTTAGAAAGCTCTTGCTTCTATAGAACCAAAATTTGCCTTTCTGCAGGTGCTACCAACTAGTTCTAGATATGCTTTCCCGAATAATCATCCTGTCTCAGGACAGCCCATTAGATTTTGTAAAGAGCATGGGTTTCTCTTCATCTCTTGTACAGGCTGACCACTTCCATTTAGTTAAATACATTCCTCTTGGATCATTTTCCCGCGGTCTGCCATTGGCCTGGTCACCTTTAATTGAATGAACTCCAGTTTTCCAAAGTCCTTTTAAAATCCAGAGTTGCGCACAATCTCAAAGTGTGAATCAACTAGCATTGAATACACTGTGGCTCTTATCTCTTAACCTGGACACAGTACTCCAGTTACTATGTAGTCTATATTATTAGCAAAAAAAAAAAAAAAAAAAATCTTACTGTTAGCTTAATACTTGGAAAGCTGTGGGGTAGTGGTTCTCAGCTGGAGCAGTTTTGCTACCCTAGAGACATTGGTAATATCTGGAGACATTTTTGGTTCAAACTGGGGAGTTACCCTGGAATCTAATGGCTAATGATGCTGTTGAACGTTTTACAGTGCACAGAACAGTTCCTTGCAATAAAGAATTTCCTGGCCCAAAATGTTAACAGTGCTGTGATGGAGAAACCTTACTCTATTATTCCCATGAGTGCAGGTGTTGAGCTTTGTGCAGATGGATGTAAGCTGTAAGAACAGCACCCTACTACATTTGTTCTTACTGGTTTTGGCCCAGTATTTGAGCTTGTAGGAGTTCATTTCAATTCAGCAAATGTTTATATAGCAAGGTGCTGTTATGCTCTGTGGGGTTTTAAATGATTGTGATGATTTACAATATAGAAGTAGAAATATATTTACGACAGTCATCACAACATTAGGTATAATGTGGTAAATGTGAAGGAGAAGTCCAAATACCGCATTGGGAGCACAGAGAAGCTTACCTTTAGGATCAGGCAACTTTTCAAGATAAATGTGGCATTAAAGCTCTTCTTCGAGAATGTGAACAGTTAATGGGGAAAGCAGAGCAAGGTCCTTCCAAGAGATGAGAATGGCATGAACAAATAAATGGAGGTGGAAAATACAGACCATTTTCAGGTAATAGCCTGTTATCCTTTGAGAAAAAGGTTCGTATACCTTTTTCTGTAAGAAGCTAAATAGTAAATATTCTAGGCTTTGCAGGCCATATTGTCTCTATTGCAGCTATTCAACTCTTTCATTGTAGCAGAAAAGCAACCTTAGATAATATATAAGTGAATGAGCATGACTGTGTTTTGTTGTTGTTGTTATTTTTTGTTTTGGTACTCGGAATTAAACCCAGTGGCACTGTACCACTGATTTACATCCCCAGCCCTTTTTATTTTTTTATTTTGAGACAGGGTCTTGCCAAATCACTGAGGTTGGCCTCCAACTTGTGATCCTCCTGCCTCACCCTCCCAAATTGCTGGGATTACAGGTGTGTACCACTGCACCCAACTTGACTGTGTTCTGATAAAACTTTATTTACAAAAACAGGCAGGTGGGCTGGATTTGGTATACGACTGTAGAGTGTGGACCCTTGGATAGAAGATAGGGAACAGAAGCCATAAGGATGGTAAGATAGCAAGATCCAAACCTGGAAGGCAGTGGTGGCATGCTAAAGGTTTGTACTATAGTCTGAAAATATTGGAAAACCACTGGAAGTATGAGAGCCAGGGAGTGATGTGGTTACAGTAGCATTTTAGAAAGAGTGTTCTCACAGCAGTAACAGCTTAGAGGCAAAGGGAAACAAAGACTTAGAGTCCAGTTAGGAGACACTTGTAGTGTAGGTTTGGGGTTTCATTTAATTTTTTTTTTTTGGTACTGGGGATTGAACCCAGGGGCACTCCACCACTGAGTCACATCCTCAGCCCTATTTTGTATTTTATTTAGAGACAGGGTCTCACTGAGTTGCTTAGGACCTCACTAAGTTGCTGAGGCTGGCTTTAAACTCCATCCTCTTGCCTCAGCCTCCCAAGTGCTGGGGTTACAGGCATGTGCCACCGTGCCCGGCTCATTTAATATTGATAAAGGAGAAAAATCAATAGTGATTTTAAAGAGATATGAGAGAGCTTGATATGGTATTGGAGTTTGAATAATGAGCCATGAGTTAGGTGATTCAAAGGTTTGGAATCATATTGATTGAAAAGATTCATCCATTTTTTCAAGTGTGTTGAATTTCCTCTGTATCCTAGCATAGCTGATTGGTGGAGCTTGCGAAGAGTGAAGTCAAGTTCACTGTGCTAGATACTTTAACTAAAGTGTACTCATATTCATGCTCAGATTGTGGGCGTGCTGAGGAGAAAGTGGCTAACTCTCCTTTCCAGTCTCCACCTCCGTCACCCGTAAATGGTGATTCCATTAGTGGGAATCAAGATAGGAAGAGGAAAAGGTTTGGTGGGAAAATTGAGGAGTTCCTTTGGAGTGATTGAATGTATAGTCCTTGGTGATAAGTAACAAGAGCAAGTTAGAAGTAAGAGTTGGTCTGAGAATTTAAAGATTGGAAAGAGAAAGAGGAACCAGAGAGCCTTACTATAGTTCGAGATGGGTGGAATGCAGTGTTATGAAAGCTGAGGGAAGAGGGGGATCAAGGAAGGTGAATGTTCCTGTGTGACTCTCCCAGAGGGATTGAGGAGACAAAAGGAAGTCACTGTATTTGCCACTTGTACAGTTGTCATAAGAATGTTTTCAGTAGAGTGCTGAGCTGAAGCCAGAGTTTTGAGTGATGAAGAAGTGAGTGGGTGATGAGGAAATAGGAGCCAGGAAGCAGGAAGTATCAAGTTTGGTTTTTTAGGGTTTTTTTTTTGTAAGTTTGATAGTTGACAGAAGAATGGTGAGGCAATAGTAGCTCAGGGGAACTGACTCATTTTTTTTTAGCATAGTAAGTTTGAGCATGATTTAGGACTTAACTTTTGGCCATCCTCAGTTAATGATTACTGTTTGAAAATACTTCATGAGTAAATGTTTGGGAAACATTTAATTAAACCAAGACAGAGGTCTGTTGCAGGACTTCTCAGAACCTTTGATGTGCTCTTAAAGAAATAAAATGTAGAATTTTCCAAATATAAACTTGGGAAACCATTTTTCAGGTCTCATTTTCAGGGATCGGTGGAGCATTTTGAGAAATGCTGACGTAGGCAGAAGAGAAGATGATAGGGAGTGATTGTGCAGTGAGTGATATTAGTTGGCATTTTCTCACTTTGTACTAGTTGCAAAGTGGTTTATTCCATTTGCAAGCCTAGTTTGTCACTCAAGTCTTCAGGTCATTGATAATCATGTTGAACAGGACAGGGTCAAGGATATCATGAGCACTTTATTTGGTCTGTTTTATTTTTGGATTCAATTCCATCGATGAGATCTGTGTGGAAGAATAGAATGTATAGACAAGTTTTGAATTTGGTAGGTGTGGGATTGAATGGGGATTGAGGGGGAAGCATCAATGGCTTTAGTTTTTACAAATCTTAATGAGCAGACATTCAAAACATTTGCCTTCCTGAAGTGTCACCTTACCTTAGCTTATGATTTGACAGTGATTTTATTTTGACATTTGAATCTATTTAATTGGCTTGAAGAGGCCTGTTTTTATGACTTTTCGGGTTTTTTTTTTTTTTTTGGTGGTACTAGGAGTTGAACTTCAAATGCTTTACCACTGAGCTATATCCCCAGTCCTTTTTATTTATTTATTTATTTATTTATTTATTTATTTTATTTTATTTTTTTGTGGAACCAGGGATTGAACTCAGGGACACTCGGCCACTGAGCCACATCCCCAGCTCTATTTTGTATTTTATTTAGAGACAGGGTCTCACTGAGTTGCTTAGAGCCTCGCTAAGTTGCTGAGGCTGGCTTTGAACTTGCGATCCTCCTGACTCAGCCTCCCAAGTCGCTTGGATTACAGGCGTGTGCCACCATGCCCAGCTCCTTTTTATTTTTTGAGACAGGGTCTTTCTAACTTGCCCAGGCTGGCTTCAGACTTTCAGTCCTCCTGCCTCAGCCTTGTGAGTCCCTTGGGATTACACTGTGCCCAGCTTGTGCCCAGCTTGTTTCTGATTTATTTGGTAACAGTTTCATGATATCTTAGCCACTCCTGCCTCCCCCCTTTTTATTAAACTTGGTTTTTTTTCCCTGCATCTCCCAACGGGGGGGCTACCTTTTTTTTTGGGGGGGGGGGGACCGGGGATTGAACTCAGGGGCACTTGGCCACTGAGCCACATCCCCAGCCCTATTTTGTATTTATTTAGAGACAGGGTCTCCCTGAGTTGCTTAGGGCCTCACTTAGTTGCTGGGGCTGACTTTGAACTCGTGGTCCTCCTGCCTCAGCCTCCCGAGTTGCTGGGATTACAGGCGTGCGCCACCTCGCCTGGCAGAAGTGCTACTCTTGAAAAAACAAATCATTTGAGCTGGTATGGTGGTGCACACCTATAATCCTATGAAGTCAGGAGGCTGAGGTAGGAGGCTAGCAAGTTTGAGGCCAGTCTGGGCAACTTAGTGAGATCCTGTCTCAAAATAAAACGGGCTAGAGGTGTACCTCAGTGGTAAAGTTCTCTGGGTTCAATCAGGTACCACCAAAAAAAAAAAAAATTCATTTGATAACTAGTTAGTCTTTTTGGCTTCCTAAGCAGCTTATTTTCTTAGTCAGATTTTAGCCTGATTTTCCTGTTTACTCTTGATTGCTCCATTGTTTCCTGTGGGGTATAGTTGGCTTACCTATTGCTTCATTTTTTTTTTCCCTCATGCTTGTCTTGTTCAAAAATAAAACAGCCAGATTCAGTTATGAATGTCTGTAAAACCCAGTGAGTCAGGAAACTGAGGCAGGAGAATTGCAAATTTGAGACCCTGTCTCAAACTAAAAAATAAAAAGGTCTGTGGATGTAACTCAGTGGCAAAGAACCTCTGTCTTCAATCCCCAGAACAAAAAATAAATAAAATAAGCCAACCAGAACCTTGCCGCAGGTACCATCTTTTCCTTCCATAGGACCATCCGTCATTCTGACTCTTGATTTCACACAGTAGATTCCTATACTTCCACTTCCTACACTTTCTCTTCTACTGCTGTCTCCCTATTCATTTGGTAGCTTTGAGAAATTCCAGTAAAGATATTGTCATTCTGCTCAGATTCATTTTTAAGGTTTTCTCCTTTGTGTCTTTTCTACTTCAGAGGTTTTCTTTCTGTTGTTTTGTTTGGTTTCTTTTTCTGGTACTATCACTGAGCTACATCCCAGCCCATTTTTAATGTTTTATTTTGAGACACGGTCTCTAAGTTGCCCAGAGTGGCCTTGAATGTGATTCACCTGCCTCAGCCTCAGGAGTTGCTGGGATTACAGGCAGGTGTCACCCCACGGGGCCTCAACTTCAGGTTTCTAAGCAGCTGTTCATTTAGTTGTTTCATGCAGTCCATGTTTTCCCAAACTCTGTTACCTTTGTACCCTTCCAGAGAACTTACCAGGACAGTCTAGTTATCTTTTCACTTACCTCTGTCTAAACCACATTGGGTGAATATAATGTGTCCTCTGTGATAACAGGCCTTCCTACTTTTCTCTTGAATAGTTGATGAATAAGTATAAAGAAACCCAGGAATCACATACCAAATATTTTCTTTGTAGTGCACTGAAGTATTGCAGTGCATTGATTGGGAAAGAATATCCTTTTCTGCCAAAAAGCAGTTACAGTGATGTTTTGTGATGTTATATTGCTTTTAGACACACAAGAAATCAATTATATGGTCAGTGATTTTCCAAAAGATTTATTTTCTTCTTCTACCTCCCCCCGCCTTTCTCTCTCCTTTCTTTCTTCCTCTTTCTCCTGTCTTCCTTCCTTCCTTCCTTCCTCCCTCCCTCCTTCCCTCTCTCCCTCCCTCCCTCCCTCCCTCCCTCCCTTCCTTCCTTCCTTTCTTTTCTTTTCTCTTTCTTTTCCCCTCCCTCCCTCCCACTTGCCCCCCCTCTTTCTTTTCTTCCTCCCTCCCTCCTCCCACCCATTGCTGAGGTTGCTTTGAACTTGCTATCCTTGTGCCTCAGACTCCCAAGCTGCTGGAATTACAAGTGTGCATCACCCACTTCCCATATTTGTTTTTAAGCCTGATTTTTTTTTTTTTTTTTAGTTATAACAGTATTGGAGAGGCTGGGGTTGTGGCTCAGTGGTAGAATGCTAGCCTTGCACATGTGAGGCACTGGGTTCCATCCTCAGCACCACATAAAAATAAAATAAATAAAATAAAGGTATTGTGTCCATCTACAACTAAAAAAAATATTAAAAAAAAGAGTATGGGAGAAAATTTGACTCTAGAGTCATTTTTTCATAATGTGTCCTTTATGTTGGGAAACCTAGTTCTAATCTTATCCCTCAATATAAATCCCTTAGGCAGTGGAGTGATGGACTCAGACAAACCATGTTCCTCACTCTCCCAGAGGGGAACCACCCACCTTTTATTCTTCACATACTGTGATTACATTTATTCAAGGGCCCCCTTCTGAACACCCACGGAATTGCCATTCAGAACTAGCACAGTCGGAGACTGTCTCTCCTTGAAAGTCTAGTGTTAAGGATCCATTCATTTCTCACTGCAAACTTCAACTTATCTACCTTTGTCAAATATCAGGAAGCACAGAGAAATAGTCCCCACCCTCAGAGGCTTGGAAGCTAGTAAGGACACTGATAAATTGATAATGGCTCTACGTGTGTGAGGTTCTATACGAGTCCAGAGAAGAATGTGTTTTCCCTTTACCACCGTATGAAACCATCTTTTCTGTGTGCCCCCTACGAGCCTGCATGTGTATTATGTACCTCTTCTTTGTCATCAACATTTCTTTTTTTGGAACCAGGGATTGAACTCAGGGACACTTGGCCACTGAGCCACTTCCCCTGCCCTATTTTGTATTTTTATTAGAGACAGGGTCTCACTGAATTGCTTAGGGCCTCGCCAAGTTGCTGAGGCTGGCTTTGAACTCGCGATCCTCTTGCCTCAGCCTCCCAAGTGCTGGGATTACAGGCGTGTGCCACCGCGCCCGGCTTGTCATCAACATTTCTATCACTGAGACCCACTAGCCTGGGAAAAGGATAAGATTGGCTTTATGTACATACTGGTTTTCAAACTTGGTGCTGTAGGAATTATAGGTCTCAGATTTACATTTTACATAGGTATGGCTAAATTTTTGCTAGTTTAGACATCGCAGAAAATGCTTGAATTTTAGCTTACCCTCCTGCCCCTTTATTTAAATCAAGCTTATTTTAAAAATGTTTCTTCTGTGATGGTATAGTTTCAACCTGGGTTCTATCTTTGTTCTGCTATATACTAGCCTTGTGGCTTGGGCAAACTGCTGTTTCCTCTTTTGTAAAATTGAAATAAAAATATCCCCTTGAATTCTGTGAAGATTAAATGAGATTTATGCCTATAAAAATATACAACAGTATATGCATAAAGCATTGAACATAATGCCTTCTGCCTTGTGGTTTTTCATTGAATGTTCATTTGCTTTCTCTTTCTCATATACCCCTGTGGTTCTCAGAGAAGGTGTAGAGGTAATCTCAGTTTGAGAAAAGGTTAAAATGTTTAGTTGGTTTTTGTTAGGAACTCTTTTTTTGTTTTTGTTTTTTTTTTTGATACTGGGGATTGAACTCAGGGGCACTCCACCACTGAGTCACATCCCCGGCCCTATTTTATATTTTATTGAGAGACAGGGTCTCACTGAGTTGCTTAGGGCCTTGCTAAATTGCTGAGGCTGGCTTTGAATTTGCAATCCTCCTGCCTCAGTCTCCCAAGTGCTGGGATTACAGGCGTGTGCCACCACACCTGGCTTGTTAGGAACTCTTTGGTGAGGCATTCTCTCCTTTAGACAAGGTTATAAATTTTGATTGGGTTTCCAGGATAGCCCATGGAAGTTTTGGTACAGTTGGGCATGGTGGCACACACCCGTAATCCCAGTGACTCAGAAGGCTGAGGCAGGAGGATCACAAGCTCAAAGCCAGCCTCAGTAACTTAGTGAGACCTTGTCTCAAAATAAAAAATAAGAAGGGATAGGGATGTGGCTTGGTGGTTGAGTATCCCAGGGTTCAATCCCTGGTACCAGAAAAACAGACATAGTAGTCTTGGTAGCCTCTAATTAGCTGAACTACCCCCCCCCCCTTTTTTTTTTTTTTTTTGATACTGGGGATTGAACCCAGGGGCACTTAACCACTGAGCCACATCCCCAGCCCTTTTTATTTTTCATTTTGAATCAGGGTCTCATGAAATTGCTTAGGGCCTCACGAAATCGCTGAGGCTGACTTTGAACTTGCATCCTCCTTCCTCAGCCTCCAAGCTGCTGGGATTACAGGTGTGCACCACCATGCCTAGCTGAACTACCATCATTTATAACTGTTTTGAAATGAGAGCATATGTGGTTCCCTATGGGTCTTCTGGAACACTAGCCATTGCCATGGGCAATGTTTGCCTTTATACTTGGCCACCTTTGACTTCCTTTGGCATTTGTAGTACCGGGCTACTGAAAGTTACTACTGTGATGGACATTGGGGCTCTTGTGTTTTTAGTAGTAGGGATTGAACTTGGGGCACTTTAACCTCTGAGCCACATCTCCAGACCTTTTTTAGATTTTATTTAGAGACACGGTCTCACTGAGTTGCTTAGGGCCTTGCTAAGTTGCTGAGCCTGGTTTTGAACTCAAGATTCTCCTGCCTCAGCCTCATGAGTCATTAGGATTTCAGGTGTATGCCTCTGTGCCCAGCTTCACACTGGAACTCTTACAGCTAAAGAATGATGTGTTGAAGTGGAGAGAGGATGAGAGAGCTAACATGTCTTGAGCACCTTCTGTGTACCAGTCAGTGCTTGAGGAGTTTTAATATAGTTTTGTATTTCAGTTTCATGACATATTTATAAAATAGGTACTCTTAGTTCCCATTTTACAGATGAAAAATTGAGGCTTAGAAACGCCCAAATGTCAGGTAGTGGAACTGAGGTTTGAATTGAGGGTTTTCAGGATGCCAACGTCTATGCTTTCTACCATAACACATCACTTTTTGCAAAGATGGGAGAATTAGCCACTGAGATCTGTTGGCTGTGAACAGGACTAAGAAAAGAAAGGGCAGCAGGATGTTATTAGTTCTGTAGGCATAGAGGGTTGAGATTTAGGAACAGCTCTGGTGGATGGTGAATGAATGAATTCAGCTGTGATGGTGGGTGATGGGAGGACTGTGAACAAACAGGGTCAGGTCAGAGCTCTTATGTTTCTGATTCAAGCATTTTGGTTGTGCATTATGGAGTAGAAGAAATGAGACCAGTGCCAGCATACTGTTGGTGTCAGGGAGAGGAGGGGAGGTCACTAGTGAAGAGGTGGAAAGGGCAGTTCCTCTCACCATAACAGACCAATCATTTACTTGGGATGTTCATCTGCTCAGTGCGAAGAATCACAGACTCCCTTTCCTTATTGAATAGGGGGCTGCAAATGTATGTAGGATGTAGTTTTCTCAGTCTTGGTTTCCAGTCTCACTGTTTTTTTTTCCCTTCCAACAGAAACCCTGCCTTTTTTCCCCCCAGTTTTCTTAAAGATTTTATTCCCTGGAGTTCCAGTGTTTAATTTTTCATTTATCTCATTCACCTTTCCATCTCTGATTCTGTTGACTTAACAGGATAGTCATCTTTGTTAAATATTTCTCTATTTTAGAACTGCTTAGAACACTTGGTGAATCAAATATTGGATCTCTGAACATTCACACTTCCTACTTATTAGTAGCATTAGACTCCATCCTTCACCAAACTACCCTGTACTCCTGTGCTTGTTAATATAGTAATTGGCCACTGTTTGAGGCCATGCAGAAAAATTGAAGTTATGCTTAGATTCTTAAACTCTCTTCAAGAAACAGATTTTCTTTATATTCAGTGGAGTCTTCAGTGACATTATATTCCTATTATCTTTCTTTTTTTTTTTTTTTTTTGTACTGGGGATTGAACCCAGGGGGCACTCCACCACTGAGCCACATCCCCAGCCCTATTTTGTATTTTTATTAGAGACAGGGTCTCACTGAGTTGCTTAGGGCCTTGCTAAGTTGCTGAGGCTGGCTTTGAACTCGCGATCTTCCTGACTCAGCCTCCCAAGTCGCTGGGATTACAGGTGTGTGCCACCGAGCCGGCTTATCTTTCATTTTGATAAGCAAACTATTATGTCACCATTCTCTGAAGCCTTTAAATCCAGCTGGGGTATCAACTCCATCAAAATGTCTCTCTTAGCCATTCTAAGTCTAAGTGGCATTCTTCTGCATATTCCCCTAGTCTCAAATCATGTTGTTCTTATGTTTATCTGTTTGGTTCTCTTTTTCATTTTTAGCTTCTTGAGAGCAGGGCCATTTTATTTGTACTCCTAGCATGGAGCACAATATAATTCCCAGAACATAATTTTTTTTTTTTTTGAACCAGGGATTGAACTCAGGGACACTCAGCCACAACCACATCCCCAGTCCTATTTTGTATTTTGTTTAGAGACAGGGTCTCACTGAGTTGCTTAGTGCCTCACTGAGTTGCTGAGGCTGGCTTTGAACTCGTGATCCTCCTGACTCAGCCTCCCAAGTCACTTGGATTACAGGCATGCACCACGCCCGGCTCCCAGAACATAATTTTTTAAATACATGAATGCTAACCCTTAACTGTAAAAGGCACCAGCTATTTCTTTGTAATCATGAAAACCTGTATGCATGTTTTTTGTGACTTCCTGTTCTTATACAGTTTGAGGAGGCTTAAGTTTCTTTCCTTTTTTTTTTTTGTAAAATTTGGTGCTATTTTAAAATAATTCTGAAAGACACAGAATAGTGACTTCGATTTACTGTCTCTTTCAGGTGAATGGGAGGTTATTCATTTATTCAGGTTAGTAATGGAGAGCTTTGACAGTCAACTGTCTAATGCACCTTAAAAATAAACATTTTCCCTAATATGTGTTCTTTCCTAACTTTCTACTCTCAGTCTTTCTCTTCTCAGCCATGTTTTCTTGAAAGTTGAGTTTATACTCACTGCCTCACATTCTGGCTGCTTCTCCTACCACTCCAGTGAAACTAGTTGTGCTGAGGTAGTTCTGACTTTGAGTCAGATAAAACTGAGAAATACTTTACCAGTTATCTCTGCCACATTTGACTTAGTTAGCCACCCTCCTTGAAACTCTTGTAGTCCTTGCTGCTACTTTCTTTTGTTTATTTGAAAAAAAGGGAAGCCGAGCATGGTAGTACATAGCTATACTCCCAGCTACCCTGGAGGCTGAAGCAGGAAGATTGTTAATTCCAGGCCAGCCTTAGCAATTTAGGAGACCCTGTCTCAAAATGAAAATTAAAAAGGCATGTAGCTCAGTGATAGAGTGTTTGCCTAGCATGTCTGAGTCTCTAGGTTCAGTCCTTAGTACTGCAAAAAATAAAATAATAATAACAACAAATGGAGTGGGCTCGGGTTGTATAGTTTAGTGGCAGAGCACTTGCCTAGCACGTCTGAGGCACTGGGTTTGATCCTAAGCACCACATAAATACAAACAAATAAAATAAAGGCATTCTGGGCCAGGCGTGGTGGCACACACCTGTAATTCCAGCACTTGGGAGGCTGAGTCAGGAGGATCGCGAGTTCAAAGCCAGCCTCAGCAACTTAGCGAGGCCCTTAGCAACTCAGTGAGACCCTGTCTCTAAATAAAATACAAAATAGGACTGGGGTTGTGGCTCAGTGGTCGAGTGCCCCTGGGTTTAATCCACAGTACCAAAAAAATAAAATAAAATAAAATAAAATAAAGGCATTCTGTTCATCTACAACTGCAAAACAATTTAAAAAAACAAACAAATAACAAATGTAGAGCCACTTCTCCACAAGGTTAGTCTCTGGGATTTTGTTGTTAGTGAACAAGTTAAACATGGTCCCTGCCCTCATGGAACTTAGAGCCCATCTGAGAAGTAGCCATTCATTCATTTAATTCAACAGAAATTTGTTTAATACCTGCTGTTTTCCAAATACCACTATGCCTGGCAATAAAAGCTAATGATGTGAATGATTTAGTTATTTAATTATTTTATCTTAGTCTTGTACTTTAAAGAAACAGAATTGTCACTCATCCATTGGGGATTGGTTCTAGAAACACTTCCCCTTTCCCCATCCATGGATGCTGAAGTCCCTTATATAACAGGGTGTATGTAGTATTTGTATCTAACCTACATACATTCTTCCATAGAGTTTAAATCACCTTTAGATGACTTACAATACCTAATAAAATATTAGTGCTGGACTGGGGTTGTGGCTCAGTGGTAGAGTGCTTGCCTCGCACATGTAAGGCACTGGGTTTGATCCTCTGCACCACATAAAAATAAATAGATAAAATAAAGCTATTAAAAAATATAAGTGCTATGTAAATAGTTATATTGTACTGTTTAGGGAATGATGAGGAGGCAAAAAAATCTGAACACGTTCAGTACAGACATAGTTGGGTTTTTTGGGAATATTTTCAGTCTGTGGTTAGCTGAATTCAGGAATGAAGAGAACCCATAGATGGAGAGGGCAGACTGCAGGAAACTGTGAGAACCTATAACAAGGATACCTGTTGTAGTCTGAGGTGGGAATAAGGCCCAGTCAGGGAAGCGGTCCCTTGAGGAGGGAACATTCAGTAGACACGTGAATTCGCTAAGAACAAAAACTCAGATGGGAGAAGGGCAGAGACAGAAGGGTAATTAATTATTTATTGCAATTCCTTTTAAAAAGTTAGCACTGTTGGGAGCATCTTCAGAGTGAAATTCTGCTCTTATCCACCATGATTGTTAAAAGCTTTATGTTTGAGACATACAGACTCCTTTATTGCAGCATCCACTGTCCTAATTCTCCTTACTGGTAATTATTTTGAAATCTCTTATCTATCAGCACCAAAGAGGTTTTTAGTCTTGATGAGACATCACAATATATGTGTGAGTGGATACTATAAGTGTCAAATGAGTGGTATAATTAAATTTATTATTGCCTTTTAGAGAAAGACACTGTCCTGTAGACAAGGAGTGATTATAGAGGAACTTGGAGATAGTGAGGCTTGAATTAAAGGAATAGAGAGACTCCAAAAAGTAAAGAAAGGAACTGGGCATTTCCAGCAGAGGGCAGGGAGAGAACAAAGGCAAAGAGGTGGGTATTCAGAGTTGCACTTAGGGAACCAGGGTACTGTTGCCTGCAGGATTAGACAGCCTGTGTTTGGCTAGTTATGGAGTAATATGATAGAACACAGAAGAGGCCTGAGTATCAGGCTAAAGAACTGAGACTTTATCATTTGAACAGAGATGGCATGTGCAGAACACTGTTTTAGAATTATTCCAGCATCAACCTCAAAACTAGGTTCTTTTGAACTGCCTGGTGGAAGGCGGGTGTGTGCACATGGCAACTCAGGAGGGTGAAGCAGAAGGATCACAAGTTCAGAGGCAGCCTGGGCAATTTAGCAAGACTACGTCTCAAAAAATAAAAAGAACTAAGGGTGTGATAAGGTGTGATAAGCTCAGTGATAGGATGCTCAGTATGACAAAACAAACAAGCAAACAAACAAAAACCCGTAGACACTGAGTAATTTAGTTCCGTTGAGCATCTCCTTTGTGGCAGTGGAAAAGGTATTAGGTGAGAGAGCTCTTGCCTAAGAAAGCTGAGGACTTGTGCAAGGTCATGTTGGGGGTTGGATAAATGAGAGAAGAAGTGGACAGGGGAGTTTGGAGGAGTCAGGGTACCTGTCTTCTCCACCCCTGCAGGTTTTAAGGGTTAGCAAACTATGTTAGACCAAATCCATCCAGTCATTTGTTTTTATACTGCTTTGGAGCTAAGAATGTTTTTTACATTTAAAAAAAAAATTTATTTGTTCTGATTAGTTGTACATGACAATAGAATGCATTTATATATTTTGATAAATCATACATAAATGGAGTGTAATTTCTCATTTTTCTGATTGTACAACGATTTTTTAAATCAAAAGAATAATATTTTATTACACATGAAAATTAGATGAAATTAATTCTGTGTCCTCAATTTTTTTTTTTTTTTTTTTAACAACCTTGCTGGTTCATTTATGTATGTCTGTGGCTGCTTTAACCTGTGGTGGCAGAGTTGAGTTAGTAGTGACAGAGACCTTAAAGGACACAGAGCCTACATATGTACTATTGGGCAAATCCATCCTTTGACCCTCTCCTACCTAAGTCTTTCCCCCTCTACCCAGGCTTTTTTGCTTTTCTTCCCCCCACCCCCCTCTTTTTTTTTTTTTTTTTTTTTTTTGCAGTTTTGGGAATCAAACTTAGGGCTTGTGCATACTAGACAAGCACTCTACTACTGAGTTATAACTCCCAACCCCACCCAGGCTTGGTTTCTTCCTTCTTTTTCTTTTAGTACTGGGGATTGAACCCAGAGGCATTCTATCACTGAAGTATATCCCCAGCTCTTTTTATATTTTATTTTGAGACAGGGTTTGCCATTTGCCAAATTGCTAAGTTGGTCTTGAACTTTTGATCCTCCTACATCAGCCTCTGAAATTGTTGGGATTACAGGTGTGAGCCACTGTGCCTGCCCCCACACACCCACACAGGCTTTTAAATAGCATCTTTCTCTTCTTTATATCCCTTCCTAAATCCTCAACTTCTCTTTCTTTTGGGACTTTCCCCTCCAGATCTACTCAAGAACTAGCCTACTAAAAAGAAAAGAAGACATCAACTCAGAAGTCTTCTTTTGTGACCACCCGTGATCCCTAATCTCTCCCTTCACTTCTTTCATTTATTCACCTTAATCCAGATTTCTTTTTCTAGCAATCTTACAGACTAGTCTTGCTGAGTCATTAGTGAATTCCTAGCTGCTGATCCAGTTGTTTTCCCAATCCCTATCTTGTTTTCTCTGACATTTGACATGTTGATCATTCCTTTTTCCTTGAGACCCTTTTTCTTGTGGTTTCTGTGACATTCATCTTTTTCTACTTCCCCAACTCTTTCTCCTACGTACCTGTCGAGGGCTTCTTGTTTTTTTTTTTTTGGAACCAGGGATTGAACTCAGGGACACTCGGCCACTGAGCCACATCCCCAGCCCTATTTTGTATTTTATTTAGAGACAGGGTCTCACTGAGTTGCTTAGGGCCTCACTAAGTTGCTGAGGCTGGCTTTGAACTCTCGATCCTCCTGCCTCAGCCTCCCAAGTCGCTTGGATTACAGGCATGCGCCACCACGCCCGGCTCTTGTCTTTTACTAGTATGTTAAATGCTGGTAACTTTTTTCCAGGCCTGTCCTTGTCCTGTTATGAGATCTGTTATTTTCCTGATACTTACTATGTTTAGTCACTATGTTAAAATGCTTTACACAAATGATTTCTAATCCTCACAGCAATCCTAAAAAGATAGATTTTTATTTCTTTCATGTTACAAATAAGAAGCTTGAGGCATAGTGAGATAACTTTCCTAAGATTACATAGTAAATTGCAAAGCCAGAACTTGAACCTGAGCCTGCTGTAGTATATAGGTAGTCAGCTATAACTCTTGGACTAAAGGTTCCTGCCAGACACTTTCTTTTTAGCTTCCAGTTCGCATGTCCAACTGTGTGCTTTATGGTGAATGTTTTTACCTGGGCCCAATTCATCACCTCTGGCCTTCCCAGCTCCACTTTGGTAACCTCACCACTTATCTAGTCATCGAAGCTGTAATCTTGGGGGTTAATCTTTGCATTGTCTCTCCACCCCTCCCACTTCTCAGTACCCAGGCGTTGTTACAACCAGTCTTTCTACTTTTAATTTCTTCTGGATTCATCTGTTGTGATGTCCACTGTCACTTCCCTGGTTTATGTTCTTCTCATTTCTTTCCTGGACTGTTACTTCTTTTAATTGCTTTTAATTACTCTTATCTTCTAGTTTGTCTCCTCCAAGGCTATCAGAATGACCTCTCCTAAATCCTAATTCTGACTGCATTGCTATCTTGACTAAAGCCTGTCAGTGGCTCCCATTGATGATCTCCTCTAAGGCTTAAGTAGGAAGGCTTCACCTTTTTTTTTTTTTTACTTGTCTCCTGCCAGTCTCTTGCATGCTGCAAGTATCTGTGACTTGTACCATTACCTCATTCATCTCTGTGCAGTCCCCGTGCTGTCCCCTTTCTGGAATACCCTTCTCTGTCTGCTTCGTCTAAGGAATGCCTTTTCAGCTCACTCAAAAGAAGCTATCACGAAGCCGGGCGTGGTGGCGCACACCTGTAATCCAAGCAACTTGGGAGGCTGAGTCAGGAGGATCGCGAGTTCAAAGCCAGCCTCAGCAAGTTAGCGAGGCCTAAGCAACTCTGTGAGACCCTGTCTCTAAATAAATACAAAATAGGGCTGGGGATGTGGCTCAGTGGCCAAGTGTCCCTGAGTTCAATCCCCGGTTCCAAAAAAAAAAGAAGCTATCACGGGAAAAAAACGTTCTTACTTCAGAGCAGTATGTTGGCTTCTTGTCCTTCACTGATTCCCACTCTATCTGAGAAGAGTTAGAAGTTCCCTTTTTATGTTCCCAGAGCACCTTATGTACATATCTGCTTGAAAGCTCAGCACAGGGTGAAATAGTTTGTACACATGTCCGCCTCTTTACCACAGGTTCTTCCCTTCAAGGCAGAAATTTTTGTCCTATTCAGTTTTTTATCTGTGGTATTGAGTATGTTACCTGAGACCATAGTTCAGTAGTTGTTGAATGAATGGCTAATGTATAGTAGTAATAGTGTACTATAGTTGGAGATGTGGATTAAGGCTTTGGAAAAAGTTCAGAATTAAAAATTTATGCACATGAAAATGTTAAAAGCTAAAAAGTGGATAATACTAGTTCCAGGCATGATGGTATATGCCCATGAGCCCAGAGACTTAGAAGGCTGAAGCAAGAAGATCCCAAGTTCAAGGCTTGCCCACCTAACTTAGTAAAATCTTTACAAAAACAAAAATAAAAAAAAAAAAAAAAAAAGGTGGTGTGATTGCTCAGGGGTAGAATGCTTACATAGCACACAAAAAGCCCTGGATTTGGTCCCCAATACAGCAAAAAGAGAAAACAATTTTGGTGGTAAAAGGAAGCTGGAAGTTTAAGGAATGTCACATCTCCAAATATTCCAAGAAATTCATGTCACATTTTTTTTTCCATCTTGTAGACCTGGAAATATGCATTGTAAAAACTATCTAGGGATATAGTGTTTGATAGTTAATCATATTATTTTCAAGGTATTTTAAACTCAGTTTAACATTGGTCAGTGGTAATAAAGATAAAATACCAGGTGGTGAAGTGTTTAAATCAAACTTTAAAATGAAGTTAAGAGTTTATATGAATACAGGTAAGTATAACAGTGTATATTCCTCTTTGATGGATAGATACATACCAGAGTCTAAAAATACCCTTATATTCATTTAGAATATTCATTTACATAGAAGCCTATTTCTTCCCTGTTATTCATTATGCGTTGTCCAGGTATAATTTGATCAAGAGAGTTTCCACACTTTGCCATTAAAGGTTGTTTTCTGTGTTGATAAAGAAACCCTGTATGTGTTGTCTGCATCTCCTAGGAACTGAGCTCAGGGGGAGTTAAGCCCTGGGAGGCCCTTTTGTCCTATTGATGAGATATCCTCTGTCTGCCAGGTAAAGCGGTACCAGTGCACCTTTGAAGGCTGTCCCCGAACCTACAGCACAGCAGGCAACCTGCGAACTCACCAGAAGACTCACAGAGGGGAGTATACCTTCGTCTGTAATCAGGAAGGCTGTGGCAAGGCCTTCCTCACCTCCTACAGCCTCAGGATCCATGTGCGGGTGCACACGAAGGAGAAGCCATTTGAGTGTGATGTGCAGGGCTGTGAGAAGGCATTCAACACACTGTACAGGTCAGCCTCTCCTCCACTGCACCACCCCTCTGACTCTGACCTCATGACTGCAGAGCTCTTTCTCCTTGCACAGGAGAAATGTTTCACTTTCAGGTCTTCAAAGGGCACAGCTACACTTCAAGTGTTTAAAATTCACTAGCGGAGCTTATTACATAAAAAGAACATGTCTTGGTTTGGGTGGACATGACAGTACATCTGTGTTTGAATTTGCATCTCATAAAGCGACATTCTGGCCTTAGAATTTTAGTAGTTGGCATAGAGTAATATTTCCCCTTGGTGCAGGATCTTCATACTAAGGCTTCTGTACTTTTATTTCCTGTTTCACTTTGAAGGAAACTGTTTCCTACCCTGAGATAGAGACTCATTCACTTGATGGCTATTTCTCTTTTCCATGTTTTTATCAAGAGACTTACATTAGTCGCTAATGATAGGTATAAAATAACAGAGAAAACAAAAGCTAACATTTAGAAAACACACATTGTGCCAGGTGCGATGGCGCACGCCTGTAATCCTAGCAGCTTGGGAGGCTGAGGCAGGAGGGTTGAGCCTTCCAAGCCAGCCTCAGCAATTTCATGAGGCCCTGAGCAACTTAGTGAGACCATGTTTCTAATAAAATACAGAAAAGGGCTGGGAATGTGCCCCTGGGTTCAATTTCCAGTACCAAAAAAAATAAGAAAGCACACACTGTGTTCTTCTAAGTGCTAGTCCTCACAGCCATTGATAAGTAAGTGGAAGCACAGAGAGGTTGTAAAACTGTCTCTGGAACACTCATACCATTATGTTATTTACTTCTCTGAATTTCTTCTCGGGTGAAAATTGTGGCACACTAACATGCAATTGGCACATAATTCTCATGCATTTGATCCTGAAGCATATTAAATTGGCATGGGGAGGTTCTGCAGTACATTGTGCCAAGGGGCATTTTCTGGGATATTTTTCAGGCTGAAAGCACATCAGAGGCTTCACACAGGGAAAACGTTTAACTGTGAATCTGAAGGCTGCAGCAAATACTTCACCACACTCAGTGATCTGAGGAAGCACATTCGAACCCATACAGGAGAAAAGCCATTTCGGTAAGTCTCACTGTTTTCTATTTGTCACTAACCAGGTTTCAGCTGGGTGTCTTGATATACTCTAGGAATTTTTCAAAGTAGAAAGAAAACTCCCTTCACTAGTTCTTTCTTGGCAATGTTAGCTCACCCCAGGATAGCTGTAACCAATTGCCAGAGATTAGAGGAGTGCAGCTGGATTCCAGGAGCATCCCTACTCTGTGGTTGATGGCTTTTCTGCCTTATTTTTCCCCTTTATTTTCAAGAAATATTTGTTGAACTCACCTATGTGATAGATACTGGTACTAGTGCTAGGGAAATACTAAGATTCAGGTCCTCCTTAACAACCTTGGCCTAGTGGAGAAGAACACAAATTAGTAGATAGTGTCCAAGGCTTGAGCACCAAAGAGGGATACCTACCTAAGAACTGAAGTGAGAGCTGGGCACAGTAGTGAGCACCTGTAATCTCAGCTACTTGGGGGCTGAGGCAAGAGGATTGCAGATTTAAGGGCAGACTTGGCAACTTGGTGAGACCCCAAAAGTAAAATGAAAAGAGCTGAGGCTGTAGCTCAGTATTCAATATACAAAGCCCTGGGTTCAGTCCCCAGTACAAAAACAAAAACAAAAAAACAATGTAGTTGAAGTGGGGCAGGGAGGAGGAGACACAAGGGAAAGTGAGGGGCAGGAATGTGTAAGTTAGTTGTCAAGTATTATATTTTGTTACTTGTTCAGTTGTTTGTAATATCTCACATGTGTATACACACACATATGGGACCATCCATTTTATGTATATATTTATCAGTGTGCATATACGCATATATATTCATGAAACAAATTTATAAACCTGAAAGAGGGACTTGTTTTATCTGCTTTCTTCCGTGTTCATAACATATGGTTCCAGACATTCAATAAGTATTCAGAAACAGCTATGAATGATTATGTGACATTTTTATGAGATAATTGCTTTGTAAGGATTCCCCTTAATGTAATACAGATGTGTTGCCAAAGATTTCCCTTAAACAAGATCTTTGAATTTTGGCAGGAAATATTGCTGTTATATTCAGGGTATTAAATATGCTACCTGTCCATTCTCAAATCACTCATCTCCTCGTCAGACTACTTAGAAACAAGTTAAAAGTCTTCAGATACAGTCAGCTTTTAGATACTAATTATACAGAACTAACTTTTTAAATTACAGATATACTCTTGAGTCATGGCCCCTTTAAGGACAAGAGTGCTTAAATTCTAGTTGGTTACTGTGCAGATGCTGTGAAGCTTAGGTTGTCCCCCCTGCCCTGCCCATAGGCTGCAGAGGGGATTATGATTTCAATCTAGGCACATCCATGTATTTTTTGATGATTAAAACTACTATGTTTTTCATGAATATTAGATGGGACTTTAGATAATAATGATGGTTATGTGCAATTTTAAAAATGAATATGCCTTAGAGAAGCTTTCTATTTTAAAGAAATCAGATATTTTGTATAAGAAAATGAATTTGACAATATACATAATTATTAAATATTTGCTGTGTGCAAAAATGACAGCAAATATGAAGGACTATGTGGACCCTGCCCTTATAGAGTCTATCATCTAGGAGAAGAGATAATAAATGTAAACACAGAGAGATAAAAACAAGATTAGAATTGAAAGATGCCATAAAAGAAGCAAGTAGATAAATGCTCGCCTTAGTAACTCTAAGGAGGGAAAGGTTACTTCTGGCTTTGATTATCAAGAAAGTAAAAGGGAGGCTGATGGTGTAGTGGTTCAGTGGTAAAGCACTTGCCCAGCTTGTACAAGTCCCTGGGTTCAACCTTCTATGTCATCAAGAAAGTAAAAGAGAAAGAAGTGGGTCTCTACACTTAAGATTATGGGTTATAGTTGATCTGTTCTAATGGATTATGTTCTAAGGTTGTAGTTCAACCCTGTGCATGCATGAGGACCTCTCTACCACTCTTGGTATTTGTAAAATTTTCTACGTGGGCTCTCACTGTCAATAGAGTTCTCTTAAGTAATTAACCGGAAGACTTCTGTATCAGGTTCTCAACTGTGCCTTACCTACAGGACTGGAAAAACTTACCAGCTTCCTCTCATCCCAGATGTGCCACCCTTATTTTTCAGGGGCTTCCCATCATTGCCATTTCTGAAACCAGTTTTGTTGATCCAATCTTAGTATTCTGAATGTTTTAGTTTGCATTTACAAGAGATGTTGAGGATAAAGGTCCCTTAGCTAATGACTCCTGTTTCTCTTTGCTTCAACAACTTGTTTAGATGTGATCACGATGGCTGTGGAAAAGCATTTGCAGCAAGCCACCACCTTAAAACTCACGTTCGTACACATACCGGTGAGTTGAGGCTAGTTTTCTATATTTCATTTTAACCTTCGTCAAGCCTATAACTAAGTATCTGTGTTTCCATTGAGACCTGTTTAAACTAGATGGGGGAAGGATGGGGGATGTGAGTCTAATCAGCTTAGACTTCACCTGTAATGTTTTTTAATAACTATTACCAGGGGCTGGGGTTCAGTTGGTAGAGTGCTTGCCTCACAAGCACAAGGCCCTGCATTCAATCCCCAGCACCACCAAAAAAAAAAAAAAAAAACTATTACCAGAACCCTCATAAGAATATTTACTTCCCCCTGTTAGGGAAAGGTAGATTCTTAATCCAGCGAAATGAGTTTATGGTGAAATTAACACTACTTTGTCATTCTTACAGGTGAAAGACCCTTCTTCTGCCCCAGTAATGGCTGTGAGAAAACATTCAGCACTCAATACAGTCTCAAAAGTCACATGAAAGGTCACGATAACAAAGGACACTCATACAATGCACTTCCACAACACAATGGATCAGAGGTGCGCAGTGTTCTTGTCTCTTGTTTTGATCTGAGCACCACAAACAGCAATTGTTTGTGTCTCACAAAAAAAGGTTGAAATGTCTTCTTTATGTATTTGTTATTGAGAGGGAAGAAATCAGGGTCAAAAATCGATGTCTTTGCAATGGGGTGGTGGTAGAAGCCAGAAATCTCACCAGACATCCTGTCCTTCAGTCTCTTCTTATGCTCTGCTTCGTTTCCATCAGATATGATGGAAGAAGGTGCCTATGAACCCAGATGTCTCAGAGTGACTTTCAAAGGGTCAGCCAGATGCTCTAAGAGAGTATCATCTTCCCATTTATACCTATAAAGTGGAAAATATATAATTGAGTTTGGAACATAAATTTTTGTGGCTTCACACAGCTTATCACTGGAGAACCAAGTAAAGGCTAGAGAAGAATCCCTTGCCCTGTCCTGTTTGAAATGTTTGTAAACCAAAAGGTTTGAGAGTGACTGGCTTAAGACACTGAGCCAAAGAATAAGCCTCCAAGGAGTTTTAGGTGGCTTTGTTTGTTTTTCTTTACCAAGACCTTCCATATTTCCTGGTCCCCTGAATCTATTCACTCCATTCCAGAAAGATCTTGGGATCAATATTTAACTGTTGTTACCTCTAATATAGTTTTAAGCACTGACCTATCAAGGCTGGAAAGTGTGTGCTATTATTATCTTACTGTTTTATGGAAAAAGAAACTGAAGCTGATAGAGGAAAGTCTTTCAGTTGTATCTTGAGAATATATATAGAATCTGATGACTTATTCTGATTACATTTTTTTCAATCCACTTTTTTTTTCCCTCCAGCCCAGCCTGGATTATTGGAATAATGGGTTTATCAGCTTTTCCTCCTCATTTCCACCTCCCCACCACTCTTGCACCCCATCTTCTCTGGATCCCTGTTCATTCTCCAGGAGAGAGAATCTCCTCTACTCTCAGGCCTCATATGCCATCTCTATTGCCTTTGAGTTCTGTACTGATGTCTCTGAACTTCAGACTTGCAAATTCTTTGACCCTCTTTGGAATATTCTTAAAATATGTAGCATGATTTTTATTTTGGGAGAGACGGCATATTCTAATTCTAGAATTTCCAAGTTTTAAACAATAAAGGATCCTTTTAAAAGGACTTTTCCCCTGTCCCGAGTTTCATTAGTAATAATAGCTAATTATTTATTGAATGTTAAATATGTGCCAGGTACTATGCTAAGTGCTTTTATATATATTATCTACAAGAACTGTATGAGGTCATTACTATTATTATCCCCATATTACTGATTAAGAAACTTGAGGCAAGGAAAAATTAAATAACTTGCCTAAGTATCCGGAATTTGTAATTAATCTAATTTGGGCAGGAAGTGTGATTCCAGAGCCTGGTTCTTAACCCCTGTGTTGTAAGAGACAGAATAGCCTTAGCTGTGAAGAGGGCAGCCCCTGGAGCACAGCTGCCTGGATTCGAATCCAGGTTCAGTCACTAATCACATGACAAATGACTTCTTGTGCCTTCGGTTTTTCATTTATAAAAGCCAAATCAAATAAAAAATGTAAATTTGTGAGTCTTTCTGTAGTAATCTGCATGTCCTAAGTCACAATCAGTTTTCTCATTTTTGTAACGATCCATGGCTAATTTAACTGCCAACAACTTCTGAGCATTGGAGTGCCTGAGTACCTACTCCTCAGCGCCCATCTTCTCTGAATCTTTGGTCATTTTCCAGCAGAGGGATGTTTCCTGGTCTCAGGCCTTACATGCCATCTGTGTTGCCTTCAAGTTCTACATTGGTATCTTGAGTCTGGTCTCTCTCTCCCTGAACTCCACAGTTGCATATTAAGCCACCTACTCAACGCCTCCACACAGATAATATCTGCACTTCTAAAATTTAACATGTCCAAACCTGTTCCTTCTGCAGTCTTTCTTAGTAAATGGCAACTATGTTTCTAGTGGCAGAGGCCAAAATTCTTTTTAAAAAAAATTTTTTTAGTTATTAATGGACCTTTTTTTAAAAAATTTATATAAGATGCTGAGAATCGAACCCAGTGTCTCATACATGCTAGACAAGCACTCTACCACTGAGCTACCACCCCAGCCCCCAAAATTTTTAAAGTTCTTCCTGACTCCTTTTTTCTCCTCACACCTGATGCCCATTAGCAGACTATCAGGTCCACCTTGAAAATATATCTAGAATCTAATCACTTTTCTGACTGTTTCATTCAACAGCTATTTGCCTGGATTAATGAAATAACTTGCTAAGTCTTTTCTCCTCTTCTCCCACTTCCCATCCCAGGCTACTGCAGACTGTACTGTATGTCAGCCAGAGCAGTCTTTCTAGAGTATGACACAGATAATGTGTGTTGTCTGTTCATAAAGGTTCTTGTATCACTTAGAAAAAATCAAAATCGTTTAGTGGTCCTATGCTCTCTGGCCCTGTCACTCTTCTGATCTCATCTGTTTCTCTTTCTCTAGCTTTAGCAAAATAAAAAGTAAATAAAAATTTTTAAAAGGGCTGGAGATGTGGCTCAGTGGTTATATTGTTCTCTGTGTGGTTCCTTGAACCAGGGAAAGCCCACTTCTACCACCAGGTTGTTCTTGCTGTGCCCTCTGCTTGGAACACTTTTTCCAGAAACATGCATGACCCATATTCTTTTCCTTTCTTTCTTTTCTTTCTTTTTTTTTTTTTTTAGTTGTCAATGGATCTTTTATTTTATTTATTTATATGTGGTGCTGAGTATCAAACCCAGTGCCTCACACATGCCAGGCAAGTGCTCCACCACTGAGCAACTCCAGCCCCGCAGTGTTCTCTTTGCTCAACTCTCATTTATCTGAGGGGCATTCCCTAATCTTAGTCTGACATAAGAACAACTACTCCTGCATTCCCTGTTCCTCTTACTCTCCATCGCACTTTCATCATCTTGCATACTGTATGCTTATTATTATTTGTCCTCACTAGAATGTGAGCTGAATAGGGCAGAGACTCAGTTTTGTTTACTATTGTATTCCTAGACCTGGAACAGTGCCTAATAAACCTTAGATGCTCAGTGAATGCAGTAGTCCCCCTTTACCTTCAGGGGACATGTTCTAAGCTAGATACAGTGGATACCTAAAACTTCAGATAGTACTGAACCCTACAAATATCATAGGTTTTTCTGTACTTACATATCTATGCTAAAGTTTAATTTATAAATTAGACACAAGAAGAAATTGGCAACAATAATAATAGCGTAACAGTAGTAACAGCAGATTGTTGTGAGAGTGCCAGCATCGCTGCTCTTGTGTTAGGGGCCACTTTTAAGTAAGATAAGAGTTACTCGACTGCAAGCACTGTACCACTGCAACATTTGATCTCATTACCTAGATAGCTACAGGATGACTAGGAGGCGGGTAGAATATGCAGCCTGGATAAAGAGGGTAGAAATGGATGGCACGAGATTTCATCACACTACTCAGAATGATACACAATTTAAAATGTATAAGTCATTTATTTCTGGAATTTGACATTGTTGAACCACAGTTTGCCCCTGGATAACTGAATATGAAAAGCAGAACTGTGGATAAGGGGGGACCACTGTATTTGTTGAATGCTTGCTGGAGTGAGACTCTGATCCATTTGAGGCAAGCAGGGTCACCACCTAAAGCATATGAATTGAGACTGAAATTCCAGAATCCTGAGAGCCTGGGAAACAGAATTTGAAGAGTTAATTCTCAGTACTGTTCTGAGTAAGGAACTCGGAGGTACCCATGTTGGAGACACAGTGATATAATGGAAGGACCATTGACTTTTCAGTCAGAAGCCCTAGATTTGTCTAATGCTAATTAACTGTGTGTTTGGGGCATACTACTCCAACTCTCATCCCATTAATTTTCTCATATTTCAAGTGGGGATAGAGAATAATACTTCCAGGGTTTATATGAATAGCAGATGAATCATGTGATATCACTTTGTAAATGATGAAACCAATTATACAAATATTATGAAATTGATATAGCTTTTGTTACTCTGGAACCTGTGTTGTGAGATAATTTAAAAATTCTTTATTAACCATCTTTAAGAAATGTTAAGAAGTTGTCTTAAAAATATGGAGATTTTTTAGCCAGACGTGGTGGTAAACACCTATAGTTTCACGAGACTGAGGCAGGAGGATCATAATTCAGAGGCCAGCCTGGGCAACTTAATGATGTCCTAAGCAACTTTGCAAGGCCCTGACTCAAAACAAAAAGTAAATAAAAATTTTTAAAAGGGCTGGGGATGTGGCTCAGTGGTTCAGCACCCCTAGGTTCAATCCCCAGTATCCTCTCCCCCAGAAAAAAGGATATGGAGATTTTTAAAAGTGAAATAATCTATTTAGCCCTTTCTTTGGATGGTTCATAACTCTCCAAGTAACACACAGACATTTAGAACCTTAAGGAATTTATAACCAAGTGTTTTATTATGTAATATATAAAGCCTGATTTTTGTTACTTGATTCAAATTTTTTTATTTTTCACAGGATACAAATCACTCACTTTACCTGAGTGACTTGTGCCTTCTGTCCACAGATTCTGAACTGCAAGAAAATTCCAACACAGTAAGTGTACCTGGGGTGTAGGTGCTAGAAAAGTAGATGCAAGAATCAAGCACTCCTTTTGGTGGGTAATTGAGGAAGGCCAGATTTAAGTCTTCTAGATTTCATTGTGCTTAATCACTGAATTTAGGATTTTTTTTTTTTTTTCCTTCTCCTGATCAGAATTGTATGAGGAGAGGTGGTTCTGTCACCTAATGCCTTTGGATCCAGGCCACTCAGTTGATAGCCTCTTAGCCCCAGAAAGTTTCTTTTTTTTTTTTTTATTCATTTCACAAATATTTATTGAATACTACTTAATCAGGCATTGTGCCAGTGCTGAGCTGATAGCGGCAACAAAGGTGGTGTGGATTGTCCTTGAGGAGCTGGAAGTCTAGCACTATAAGATGTAGCCAGAAAGTCGAATTTCCAGACTTTCTCAAACTCTGCCTAACTGATCTGGCTTAGTCATTTTCCTCCTTTAAACTCACCTTAATGGGTTTTTGAAGGGAACCTTCCATAGAGGACCCTGTTACAGGACAAATGCACTGTATCTCAATTTGATTGCTTTGATTCACACCAACAGGAAATTGCCTGCCATTTCCATGACTCCATGATATTTCTTTTTTTTTTTTTTTTTTTTTTGTATTTTCACCTAATTTTATTTTTTAAAAGTGTGGACAAAGCTCTAGAGTCAACATGCATGATATTTCTTACAAAGCACTGCATTGAGTCTTTGTGGTCTTGTTGCATAAAATCTGAATATTTTCCTGTGTTGCTAACACTAACTTAGAGTTTGATTTTTCCTGGAAAATAAATATAGCTTAGACTAGATTTTTCTGTCACTGTATGCATAATGAATAAATGTAATTGAAAGTATTTGAATAGAGACTGAAGGATTTAGGAATACTGTGAAAAAGTGTTTATTAAAGTGGTTAGTAAAGTCAACTGCAGCATTGTCCTAAAATGCAGGTTCTTAACTGAGCGTGATAGTGCACACCTATAGTCCCAGCTACTCAGGAGACCAAGACAGGAGGATCACTGGAGCCCAGGAGTTTGAGACCTGTCTGGACAACATAAGGAGACTTCATCTCAAAAAGATAGAAATTAATTAGCTAATTAAAAATATAGGTTCTTAATGGGACAGGAGGGGGTGGGGGAAGGAAAGATAGTAGACTGAGACAGATAGTATTACCCTGTATATAGGTAAGATTATATGAATCATGTGAATCTACATTGTGAAAAAAAAAAGATATATTCCCAGCTATATAATTATATCAAAATGGGTTCTACTTTCATGTATAATTAAAAAGAACCAATAAAAAAAATTTTTTTTAAATGTAGGTTCTTGGACCTCTCCCTAAACCTACTGAATCAGTGTTTCTGGGAGTGGCATCTGAACTGCAGTTTTACATAAGCACCCTATGGCCTGGGTTCTCTGTCTGGTAATGGCAGAGTTGCTCTTACGAAACCAGCCCTCCCACAGAAAACAAATATAAACCTTGGATAAAATATAAAAAGCAACTATGTGAAGACACTGGGTTAAAAACCAACAGGCTAACAGGTACAGTTGCACACACCTGCAATCCCAGCTGCTTGGAAGGCTTGAGACAGGAGGATCCCAAATTTGAGGACAGGCTAGGTCACTTGGCAAGACCCTGTGTCAAATTAAAAAATATAAAGGGCTAGGCATGTAGCTCAGTGGTGGAGTGCTTGTCTAGCACATGCAAGGCCTGGGTCCCATGCCCAGTACCAAAAAGGAAGGAAGGAAGGATTGATTTGTTAAGTTGAAGATAGATCAATCTGAAGAACAGTGAGAAAAAGATTAAATAAGCACTTCAAATGATTTTTATGCATATTTCATTTTATTCCTATTTCAGAACTAATGTTGTTAGTTAATGCCCTGTGAGTTACCTGACCTAAGATCTTGGGTATAATATTCCTTAAACATTTAACTGTATTAAATGGTATAGGGCATCCACTGTGGTCAGGACTGTGACATGTGGCTGAGGAGCTTTCTGGAGTCCTTGGGTCACCACGGGAGATACCTGGTATAATGAGAAAATAATAACTTGTTAAAAAGGGGGGGGGGATTCCTTTTTAAACAATTTACAAAATCAAGAGAGAGAAACCCTCTCTCTGGGAGTCTAACTATGTATTATGCCCCTGGACCCAGTATTTATTCTATATTTAAAAAGAATTTGCTTCTGATCTTTCAAACTAAGGCCACAATTCCTTGAAGCAATGGGATTAATTTTGCTTTGTTTTTTGAAGTTGGAATTTGTTAAAGTCAGATGGCAAATTTGTATGAGATAATTACTTTGCGGGTTTCTGAGCTCTGCCACGTTATATGTACATGTCTTAGAAATGAACTTTGGTTTGCTCAGACCTTTTGTTAAAAAGGAGGATTGGAGCTTCTAAGGAATGGCTGACTGGATCTTTTGGTTACTGAGCTCCAGAATCCATCCTTGTTCCAGGGAGTTCCCAGTGTTCTACTCTGTGCTCCAGGGCCCAGAAACTCAGCCTATTCTATCTCCTCCACTTTTGAAAGCCAGTCCCACTTACTCTGCCCCCAGGAATTCTGTCCTGAAGCCTGGCAGACTTCAGCACTTTGTCTTTTTTAAAAAAGACTTTTTGCATGCAGAAAAGGGCACATATCATAAATGCACTGTTTGATGGCTCACAATTTGTTTCATCCAGATGTTCCCAGCACTCCTGTGGCCCCCCCCCTCCTCCCAGCAGCCATTTTCTCTTGTATGGGTAACCACTGTCCTGACTTCTAAGAACTTAATTTTTCCTATTTTTGTGCTTTTATAGTTGGAATTATAGACTTCTTTTTATCTGGCTTTTTTCTTGCAACATTATGTTTAGGAAACTAATGCATATTATTGTAGATCATTCATTCGGGTTGATGAACAGTGTTAAACTAAGTAAAGATACCACACTGTTCTTTTTCTTTCTAGTTTGGTGCCATTATGAAGAGTGCTACTGTGAACATTCTTGCACATCGCTGTAGGCATGTAGGCCTATTCCTCCCCCAGCCCTTGCGAAGTTATTAGATATCATTGACAAATACAGCTCATTCCTTTTTACTGTTGTTAATTACTGATAAGAATTTATAAACGGGTAGAACAAAATAATCATGAGCAAATTACAAAGCTTATATCTTAATGGTAGTTAAGAGGCATATGTGTGATAAAGTATGTGTGTAATGTAAAAATTTTTGTTGTTGGGGGTTGAACCCAGGGACACTTAACCACTGAGCTACATCCCCAGCCCTTTTAATTTTTTTTATTTTGAAACAGGGTCTCGCTAAGTTGCTCAGGGCCTTGTTAAATTGCTGAGGCTGGTCTTTACCTTGCAATCCTCCTGCCTTGGCCTCCCAGGTCATTGGGATTACAGATGTGCGTGCTACCACACCCAGCTTGTAAAATGTATTTATTATTTTGTGTTACAATGAAAAATTTGAAAGCCACCCTCTTGGCCTTGAGTCTTAATTCCCCCTGAACTGGAAGCTGGAAGTCTCACATAATTTTCTGCCTTCAGCATTTATCCTACTTGCAATCAAAGTTATTGAACTTCCCCCTTCATTCTTCCAGCTGATAGAATCATGTTGGAATAATTGGTCCCTCTTGCTCTAATGGACAGTCTCATCTCAGGACCTCCAGATTGGAGAGCTGTCCTCGGTTTCCCATGCTTCTACCCACTCCTAAGCAGTCCTTGAGTTTTCCCTCCCAGCAGCAGAGTTGTTGTAGAACAACCCCAAAACTCTAGTTGGCACTGGGGCGGTCTGGCCTGAGGATAGGTTTTAGATGGGTCGATACAGTGCTCTTATTTTCAGTTATTTGCTTTTATTCATAAGTTGGTAGACCTCACATAAAAGTCCAGATTTCAGTCTGATCTTGAGCTTTGGTGATTCTAGCCTTCATAGTTCCAGGCAGCATTCAGCTGAAGCCCTGTGGACAACTGGGGTGCATCTGTTCTGGTGTGCCACAGCCTCCAGCTTCACTAATTTTTCTTGCTCGCCTGAACTCCTGCAGGCAGTTGCCTTTGTCACTCTTGCTTGCAGAATGCCAGGGTGGAAGTGGATTTTGGATAAACAAATTGCAGTTGTCCCCTCCCCTTAACCAAAATGAACAGTGGTCATTTTATTTAGTGCATATCAGTAGTTAGGCCCTCAGGACATTGTGCTGTATTCCCTCCCACCTACCTCCACCGTTTCATTTTGGTTTTTTAGTGCTGCTAGCCTTTTTTTAAGCATAAGGGTATCACTATTTAAATTTCTTTTTATTGTTTGATTTCTTACTGTACATGTTAGAATGTCACAGATAATATGTAATGACCCTGAAAGACATTTACAGTGTGTCATTATTACCTGAGAACGGCAAGTTGCAGGATGGTTGTTTGGTCTGTTTTCTGTTACTAACCACAGGCTAAGATAGATTCATTCATTCATTCATTCATTTCTGGTAGTGGGGATTGAACTCAGGAGTGCTTCACCACTGAGCTACATCCGTAGTCCTTTTCTTTTTAAATTTTGAGACAGGGTCTCATCAAATTATGTAGGGCCTCCCTAAGATGCTGAGGCTACTCTCAAACTTGCAGTCCTCCTGCTTCAGCTCTGGGGTCACTGGGATTACAGGCATAGCCACTGTGCCCAGCTCCAGACTCTTTTAAAGAAAGTGTTTTACTTTGGCTTGTGATTCTGGAGGTTCACCTGAGGTGGTGGTGGTGCAGGGCCTCATGTGGTGAGAGACAGGAGGAGTGTGTGTGTGTGTGTGTGTGTGTGTGTGTGTGTATGTATGTGTATGTATCCTGGTCTCTTTCCCTCTTGTAAAGCTGCTAGTATTTAATCTCAGAGGCTCCACCCAGATGACTTTGTCTAATCCTAATCCTAATCACATCCAAAGGCTCTCCCTCTAAATACCCTAATGAGGTACCCTCTAATACCACATAATGGGGATTAAACTCTAACATGAGTTTCAGAGAGGACAGACCATAGCAGTAATGGATATTATATAATCCCATTTTTATGTGGGATTTTGTCTTTTAGAACAGAGATTGGCAAGCTTTTTTTGTAAAGGACAGGTAGTAAATATTTTAGAACTTGTGGACCACATGATCTCTGTCACAACTACTCAACTCTGCAGAAAACAGCATAATCTGTAAATGAATGAGTGTGCCTGTGTTCCTGTAAAACTTTTATTTATAAAAACAGATCAACCTACAAGTCATAGCTTGCTAGCTCCTGAAGACCCATATGAGTATTTAAGTTTTAGGGAAATACATGTCACTTTGAAATATGAGAAGGTAGAAATGAGCATACCGAAAGATCATCTAGTTCTGCTACCCTAAATATATTCTCTAGTGGTGAGGAATTGTCTCAGGATGAAGAGTCTCACATCTTTGTCTCTCTCAATCAGACACAGGGCCAGGACCTCAGCACAATTTCACCAGCAGTCATCTTTGAATCAATGTTCCAGAATTCAGATGATACAGCAATTCAGGAAGATCCTCAGCAGACAGGTTTGTCACACAGACTTCCTGCTCACATCTCAGCCCTGGGAAAGGGAGTTCACTTGTTGACATACCAAATTATAGGCACAGTGAAATATTTCTTAAAAGAAGCAGACTTTCTGTGAAGGGTCAGAGAAGTATGGGCCTTTCAATTCAGTTCCATCTGTCCTTGCAACTTTTCTTGGCTGTGGAAGAAGAAGGTTTCTTTTTCCAGAATCTCTTGTCGGCTTTAAAAAATAGGAGAGCTGTGAACTTTTCCTTCAAATGTGGTACCCTGTTCATACATGGGTAGGACCCACAAACCAGGCTTTACAGGAATCTGTCTGTAGAGCTTCACAGTAGTTGCAAATTATGCTCACTAGTCATGTTCAGAAAAGGATGCCTAGTCTCTTTCAGAAAAGCCTTAGAACACATTTTTTTTTTTTAACTTTTACTTGGTCATTACATTTAGGAAGTATGGTTGATCACGAAACCTGGTACTTTGACCTGAGGTGTCACTGAATGAAAGCAGAAAGCTAGCCTACTAACTGTGAAGGAATTGGCCATAGCGGACTGTCACTGTCTTGTTTAGCCCATAATGTGTGTTTTTGTGGCTCATGTGAGGCTTGGGATACGGATATATGTTTCTGTTTCTTTTTCTTGCCAGCTGCCTTGATTGAAAGTTTTAATGGTGATGCAGAATCAGTCAGTGATGTTCCACCACCTGCAGGAAATTCAGCATCTCTATCTCTTCCGCTTGTACTGCAGCCTGGCCTCTCCGAGCCAACCCAGCCTCTGCTGCCAGCCTCAGCTCCGTCCGCTCCTCCACCTGCTCCCTCCCTAGGACCCGGTTCCCAGCAAGCTGCATTTGGCAACCCCCCTGCTCTCTTACAACCTCCAGAAGTGCCTGTTCCTCACAGCGCGCAGTTTGCTGCTAATCATCAAGAGTTTCTTCCGCATCCCCAGGCACCACAGCCCATTGTACCAGGACTTTCTGTTGTTGCTGGGGCTCCTGCATCAGCAGCGGCGACATCGGCCGTGGCAGCACCAGCCCCACCACAAAGTACTACTGAGCCCCTGCCAGCCATGGTCCAGACTCTGCCTCTGGGTGCCAACTCTGTCCTAACTAATAATCCCACCATAACTATCACCCCAACTCCCAACACGGCTATCCTGCAGCCCAGCCTGGTTATGGGAGATCAGAACTTACAATGGATATTAAATGGTGCCACCAGTTCACCACAAAACCAAGAACAAATTGTAAGTATTCCATATTAATATACCCAGTGGGGTGAAGTATACTTACATATTGATGTTATACAGGTGATGTGTTTAGAGGCTTTTATTGCAAAAAGGGAAGTGGCTAGCATGTCCACCCTGAAATGTGTAATTCTCCCTTGTAGTCATTTCCTCCATAATCAAAAGGTATAAATCCAGGAAATGCTGTGGTTCGTACCTAGGATAAACAGGCAGAGAAACATCTTTTAAGTTTGCTTACCAGTAGATAAGAATATTCCATCTACAGTCTAATCACATCATCTAGTACAGGAAAGCAATTAATAGACTCTAGAGGTCCAAGAATATTTCAGAAAATCAGTGTTGAGAGAGACTGATATGACTGAGTCTCGTAGAACTAGACAGCAATGACCAAGTCAGACAAATAATCTGTGCTCCCAGAGCTTATTCTAGAAACATTAGAACCATTTTCTTTTCTTTTGTAGTGTTGGGGATTGAACCCAGGGCCTTGTGCATGCTAGGCAAGCGCTATACCACTGAGCCACAACCCCAGGTCCCTTAGAACCATTTTCTTTTTCTTGCTTTTTTGCGTGGGTGGTGTTGGAGATTGAACTCAGGGGCAGTTGACCACTAAGCCACATCCCCAGCCCTATTTTGTGTTTTATTTAGAGGTAGGTCTCACTGAGTTGCTTAGCACCTCACTTTTGCTAGGGCTGGCTTTGAACTTGCGATCCTCCTGCCTCAGCCTCCCAAGCCTCTGGGATTACAGGTGTGCACCACTGTGTCCAGCTGCAACCATTTTCTAAGGAAGCATTTGGTCTTGATGACTCATTCATTCCAGTGTCCTTTAAGGGCTGAGTATATGCCTGGTTACACGCTGTATTCTCTGACACATGCAGAAAAGTGAGAAACGTGATTCCTTTTTCATAAAGACTTACATTGAGGTTAAAATTGCCCAAATGCCTAAAAGAAAGTTAATATTACCAGTAAAGTGCCAAATGACAATAACAGTGATTAAAAAAAAAAAAAAGAAACAGCTCTTACTTATTGAACCCTTTCTTTCCTTTTCCTTTCTTTTTTTCTTCTCTCCCTCTCTCCCTCCCTCCCTCCCTTCCTCCCTTCCTGCCTTCCAGCCTGCCTTCCTTCCTTCCTCCCTTCCTCCCCCCGCCCCACCCCACCCTGCAGACAGGGTCTCACTGTGTTCTCCCAGGCTGATCTTGAATCCTGGGCTCAAGCAATTCTCCTTCCTTTGCTTCCCAACAGCTGGGACTACAGGCATACACCACCACACCTGACTAAGATCTTTATAAATTGGAGGTCTAACATGTGCCATTCATCACTTATATACATACATTATTTTTAATTACATAATTTTTAGATTTTATTGAACAGATAGTACACATATATCCTTCACCCTCTTCTCTCCCTCCCACAGTTTCTACTGCCTCTATATGTATCTCTATATGTCACACACTGTGTTAACAAGAACTTAATGCATTACAACAATCCTAGGAGATAGGTATGATTTTAGCAGTGGATAACTAAGGTCCAGAGAGGTAATGTGACACAACTTGCAGAGGCAAAGCTGGGATTCACACATAGGCAGACTCGTCCCAGAACCTGTGCGCTTGGTGGTTATTACATTGTGCTGCTAGATGAGGGATTCAGACAGTAAGGGGCTCATTGTATTGCCACACGAATCAGGTGAGCCTTAACATAGGGGTAGAAATGAATAGAGAAAAGGATATACCAGGTAGGAGAATTTCCTGGCAGTAGGAGAATAAACAAACTGGAAAGGTAGCATAGGACTAAATAGTATGAACACGCCAATTTCAGGAATGGCATGCCAACCACTTCTCCAGGTAGCCTGTTTCAATTACAGATGTGAAAAGGCCTTTCCAGTGTCGTGACCCAGTCTGCCTCCACGTAGTCTGTATTCCCCACCCCTGAGACTTGCCCTGTGGAACTGCATGAAACAAGTGTCTTTCTTTTTCCACAGAATTCATTTTCATGTATTTAAATAGGGGTCTCATGTTTTCAGCTTGTTTTATAGTGTAAAAACTTAGCCTGTAACTTAGCCAGAAGCTTTCACTTTCTTCCAGACTCATCCTGAGGCATTTTTTTGAAGGGATAAAAGACAAAGAAAACAGAAACCCTTTAGCCAATTTTTTTTTTTTCCTTTTTTTGGTGCTGGGGATTGAACCCAGGGCCCTGTACTTGCGAGGCAAGCACTCTACCAACTGAGCTTTATCCCCAGCCCTAGCCAATTTAATAGGAAGTATACTAAAGTGATAAAGTTGATGTTCTGGGCACAGGTTTTGTTTTGTTTTGTTTTGTTTTGTTTTGTTGGTACTGGGGATTGAACTCTGGTGCTTGATCACTGAGCCACATTCCTAGCTTTATTTTGTATTTTATTTAGAGACAGGGTCTCACTGAGTTGCTTAGTGCCTCGCCATTGCTGAGACTAGTTTTGAACTTGGCAATACTCCTGTCTCAGCCTCCCAAGCCACTGGGATTACAGGTGTGCACCACTGTTCCCAGTGTGGGCACAGTTTTGTAGTCCTCCTTAGTAACAATACAGATTGCTGATGTTCCAGATGTTCACCACAACCCAGGTGCTCTATATGCATCATCTCCTTTCATCCTCAAAGAGTCTTCTGAGAGGATCTTTGATTATCATCCCTACTTTTATGGTCAACTGAGACTTTTAAGGAGTTAAAGCACTTAGAATTGGGTATGGTGACCCACCTCTGTAATCCCAGAGACTCGGAAGGCTGAGTAAGAGGATTGCAAGTTCAAAGCTAGCCTCAACTTAGCAAGATTCTGTCTCAAAAAATAAAAAGGGCTGGAATGTAGCTCAGTGGTAGCATGCTGGGTTCAATCTCCAATACCAAAAAAAAAGAAAAAAAAAAAAGTTAAAGTACTAGTCTGACATCAACACCTAATAAGTGACAGGACTCCAATCAGGTGTGGCTGAGTCTATGGCCTATCCTTGAATTTTCCTAGTCAATGCTGTGGGCTGCACTTCTCCAGGCTATGTGCCCATGAGAAGAAGCCTTAGCCTTCCTTAGCATGCATCTTAATCCCTGAGAGGAAAAAAGAACTTTCTGACTTTCACAGGATAGGGTAAAGGACTGGATAGCCTAGAGGGAAAGCTAGCCCTAGGTTCCCTCTGAGACCATCAGCGTGAGAAAAACAACCTTGGAGAAGCCTTTGAATGCGCAGAACCCACTGGATTAGGCAGCTGGGAAACAGCTAGCTAGCTACATTGTTGGGATGGAATGTCAAACAGTACAGTGACCTCATGTCAGAGCACAAACAGAACATCACTCAGTACAAAATTCCCTAAACAATGAAGGATTTCTGTCCTCTTGGATGGGAGGCTTCAGGACCTTGGATGTCTGCCATATTTGACTGGCCATAAGTGTAATTTTTTTTTTCCCCCAGCAACAAGCATCTAAAGTTGAGAAGGTGTTTTTTACCACTGCAGTACCAGTAGCCAGTAGCACAGGTATGTAATTCTATGTCAGCTTTAAAAGAAAGCCAATCTCTGGGCCCCTTGAGTCAGTTAAATTGTTGCCTTGCCCTGGTTTTTAAAACTTTAAAAGTCTTTAAACAGCCTCAAATTCCCATTGTACTGTTTATTAGAGCATTTTATGTCTCACCACTACTGGAAGTTAAAGTAATTCTAGTGTAAATTCTGTGTTTATCTTCCTTTACCTAGTTATGGTTATTTTCCTTTCAGATACACTTTTTAAACATAACCAGGAAAAAATTTCGAATCACAGTTAATGCTAGAGGACTGTTGTTAATTCACTGGACTCTATTCTAATTACAGTAAGGAAGAAATAGCATCTGGGTCAGAGACTCATGTAGCTGCGAGATCTTTTTATTTTAAACTTTTATAGTTTAAGAAACTGGGACCCAAACAAATTAAATGACTCCCTCAAGGTTATAAGTGAACTTGTGGCAAAGCCAGAGCACTAGCTCTGAGGCCTCCTTGGCCCCACCCCGTTCTCCTGCTCCTTGCCCTTTATCTCTGTTGAGACACACAGCCTGGCTGAATTCAGAGTGTGTGTGTGCACAGCACACATGAGAGAGAGAACGAGAGTGAATATGAATGTGTACCCATGCCAGGCTGGCTACGTAAAAGGAGATCTACTCTGTCTACCATGTGTCAGACACTGGGCCACACCGGAGTGAGATGGCCTGAGGGGCTCGGTCCTGTGCCTGTGGAGAGGGCTGCAAGTGGAGGGCAGCAGTGCTGGGTATGGGTGCCAGGCAGCTTGTAACAGCTTCCCCCAAGCCAACTCTGTGTACAGCCTGCAGGGAAACACTACCTGGGAAGTAAGAGGAGGGGGGGGGGTCATCTGGGTGTTGAAAGATGACCCTAAGTTCTGCACATGAACAATGATCTTGGGGGAGTTTAGGCAAAAGGAAGATCCCAGAGGCCCAGAGGTATGAAGAAGGTGTCAGGAGAAGGGAGGCATCAGCCGTGCCTGGCTTAGAGGCACAGCAGAGAAGGAAGGTGCATCTAGATGGGATGCATGGCTCTCTAAGGAAGAGCTTCATCTTGGAGGGATGGGGAGTGTCAGAGCTTTTTCCCTGAGGAGGAACCTGGTCCAGTTTAAAGCAGAACAAAACCTGGAGTGTGGCACCCGTCCTTCCAGCTTGCCTGCCTTGGCACTCAGCCCTCACCTAGGCCATGCACCCCTGCCCCTCACGCCTCTACCCTCAGCTACTTGAAGAGCAGTCTCTCTTGCCTCTCTCACAGGGAGCTCTGTCCAGCAGATTGGCCTCAGTGTTCCTGTGATCATCATCAAACAAGAGGAGGCGTGTCAGTGTCAGTGTGCGTGCCGGGACTCTGCAAAGTAGTGGGCGGCTGGCTGGAGAAAGGGCTGTTCTTCTCCCCGCCTCCAGAGCTGACCCCCCAGCCTCCTGATGATCCCAGCCCACAGCTACCACCCCAGACTTGTTCCTCACCCCTGTCGCCTGTCATCATCCTCCACTGACCCTCTTCCTGTGAGCAAAGCAGGTAGGCCAAGGCTCCTTCAGACCCTCAGACAGAAATATTAAGTGCCATGGATGTGTCAGAGTTCCTGTCCCTCCAGAGCCTCGACACCCCGTCCAATCTGATTCCCATTGAAGCACTACTGCAGGGGAAGGAGGAGATGGGCCTGACCAGCTTCTCCAAGTGAAGGGCCCTTGTGTGCTCACCTCCAGGAAGAGGGCAAGCAGGAAGTGTGAGGTGCGATACCTGCCATTATGGGGTCAGAAATCAGAAGGATGAAGAAATCTGCTGTTTGAAAGCCTCACCTTTCAGACGTATTTTCTTTATTCACATCCCAGGAACATCCATTTTAAGGAACTGATCTTTGGAAAAAACAAAAACAAAAACAAAAAAAAAAAAAAAAGCTAAGTTATAAATGAACTGTTTGGCTGCACTGTATGTCACTTTTGCTTATTGTCATGTGAACTTGGAAATTAAGGTTACTCGTATGCATAAAAATTCTAAATGAAAGGGTGTGGTTTCCATCAATCTGGTATTGCCCAGCACTGGCACTGGGCTCTTTGTGGATGGGCCGTAGAGTTCAGTGTATTGGCGGTGCTCCTCCTCCCTTTTACTCTGAGGCTGACTCCTGCTCAGAAGGCCAGACCCTTACTCCATCGAAGTGGGCAGTGGCAAGGGCAAGTGAGACAGCTGTGAGTCGGACAGGGTTTGGGTGAGATGGCTTTGCTGTTTGCTCTTGGTGTCAGTGGAGCTCAGGGTGGATGCTACAGGGGCTGTCCTGCACAGATGGGCAACTTAAAGCCTGGTCCACCAGCTGTGGGATGATCTGGTTCTGATGGAGCCCAGGCAGTAGTTGACTGCTCTGTGTCAATGATGTGTGTGTGGAGCAGGCTCTAGCTACACAATCACAGTCTGCCTTCCTGGTTCTTTCCACCTCTCAGTTTGCTTGCCAGGGCTTGCAGGTCACAGTGAATTTTCCTTAGGGAACAACCCTGTGTTTTATGCTAGAGAGTACATGTAGCTGATGGCCAATTGCCAGATGATGGTCTGCCTTCCTTTTAATGGTATTTTCCTCCTCAGCAGAATGGCTGCATTTTGTTTATCAGGAGAAAGTGCAAATTGAAGGGAGTATATATGAGATGGCAGGTAATTGGCAGGCCAGGTGTTCTGGTTCCAGGTTCTAGCCAGGTTTTTGGTTGCCCTCTCTTTTCTCGGGCCCTCAACCTCTGGATTTTGCATACAGCTTAGTACAGTGCAAACAAGGATGTGACTTGCTCAGCTTAGTCATGTAATTTCTAAACAAAAAGAAAAAAAAAAAAAACAAAACAAAAAAACGATGATCTTCTACTCAGGGTAAAACAAAATAAAAAATTCCCCTTCCACCAAAAAGCCTGAAAGGTTGCAATAAGTTTTCTCATTTGGAATGTTTAATTAAGTTGTGTTATAGGAAAAAAAATTTTTTGATTTGTGTATAGAATTATATCCATCTGTCTGCCTTTGGCTTCAAGTCATTGCCTCTTAAAATAACACATAAAATACAGTCCACACTAGAATGGAAAGTGTCTCTCATCAGGCTGTTTAGCATGGCCAAGGGTGTGGAATAGTCCTCTGTCCCCCAAGAACCCTTTCCCTGCCTTCAGCAAAGAGCAGGGTTTCACAAAGAGGACAAGAGAGATCTGCATTGGTCACTTCCGCTGTGACTCAGAGCCAGCCAAAACAGTGTCCAGAACAGATAACTTACCTTGGAGCCAGAGGCCCTATCTTCAGCCAAGATGTTCAGGGAAGAGTGTGAACAAGAGAGAGGTGGTAGTGGTAGTACTGTTACTGCCATGAGGAGAAACAGGCTTCACTGCGAGCAGCTGATTTCATTCTAGTCTAGCCGGGAGAATGGATATCTATTTGACCTTCTGCATGCCTTTCCAAAACGCTGGTGGGTTTTGGCAACCATTGACCTCAGCACAAATTAACAAGGCAGGAGGATTCTTTGCTTACCACTCCTGGGAATCCAGCTGCTGAGCATGGATTGTCCTTGGCTGTGTCTGGGCCTCATAGGAAGCTTTGAGCATGGCCCTTGTGATCTTCTCTATAGCTTCTGAGAGAGCAGCAAGTGGGACCCCAAAGTTAGCTTGTATCAGAGAGTAGCAATGACTCTCCCACTTGCCTGTGTGGAACTGAGGTGGGAAATAGGAGCCCAGGAAAGGACATGTGAAACATCCACTGCTAAAACAGTGCTTCTTCCTGGTTAGCCAGGGCTGTGCTCATGTTGAGGCCCTACCCATGTTTTTGGCTATTCCACTCTCTACAGCTTGGAAGTCAGTGAAGAAACATCTTAAAACAGTGTTGTGGCTGACAGATTTTTCTAGTTGAAGTTGAAGTATCTGCCTTTTATGGGTGATTTTAAATGACAAAGACTATCAGATCAGCTTTTGAAAAATCGGTAATGTGCTTCAAATGCTACAAGTGGTTGTGCAGAGCAGTTTTATTCCACAGGGTAGACAGACTTTTCTTCCATCCTCATCCAGAACTCTTTCTCTCCCCATCCTCCTTTTATAAGCTTGGCCTCTAATGCCAGGGACCTTGGAGAAGAGAAGGCTTCTGGCCATAGTGGAGCCAGAAAGAACCTTCAGGAAGAGTATGGTTTCCCAAACCAGGGAATGAACCTAGGGTAAGGTTAGGAGGGTGAGTTCTAGCAGGTGGAATCAAGCCTCTTTTTCTTCCCATGGCAACGTTAACCATTTCACCCAGTAGACCAATACTTTGAGTTCCTGCTAGCATCTGGTTAGACTGCTCCTTCGAAGGGTGCTTGTCAGCACCAAGGAGAGGAGCTCATGGGCTTAGGAGGTGATAAGAAACTAGCTGCACCACCAAACTGCCTTAGTGAATTTGGCCCTTCCCAGACAGGCAGGTAGGGCATTGGGAAAGTGGCCCAGTCTTTTGTGACATGGTTTGGCCAATCTCACAGGGGCATCACTGGTTTGGTGACAGGAGTGGTGTCATTTATTGAATTCTACCTGCCTTTAGAAGGTTATGGTACAAAGCCCAGGAGAGGCCTTGAGATGTGAAGGCCTCTCTGGGTGGAAGGCAAGGGGCTTCTTCTCTTCACCACCTCTGGGAGAGTCAGTAGACTGGAGGTTTATTTTCAGGGTCAAGGCAGTGGACTGATGGGGATAATGGAGGGTAGGTGGGTTTTCCTGAGAGACTTTGTATAATGCTGAATGTATCCAGAGGGACAAGTTTGCAGAACCTCATATTGGTATATTAAAGAAATAATAAAATAAAAAAGCACTTTAGGTTATTTTATCTTTAACCCAATTGCTGCAATTTCTGTTGTGTATATATATACATATATATACTTTTCACAAAGTTTTATTTTTTGCTCAGAATAAAAAGTTAAATTGAGGTGTGAAAAGAAAAGCACTTACCTTGGTGCAATATGTGTAGCTTGACGGTCATTGTCCCATGTGGCCCTGGCCTGGTCACATTTTCCGCTTGATGAGCCCTGTGCTACATGGCTGTCCATAGGGAAACACTATTATGCATCCCCAGCAGCTGCTCAATCTATGCAAGCCTTCCCTGCGCCCCGGCGCCCCCTCAGGCTCTCGGAAGAACTGCTGTGGGTGTTTTCTTCTGCTGACTGTTGAGGCCCTTTTTCACCACTTCTTGGTCCCTTGCCATCTTTCCCCTCTTCACCATTATCAAGTGATGCCTGAAAGGAAGGAACAGGTTGTTCCTAGGTAGAAACCTGGCACCTTCTAGACTTTTGTATTTGTAATCACATCCATTGTCCTTAATCTTAAAAATTTCTCCAGCGTCACAGGAACCATTGATTTGTGGAACTACGATATTGCTCAAGAGTTTACAGTTTTCTTATATCACCAATCAGAAATATGTTTGGGGGGTCAACATGAGCCATTTTTGTACTGCTCCCCATCACACTTGTTTGGTTTTTTAATAAAAAAAAAAAAAAAAAAAGGCATCTGGCCTTCATTAAATCCAGTAAACAAAGCTGTTAATAATCTGCTTTATCAATTTTCTTTCCCTCACCTCCTCCCATATAATCTCCAATTCTCAGGCTATAGACTAGATAAGTTTTAAATATACTTCAGCCAAAGCAGAAAGATTTTCATAGATGTAATATGCAAGTAGTTCTGCTAATACAGAGGGGGGAACTGTCCAATCCTTAACATATGGGGGAGGCGGGTTGGCAACATAGCCCAATAATACATATTTCTGATTGGTCAGTCCATTTAGCCTGTTTCTTCTTGCATATTCCTGGGGCAGAGAGGGAAAGGGTCTGTTGTTTCTTTTGCCCTTTTGGGGGAGCTGATGATCACAGTCTGGGCATTTCTCACTGTTACTCCTGATCTAGAGGACTTCTCAGTCTGCACTGAAAAATGCAAATTAAACTGGATCTTTATGTCAAGGTGTACATAGTACAAGCTTTTTTTTACTGGAAGCAAGGTTTAAAACCACACACTGCCCTTTTGGTGGTGTGCCTGCTGGGCCAAAAAATTGGGTGATAATGTCATGTCACTTTCTCAGCTCAATGCAGTTTCTACTTTTTCTTATGGGAAAATTTTTCATAAAACCTTTTTTCACCAAAACCCAGGGGTGTTTTTGCAATATCTTTGTCCTTGTAGTGGTGCCAAGTCAGAGGCTTCTCTTGCCCTTTCCCTCTTATGTTCTCAGGCCTCCCAAGGGCTGTTTGACTCAACAGTCTACATCTTTGGTTTTTTTGGAGAAAGTGGGGGTGGGTTCAGAATTCAAAGTGGCTGTACCCTTTTCCTGTGAACTGCCCCTAGTCCCTTTTCGGGGCAGATGACTGGAAACAGGTTTTTGCTGGATTTCTGGCTCAGATCTTCTAGCCAGGAAAGGCAAGAGCCCCTAAGAGCCTTCTTTTTTGACACACACTAATCATTGGCCGGTAGTCTTGATGACAGTTTTTTAAATCCCAAATAGTTTTATTTGGATTATGTAAAAGTCTATCAAATTTATTTAAGTGTGAAACATGGGAACAATAGACTTCCACTGAGCGATATGAAAACGTTACAGGTTCAGTACTTCCAAAGGAAGAAACCTCCAAACCCAAAAAGAATAAATATGAATTTGTATTTTTGAAGAATGTGAAATAATGGTGTTTGCTTAATTGCTCATTTTGTATAAACTTAATATTGTACTTTAAAATATCTGCTAAGAAGTGAAAATTTAACTTTTTGGAATTGAAAAAGCAATATTAAATACTAATGAAATCCTAATTAAATGCTTATTTAAATTTGGTAGTATCTGTGGCATTTCTTCCCACCTCTGCCTGTGGATGACATTTTTCCAACACTCCCCACTGCCCAGTCATCAGTCTCGGAGAGGGGATAGAAAGGAAAGGTCAGTCACCAGGAGAGTTTGCAGGTTTCCTTTTAATCAAGGCTCTGCTCAAAGTGTTTTGTGGGGCTAAGAGCCCCCAAAGCATGAAATGGACACGTAATACCACCTGGAACCCCTAAACAGGCCAGACCACTCTGGCGAGCACTGCTGGTCAGCCCAAATCCGAGTAATCTGGCTGGGTATTCATTGGCTAAATTTCAAAGCCCAGCACTGCCTTCAGCCAGGATGAAGTAGGAGTGAACCCAGCTGCTAGCAGAGCTGCCACCCCAGGCTGAGGGCCAAGTATCAGCCACACTCAGTGAAGAATGGCCCCTTTACTGAAGGGAGTTGTTCAGAGTCCAGCCACCACCCCTGGGGAGGGAGAAAAGTCAGGGTGCCCAGCTCGGGGATGATCAAGGCTCCGCAGCTCCATCACCAGCATCCTTTGGAAAGACACCTCTGGCGGAGACGGCTGCCTGGGGGGGCGCTCCGGGTTTGGCTGAGACGTTCTAATTGGAACAGAAGGGAAAAAAGTGAGCTTGGGAGGAAAGGCCTTGGATTAGGCCCCGCAAAGATATGGCCACTTGGCATTTTGGATCAAGTACTTAACTTTTTCGAAACCTCGCCCAGACCAAAGGAGGTTAAGGGTAAAGCGCTGGGGACGCTCTTCCACCTTCCAGGGGAAGCTAAGGCTTGGTCAGTCAGGTAAGCGGGCAGACCCCACCCCCCAGGCCCAGCCCGGGGTGGGCACTGACCCCGCCACCAGCCGGCTCCGGGCGCCGGCGGCCCAGCTGCCGCAGCATCTCCTCGCAGGCGGCGATGGTGTCCAGGAGCTGCCGCTGCCGCTGCTCCACCGCGTCCAGCAGCTGCTGGGCGCGCTCATCCCGGGGCGGCTGCGGGGGTGGCCTCCCGCCGAGCCCCAGCCCCGCCTTCCCGCGGTCCACGCCGGCAGCCTCCCTGCCCCGGAGAGAGCGAGACAGATGGTCAGGGCCGGCGCTTGCGCGGGGTCCGAGCCCCTTCCCCCCGCCCCGACGAGTCCCCTCTCACCCCCGTGACCAGTCTGAGCCCGGGCCCCATTCCATCTCCGCCTGCGCGGCCCGACCACCGCCCCCCTTTCGGCCGCCCCCCCTCCCCAGCGCTGCGCTAGGGCTCCGCAAAGCTGCGCCCCGCCCCGTCCCCACCGGTCTCCTTCAATCCTCCTGGGGGTCGCGGTCCCTTTAAGCTGCCCGGCGCGGAGGTGGGGCCGAGCCTCCCGGACCGGAAGCTGATTATGTGCGTCACTTCCTCCCGGAAGCAGGCCTGGGCGGATGTCTCCGGCGCGACCGTGCACGGGGCTGAGGGCCGCAGTGGCTGCCAGCATAGGGTTGGGCGAGGGGCCGACAGGCTCTGCTCGCAGCGCTCGCCTCCTCCGCCCGCTGAGCCCGGCTCTAGCGGCGCCGGGGGCCCGGCTGTTGCGGCTCCCGGGGAATGGGGCCGTGCAGGCCGCAAGCCCCGAGCGCGCTGGCTGGACCGAGGCGCTGCGGGCCGCCGTGGCCGAGCTGCGCGCTGGCGCCGTGGTGGCCGTCCCCACCGACACGCTGTACGGCCTGGCCTGCTCGGCGAGCTGTTCGACGGCACTGGACGCTGTGTACCGCCTCAAGGGTCGCAGCGAGGCCAAGCCGCTGGCTGTATGCCTGGGCCGCGTGGCCGACGTCTACAGGTGAGGCCGCCCCGACCCGGCCCCGCTGGGGGCGGCACCGCGGGAGGGGTTTCCGGTGACAGGCTTGGGAGACTGAGGCGCAGAGAGCGGGAGGGGCTTGTCCAGGCTCACCAAGGAATCCGGAACTGGAAATGTGTACTGAGCACTTAACGTATGCCGGGCCCTGAATTAGGGAGGCAGCCAGTTTCCTATTCTCTTGGCGCTCTTGTGCGCATGGGGAGGCCACGGGGGAAAAAGGAAACAAGGTAGCTTAATTTAGCAGCGAGTGCCTTGCAGAAAATAAAACGCCGGGCTTGATAGTGCCATGCAGCTGTTGAAGCCCCTGAGACAGGCAGTGGACGCCAAGCCTGCGGGCCCTCTCTTGAGTTCTGCCTTCTTCTGGGGGGTGGGGAGCAAGGAGACAGGCAGATCCCATTGTAGGCCCCAAACCCTCCTTTCCTGGATCTGCCTAGAATCTGGGAAAGAACCATACCAGTGGCTCCTCATTTTGGGTGGATTTTCTCCTTTGTTTCCCAGGTATTGCCAAGTGAGAGTACCTGAGGAGCTCCTCAAAGACCTGTTGCCAGGTCCAGTGACCCTGGTGATGGAACGCTCAGAAGAGCTCAACAAAGACCTGAACCCCTTTACCCCCGTAAGTCGATTTTCTCCAGACTTCTTGGCCATTTTTGCTTTCACTGGGATCCAGACCAGATGTAACCCCTACCCTTTCCAGTCTTCCTGATGATCCCCCCTTTTACCCTTGCTTCATAGCTTGTAGGTATCCGGATTCCCGACCATGCCTTCATGCAGGACTTGGCCCAGATGTTTGGGGGACCTCTTGCTCTCACCAGTGCCAACCTCAGCTCCCAGGCCAGTTCTCTGAATGTTGAGGTGAGTCACCCAGTGCTTACCCCAACAGACCAAACACTCTGTTGAACCAGTGGAGTTAATGGTATACAGGAACTGCCCTGGAGAGAGTGGCTCTTTGGGTCCAGCAGAAGGAAGGCTACCTGCTTGGCATGGGTTGGGGGAGGGCATCTGAAACATGGAAAGGTTTTTTCTCAAAGTTTGAGAGGCCAGGAAAGAACCAGTGTTTTCTTCATGCTGTTTTGTAATAGGAAAGATGATGATAAATAAAATCATTGTTTTCTTATTTTTGTGTGGATAGCAGTTATTGGAGACTAAAGAGTTAGGTTGTAAGTCTTTTTACAATAGTGCTGTTAAAGAAGATAAAAAAGATGAAAAAGCTAAGTTCTTGGTGCACAACTTTAATCCCAGCTACTTGAGAGGCTGAGCTAGGAGGATTGCAAGTTTGAGTCCAGCCTAGGCAACTTAGCAAGACCCTGTCTCAAAATAATCTTTTAGAAAGGACTGTGGTAGAGCCTTGCCTAACATGTGCAAGGGCCTGGATTCAGTCCCCAGTACAACAAAAAAGGGAGCTAGGGCTGGGGATATAGCTCAGTTGGTAGAGTGCTTGCCTTGTAAGCACTAAGGCCCTGGGTTCAATCCCCAGCACCGCAAAAAAAAAAAAAAAAAGGCGGGGGGGGGGGGGGGGGGGGGGGAGCTAGAGGGTGGTGTGATGGTAGGGAGAGAGAAGAAAGGAAGATAGGTAGGTAGATAAAGTTAAAGCTCGAATCTTTCTCTTGTAATTCTACCACAAGCCAGGTCAGGGAAAGGATTGATCCTAATCCCGTTTTGGCTACATAGATCAGAATGAAAAAGAACACAGTGGGGTGTGTGGGGCTCATTCCTATAATCCCATCATCTCTGGAGATGAAAAGATTACAAATTCAAGGCTAGCCTGACCTTGTCTCAAAATTTAAAATTTTAAAAGGGACTAGGCAAGTAGCTCAGTGATAAAAACACCCCAGTACTGAGAAAAGAAAAAAACAAAAATGAATGCGGATGTAAATTTCACTTTTTTTACTAAACACAAATGGGGAGTGCTATAAGGTGTTATGGGCTCTTTGTCTTGTCAGCAATGAGTAGATCCATCTAACACAATAATGGCATTTATGATCCCCATCCTGAATTCCCAGTCCTAATCGCACTGCAGTGTCTGCACTAGGGAGTGGGCCAGGCTGTAGTTCAGTTAGTGATCCAGTTCACAGTTGTGGTAGGAGCATTCTTCCCATAGCCCAAGGATTGAGCAAAGTGGCATGTACCTATTTTCCTCTCCCTGCCCTGATGTAGAGTTCCACTAAGGTCCAGCATTAGAGTGCTAGAGCTGGAAGGATCCTTGGTCATCTAGTCCAGCCCCCTTATTTTTTAGGTCTGGATAATATGATTTGCATGTGGCGCACAGTCCAGGGTTTAAGGCCACATCTTAACTCCTACCTGGAACCCCAGTGATATTTACACATCCCTATTTAAGCAATGCGTGGAATTCCTTTTGGCATAGTACGGTTTTCTTAAGTTCTAGACAGGTGTTGCATGGGGTACGAACCCAGGACGGCTACCAACTCCAAAGGATACAATGTCCTAGGTGCTAACACAGGGCCCTTTGCCCAGCTGACCTTAACTGAGACTCCTTTTACCTAGAGGGAGATGTCTCCTGTTTTAAAACTGAAGCCTCAGGCTGGTGTTGTGGCCCAGTGGCAGAGCACTTGCCTAGCATGTGTGAGGCAGTGGGTTGGATTTCCAGCACCACGTATAAATGAATGAATAAAATAAAGGTCTATCAACATCTAAAAATAAAAAACAAAAACAAAAACCTGAAGCCTCTGGCCTCTGTCTTATTTATGAGCCATGTGTGCAGTGTGACCTCATTGCAGATGTCAAATTACGACCATGTTTCTCCTTTGCCTCCATAGGAGTTCCAAGACCTCTGGCCTCATTTGTCCCTAGTCATTGATGGAGGATCAATTGGGGATGGCCAGAGCCCTGAGTGTCGCCTCGGTTCTACTGTGGTTGACTTATCTGTGTCTGGAAGGTTTGGCATAATCCGTCCGGGCTGGTAAGTTGGGGAGTAGAATTTGAGGGAGGTTAGGAAGATGAAAATCAGCTTTGACAAAGTGAAGGTTATTGCTCCTGTCTTGCCATGAGGGGGTGCTGATAGACATGGAAAAGTAGCAGGTGCAGTGGAGCTAAAGTTGCTGGTGTCTGCAACGTCAGTTTTTAGGTTTCATCAAGTGTTTGATAAACAGGGCATTAGGCCAGTCAGTTGACTGATCCCGGGTCACCAGGCTCTGGTAGACTCAGGGCTTTGGGAGATTAGATTGTAACTGTCCTTTGTGTCCTCCTCAGTGCCCTGGAAAGCACTACAGCCATTCTCCAACAGAAGTATGGGCTACTCCCCTCACACAGGTCCTGCCCGTGAAACTCAGGAGAAGGATCCAAGGACGGTGCTGGATACTATGTGTCTATCCACTGGTTGTTGGCAAGGCCTCATTTGCAGAGGTCACTGGAGCCACATCATTAGCCCTACCCTTTAGGCAACACATCTTTCCAGAAGCTGCTGGTTTAGTCTGCCATTCGGTGGGAAGGTTATATAAGTTTCTTCTCTCCTTCCCTCTGTCTTTTAAATTGGAAAGTAAGCTGGTTACAGTGGCTCAAACCTGTAATCCCAGTAACCCAGCAGGCTAAGGCAGGAGAATCACCTCAGTTAGAGACCAGCCTAAGCAACTTAGTGAGACTCTGTCTCAAAATTGTAAAAAAAAAATTGGGGATGTGGCTCGGTGGTTAAGAACCCCTAGATTCAGTCACAGCTACCAAAAAAATTCAGGTGACCAAAAGCAAGGTTTTGCTCCTCAAACTGGAACCAGGTTAGAATAGAATAAAGATTATAGAACTGCAGACCAAGACCAAACATTTTCCTCCAAAACTGTGGGGCCATTGGTATGGTTTGCTGTGATGCCTGGCAGGGAGAGTTGTCATTTTGGCCTAATGGGAAATTTGCTGGGGAGTGGGGGACTCTAAATTAAATAATATTAGAAACCAAATTCTTTTCAGCCAGTGACTTTTTCTTATTTATTCATAAAATAAATTATAGTTAATTATATGTATATGCCTTTATTTAACTCCAGTGTTTACTCAGCAGCCTTTTATCATTCATATGTATACCAGTGTTAAGCATAACTATTGTTGGGCATTTGAACTTTGTTTTTCTTTACTATTAAAAATGCTATTAAACATTTGTAAATGGTTTATTTTTCTTTCGAATTAAATTAATTCCTTAAGGTAGGATTACTAGGTCAAAATGTATATATGCTTTTATGGCTCGATGAAGATTAGCCTTCAGGAGAACTAAATCATTTCATTGCATCATCTATGTGTGAGGATGGCTGCCCCTTCCTGCTGGCCCTGCTGTCTTTTTCAGATTGTATGTGTATGAAATGAAATTGCTACAGGTCAACATCCAGCACTTTCAAATGTCCCTGCCTGTCTTGATTTCCCCAACTCAGTCACAAGCTAGGTGGCCAAAGCTGCTCATCTGTTCAGTAGGGTTTAATGTCAGTTATCTAACTGGAGTTAGATGTCCTCGAGATGACCTGGGGTCCACTTCCTTCCCTTTCCACTTGTACCCTATTTCCCAGAATTGTGATTCAGTCTTATAAACCTCAGTTTTGGAGTTTCCAAAACTTAATTGGATATACTTATTTCAGGTATATCCTAAGAATCTTGTCAAGAAGGTGTTCCAGGGTCCTGCTTTAATGCAATTAGCATATTAGTTTATTTGTAAATAAACACTGGTTTGTTAACTATTCACTCTAGAAATCTTAGGTAAACTAGTAATTTCTTAAACCCACTTTCCTTGTGCTAAAACTATAGCCAGCCCAGCCCTTATGTCAGTTTGTCCCAGAATCTGACTGAGGTCAGAAACAGGTCTTGAGGGCAAAAGGAGTGTGAACTTGAGAATACTGATTGATATTTCCTTAGTACAAATCATAGCACTGAAAGCAACTCTGACGAGTGGGCCTTGTCAGGTCAGGCAGCTAAAGGGAGAAGGTATCCAAGGACTCTTCCTGGAACTGAAAGTTCATCCAGAAAATGTAGGCTCTGGAGCACAGAGGTATTATCTTTGAGGAAAAAGAACTGAATTGTCAGCACTGGGTACAGCTGCCAAAAAGAAAAACTTAAAACTGTGCCCAAACATAAGATACAAGGCCACACCAAATAAGAAAAGCTGACTCCCGTAAGTTTCAGAAAGACAGGAGCCATTCCTTGTTCAAGTTTTCCCCAGCACCTAGCACATAGGTGCTCAGTTTGTGGGTGTTGAATAAATGTGTGAATGCTCGAGATGACTTCCTGGTAATTGGGTTCAGGAATCTACTAGGAGAAGCTTCAACCTGTTCCTGTAAGTTCCCTTTTAGAAAGTCTCAGAAGTGGTTGCCTGTCTTCCAAGAAGACAATGTGGGGAGGAGGCCTGAAGAGAGGACAGGGTGGCAGAAGGGAGCAGGGTGCATGCTAGCTCAGAACCCTGAAATCCTTCCAAGAGCAGTGACTGGGTGACTCCATTAGACAGCCACCGCCTGCAGCAGAGTTCAAAGCTAGAAGAGGATATATGAAAGTGTTCTGAGGGTATGGAGCTGCCTGGGCCAAGTATAGTCACCTGCCAGCTTCTACTCTTCCTTTGGGAACACGACCTTCACTTCCATCACAGCAGAGCACTCCAGCACTGCTTGCCTGAGCAACAGACTGTTCTATAGGGGCCCTGGCTCCACGGCCCACCCAGAAGCACCCATCTACTGACTTGGGGACCAGTGAGAGCCTACAGCCTCAGCTGAGCCACATGGAAACATCTTCCAGTGAGGCTTGGACACCAGCACCTCAAGCCCTTGTTCATGGGCCCCTCACATCAGCCACTGCTCTTTCTCCTTGATGAAGTGCTCTGCCCAGCGGCGGGTCAGCTCCAAGTACAGACTGGGCTGATGAGGCAGGTAGTCCAGATACAGGCGTGTTGGTGTCTTCTTGGGAACGGCCTTCTCGATCTGGGTACCCTCATGCCACTCATTGAAAGAGGTGATGGAGACAATCTCAGGCCTCACAGTTAGGGCCGCCTGCAAGGCTGTCTCATAGTACTTGCCATTGACCCTGTTCCGAGTATTGTGGTTGTTCCAGGGCCGAATGCTGGTGTCAATATAGCCAGGCCCCACGCTGGGAATGAACATGAGGTTGTTGGCATCACAAAAGTTCTTCACAGCTTTCCAGTTCTGGTGGGAGGACCCAAAGGAGAAACCATTGGAGGCAAAGTAGGTGTACATGCCATCAAATCCTGCAGCAAGGATGTCGTGAGTGTGACCCTCCTCCACCAGCAGTGCTATGAAGACCCCATCATAGGGAGTGTTGCGAATTGAGTGGGGCCCATTTGGTGTCAGGAGGTGGGCCCAGGCTTCAGGGGACGTCAGGTATGAGTCGTAGATATAAAAGAGTGGGAGGCTCTTGCCCATGCTGTTCTTGTAGCGGTAAAATGCACCATGGGATCCATACCTGAGGAACAGGAGGAAGGATCCTGAGTTGGATGCAAGAAACTAGCACAGCTTTAGAAGCAGCCTTGGGTGGGATTGTCCTCAGTGTGCACAGCACAATTTGGGATTCAGTTAGTCTACAGAGTTGGACTTACCAAGCTTCTAAGCAAGAACCTGTTCCTCACCCACCTTTCCCCAGCCCTGCCATTACTAAACCTCACTTCCCCACCTGAGGCACACAACCACCATATGGACTGCAGCACTAGCTATTTAACTGGTCTCCGGGCTTCCATTTCTGCCTCCCTATAATACAATCTTTATTTTTAAAGTGTACATCAGATCTGACTGCTATTTTATCACTACCTATAAGGCCATAGCTGCTTGACCTGACCCTGCCTACCTCCACTCCTGCTGTTAATCTCACGCATCTCCACTACCATCTGGCCTTTCTATTCCGACATGTCAGGCTTGTCACATCATAAGGCCTTGGCATTTGCCAGTCCTCTGGAATTCCCCCCACCCTCATCTTTGCAGAGCTTTCCAGGGGAGGAGGGCTGGGGATTGAACCCAGGGTCTCATATGTGCTAAGCAAGCTACATGCTACAATCCCAGCACCCCTCCCCCCAACAAACACACTTTTTTTTTTCCATTAGACACATTTCTCACAGTTCTGGAAACTGGGAAAGTCGAAGAGCAAGGTGCTAACAGATTCAGCTTGCCTCTGATCACAGAGTCCATAAGACTGGAATTGAAACCCAGGTTGTCTGACTTCAAATCAGTAATTTCTTTCCTATTGGAGATTGAACCCAGGGACACTTTACCACTGAGCTACTTCCCCACATCTCTTTTTTTTTTTTTTTATTTTAAGACAGGGCCTCACTGAGTTGCTGAAGCTGGCCTTGAACCTGCAATCCTGCCTCAGCCTCACAAGTGATTGGGATTATAGGTATGAGCCACTGTACCCAGTTAAGCCCGATAATTTCTTACTGTAAAACAGCTGCTGGGAACACATGCATTTTACCCTTGTATCTCTTGATCTGGCTCTCCAAACTTTCTATCCCTTTCTCTCCATTTTGATCCCCATCAAAACTCCAGTTCCCACAGCAGCCTTACGTGTCAATGATGTACTTGATGTTGTCATGTACAGTGATGTCATCCCGGCCCTTGTAGGGTTGGATATGGAAAGCCACCTGCCACAAACAGAGGAGTTACTGGTCAAGAGAGTATCTGTCCAGGGGCCAAAACAAATAAGGCTCATGCTCCAACCATGGTCTATAGGAGAGGCTGAGTTTAGGAGAAAGTCTGGCAATGGTGGGCATAAAAGAGTTAAGACTGCCACTACCCTTGTAGACCAAAAAAATAAAGGGCAAGAAGTATCCCTACCTTCCACAATGGGGCATCTAGGAATCATTCTGGTGGGCTGCCACAGGATGGCTAATAGGTTTCAACCTGTGTACTAGCTCTGAGTGATTGGCATTAACTGCCTGAAACAATGGGAAGCTGTGTCGATGGGCAAATGTGCCTTGATCTGGTAAATGTGTCAGTGGTGGACTCAGGAACGGGGCATGTAGCTCCTCTCTGTCATTTATCTTCCTTTGCCACAGAAGTGGAGATTGATTTAATTAGTACATTTAATGAAAATAACCACATGCTTAGTTCATGTCCTTCCACTTCAAGGTGAGCCTGCCACCTTGATGATCTGTGTTTTGCCCCACTCTGTGAGACCCAGCACTACCTCCTGCTAGGGATTTGGGTCCAGAATCTGTCTGCAGTTCCATTTAGCTCTTGCCTAGCCTTTATCCAAGGTCAGGGTCTCCAAATTAACTTCTTTTTTAAATTTTTATTTTTTTGTAGTTGTGGATAGACAGCATGCCTTTATTTTGTTTCATTTTTATGTGGTGCTGAGGATTGAGCCCAGTGCCTCACACATGCTAGGCTAGTGCTCTGCCACTGAGTCACACCCCAAGCCCCAAATTAACTTCTATTATTATTTAATAAAAAGTGTCATTTATTTACTCTCCCATTTGTCCTATATTTAGTTTTCTCAATTCAGGAAAGTTAGTGTGACAGAGGCAATACTTAATGAGAACCCTCCCGGACACCACACTTGCTACCTATTTGCCACCCTGGACTACAGCCAAGAACTTCCCGAAGGGCTTTAACCCTGTAGGCAAAGGAGGGGAAGTCTCCAGAATGAGAGCACATGACCTCTTCCTTGAGAGTCACCTGGATGTTATACTGATGGGCTGCATCCAGAATAGCAGGTACAAGGTCATCTGAGGGTTCTCCATTATCATCAGCCATGCCGGGTGGGTACCAGGACAGAACCAAGACTCCTGAAACACAACATACAAGTCACTTTAAAGGTACGGAGTACTCCTCAACAGATTACTCTTTCTTCACAGATCATCTACAACTAAGAAACGATTCATGAAAACCTGCCAGGTTCATTTCCTGCAAAACCAATCCCAGAGCTTCGGAGCTGTCCATGCCTGCAGTGCTGAATCGCTCTGGCCAGGAGAGCGATAGAGCACCAGGCAGATCAGATGACTTTTGTTCCATCAGCAAGTAGTAGAACAAAGTGGAGAGGGTGGCAATGCCACACCTACCCAGAAGCCCCAGTCCTACTCCCAAGAAGAGGATCACCTCTGAGGTGCCACATGGAGAAGAGCCCTGTGCAAAACTTCATCTTGGTGCTTCTCGGGGCATTTGCCATAACTGACTGTCTCTAGACTATAAACCTGAAGGATGGCCCTGTCTTGTTTATCTTTGTATACTTCTCACCCCTCTCTTTGTCGTTTCCTATTTTCCTCCTCATTCACAAACTATCTCCAGGTATGACATTAAAATGTACTGTAAAATGTAGCAGAATTTAATGACAAAATCTAAACCAAGTGAGCCTCCCATGCCAACCTATGAAGGAGACTCCCAGGGACCTGTCCTGTAGCTAGGCACTTGATAAAAAGCTCCTTCTCGCCCCAAGGTCTGTCATGCAAATGGGTAAACTTTCTTCTCTACAGTCATCAAAAGCAAGAAGGGCTGTTGCTCTCCCCTGCACCTGATGTGAAAGCAGAGGCCATCCAAGGCTCAATTCCTTTGAACCCCAGACTCCTGAGGAACCAGGATACCCAGGTTTCATTTCCCTGGAACCTGAAAGCTCAACAGATTTGAAGTCTCTGCCTCCCTCTCTTTGCTGTCCCTACCCAGGACAGCTCTGGTGCTCCCGGCAGCTCTGCCCTATAGAAGGGCTCTGGAATTGGGGGGTCAGAAGGGCCCAGGAAGGCAATCGTATACTAAAAGGACGGAGAGGTGCCGCGTAGTGGGTCCGGATAAGAGTGGGAAGGAAGGGCTGAGAAGTCAAGCTAGAGATTGAATGGAACCAAAGGCCGGGGGACAGGGACAGCAGGTGTGGGAACGAAGATCAGCGAGGCTATGGGACAGGCCGGCAGGGGTCGGGGGAACTCACCGATGGCGGCTTCCTTGAGCTGGGTCATGTGCTCCCGCAGCACGTCGGGGTCCCGGGAGCTGTAGGGCCCCAGTTCTGGGTAGAAACTGGACCCCAGGTCATCTGGGGGACTGTGACGGCCGCGGGGGTAGCTGGCCGAGATCTTGGGGTCCCAGTGCGGCACCATGACGTGGTCCCAGTGGATGTAGTGGCCCTCGCGCCGCGGGCTCCCGTACCACGAGTAGTAGAAGGCGTGGAGGTCTGAGTAGACCCGCAGACTCTGCCCGGGGGCGGGCTCGGCCTCCGCGGGGACCGGCCCGGGAGAACTGCGGGGTTCCGCGGTGCGGGGCGGCAGCGGCGGCGGCGGAGCAGCGGGGGCAGCCGGGGCCCGGGCGGCGGGCGCGGGGGCCCCCTCCGGACGTCGCTCAAAGGGCGCCAGCTCCAGGCCCGGGCCCAGTGCCGGTAGTCCGTCTGGAGCTTTGAGCGTGCGCAGGCCCATGAGAGTGCCGAAGGCGAAGAGCAGCACCAGGAACAGCGCGATGCAGGCGCGGCGCCGCCGCCGGGCCATGGCGGTCCCTCGGCTCCCCGGGCTCAGCCCCGCTACCTCCTGGTGAGCAGCGCCATGGCCGCCCTCCCGGCTCGCACCGCTGCGCCGCCTGCGCGCGACCCAGGGAGACGGCAACGCGGAGCCGGGAGCGGCGTGGGCGGCTCCCGGACGCTCCCCGCAGTGCGGGCGGGCCCGGCACACAGAGAATGCAGGCGGCGCAGACCAAGTGGTGACGGGCTGAGGGGGGACTGGACAGGAGCTGAGGCCAGCCAGCTGCGAGTTCCAGGCCGAAGGAATGGGAGCCTAAGTCACGCTGCTGGGACCGCGGGGTGCAGGCGCCCGGCGCGGGAGAGGAAATGCAGACCTGTGGAGTTCAAGGAGGCTGTCTGGGTGGCAGCGCTGGAGCAGGGATGCGGGGAGCAGAGGGCGGGGTGGGGAAGAAAGCGGGTGTCTATGGCTGTCTCGCCTCAAGGACCCCCTTCTCCATCGACCCCTCCTTTCTGACTTCACTGTACCCCTCCCACTGGTCTTTAACCATCCTTATTTGCCAGGGGCGCTGCAACTAACCCAAGGCAGCCTCTGAAGCCTAGGGAGGGGGGCGTCGGGAAATCCCCATTCTGCAGACACTGGCTATGGCCTTGTAGAACAAGACCATGACTTGTGCAAAGTCACATTGACCAAGCCTAAACCAAGGGTCAGGACCGGCTCTCCAGAGCTCTTTGCACTGCCCAGACTGCTGGTCTTAGGCCGCTGTCATCCCTGGACTCTCTTTAGAGAACATCCTACAGTCAGTGAGGATTAAATGAGATGGTTCTCCTAAAACACTTTGTACAGTGTCTGACAAAACGCTTACTGTTCCCCATTCTTTCTGAGCTCTGAGCTCCAGAGGGGAGATCTGGATATTTATTTATTTATTTATTTATTTATTTTTACGGTGCTGGGATTGAGCCCAGGGCCTTGTGCATGCGAGGCAAGCACCTACCAACTGGGCTACATCCCCAGCCCCTAGATACCAAGGGCTCTAGAATAGGATTTGACACCCAGTTCCTAGGTCTCTTTGTTCAGTAAATACCAGACCCTGGTGAGATGTTCTGTGGAGAGTTTTTCGCTCACTGTTGACTGGGTTTCTACTCTGCATTATTCATTATTTCTTTCTTTTTTTTTTTTTAGAACCAGGGATTGAACTCAGGGACACTCGGCCATTGAGCCACATCCCTAGCCCTATTTTGTATTTTATTTAGAAACAGGGTCTCACTGAGTTGCTTAGGGCCTCGCTAAGTTGCTGAGGCTGGCTTTTTGAACTCGCGATCCTCCTGACTCAGTCTCCCAAGTCGCTTGGATTACAGGTGTGGGCCACCGCACCCGGCTACTCATTATTTCATACTTTAAGAAAGTAGTTTTGTTTATTACCTACCATGATGGTAGATAATAGTCCATGATGAGAGTCAGGTTGTTGCACACACTGTAGTATAATAGAGATCACCCACTTCTTTTTTCTTGATTAAGAAAATTGTGGGGAACCCATGAAAAGGAGTAACAAGGTTGGTAAATGTTTGTAAATCTGTAGACCAGGAGAATGAGTTTGACAAATGCATGGTTGTAAGCATAAGAAGGTAGAATGCTTTCAGGTCCAAGTCACAGGCACCTGATTGAAACTGGCTTAAGCAATATGGAAATGTATCAACTCACTGGTAGGTCCCGGTGGGTAGATTCCCTGGCCCAGCAATGTCATTTGGAACCCAGATATTTCTAAGTCACTGCTGTGCTGTTCCCACTGTTGATTTCATGCTTAAACTAGCTCCCCTCATTTCACAAAATGGCTACTACAGCAACTGTTTCCTTTTCCCAGTCCAACCAGCAATGGGCAGTAAAAGTAATTTTTCTTTCCCAGAAGTATAAGCAAACATCTTGAATCTCACTGGTCTTATCTGGTTTAGACCTACTCATCTCAAATTGCAGACAAAGGGAATGGAATTACCATGAAGAAATTAGATTAAATTTTTGGAGTGGTTTAAATGTTTGGGAGAATACCATAACATTTGCCAAAGAGTGAGATAACTCTTCTGGGAATGAATAAGAGTGAGAAGAGAAAAAAGAATAAGCATGTAACTCTTAACATTATTTAGAGGTTGAGCAGCAGAAGAAGAGAGTCTATAGGTTGGTCTTGTGGCCCATGTCTGTCATCTCAGCAACTCTGGATTCTGAGGTAGAAGGATCAAAAGTTTCAGGTCAGTCTCAACAACCTTAATGAGCCCCTCAGCGACTTAGCAAGACCCTGTCTCAAAATTTTAAAAATTAAATAAAAAGGACTAGAGATGCAACTCAGTGGAAAAGCACCCTGGGTTCAATCTCCAGCACCAAGAGCAGAGAGGGGAAGAGCCTATAAAGGTATCAAAGGACAACATTAGAACAATTTAGCTTAAAGATCTTAATTGACTTTATTTTTTATTCTAGAACAGGGTAACACTTCATTCCATAAGATATACCGTGTGCTGCTGGACTGAGTGGAAGAGGAGGGTTTTATAGACAGAGAAAGGCTGAAGAAAGCTGAAACAAAAGAACAAAAATCAGATTGATCATTTCAAAATTGTTTTCCTTATAAGGTAGGAATAGAGAGAACAATAGGGAAATAACTGATGAGTTAACATCAGATTATTTCAGTTTACATCTTTGTGTAAAGATTAACTCCAGGGAATATCTCTTTTTTTTCACAAAGTAGATTCACAGGATTCATATAATCTTACATATACATAGGGTAATACTGTCTGTCTCAATCTACTATCTTCCCTTCCCCCAACCCCCTCCTGTCCCATTTTCTCTACATCATCCATATATCCTCCATTCTTTTCTTATCCCCCCATAACTCCCCCCCACCCATTTTTTTGGGGGAGGGCACTGGGGATTGAACTCAGGGGCACTGGGCCATTGAGCCACATCCCCAGCCCTATTTTGTATTTATTTAGAGACAGGGTCTCACCGAGTTTCTTAGGGCCTCGCTAAGTTGCTGAGGCTGGCTTTGAACTAGTGATCCTCCTGCCTCAGCCTCTGGAGTTGCTGGGATTACAGGCGTGCACCACCGTGCCCGGCCACACCCCGTTTTGTATCAGCATCCACTGATCAGAGAAAACATTTGGCCTTTGGTTTTTTGGGCTTGCCTTATTTTACTTAGCATGATATTCTCCAATTCCACCCATTTACCAGCAAATGCCATAGTTTTACTCTTCTTTATGGCTGAGTAATATTCATTGTGTATATATACCAGTTTCTTTATCCATTTTTCAATTGAAGAGCATCTAGGTTGGTTCCACAATCTAGCTATTGTGAATTGAGCAGCTATGAACTTTGATGTGGCTGCATCCCTATACTTTGCTGATTTTAAGCCCTTTGAGTATAAACTGAGGAGTGGGATAGCTGGGTCAAATGGTGGTTCTATTCCAAATTTTTTTAGGAATCTCCATAATGCTTTCCAGAGTGGCTGTACCAATTTGCAACTCCACCAGCAATGTATGAGTGTGCCTTTCTCCCCACATCCATGCCAACACTTATTATTGCTTGTATTCCTGATAATAGCCATTCTAATTGGAGTTATATGAAATCTTAAGGTGGTTTTAATTTGCATTTCTCTAATTACTAGAGATGATGAGCACTTTTTCATATATTTGTTAATCACCTGTGCATCATCTTCTGTGAAGTGTCTGCCCAGTTCCGTAGCCCATTTATTGATTGGGTTCTTTGCATTTTTGGTGTAAAGTTTTGTAAGTTCTTTATAAATTTTGGAGATCAGTGCTCTGTCTGAAGTGTGTGTGGAAAAGATTTTTTCCCACTCTGTAGGCTGTATTCCCTGCTGTGTAATTATATCAAAACAAGTTGTACTGTCATGTATAATTAAAAAGAACCAATAAAAAAAAGATTAACTCCATTATCATTTCAACTGAAACTGGCCTGTTTGGGAAATTTGACTGTTACCTTTGTAATCCTAATTTCTTGGAAGGTCAGATGAACAGCTTAGTTTTAGCTTGGTAAGGTGTACCTTTAACGAGAGTGACTCCATGTTGATTTTCAGCCTGGTCTGCTAGGGCCCAGAGCAGACTCTCAGGCCAAAACAATGACCTCCTGTAATATTTATTTATTTATTTATTTATTTATTTATTTATTTATTTATTTTTGGGATGCTGGGGTTTGAACCCAGGACTTCACACATGGCAGACAAGCAATTTACCACTAAGCTGTATCCCTAGTCCACTAATTTTCTTCTCTTTCTCTCTTTTTTGGTACTGGGGATTGAAGCCAGAGGTGCTTTACCACTGAGTTACATCCCCAGTCCTTTTTATTTTTCATTTTGAGACTTGGCCTCACTTAGTTATTGAGGGTCTCACTGATTTGCTGAGGCTGGCCTTAAACTTGCCATCCTCCAACCTCAGCCTCCAGAGTTGCTAGGATTACAGGTGTGCACCACTTCTCTCAGCGCCACTGACTTTCTTTAAAAAGGAAATTAAGAAAGAATCATTACAAACTTTACAGAGGGATTAAGATGGGAGTGGGTGGTGACAGTTTGGGATGACTAAAGGGTAGGTTTCTTCAGTTATTGACCATTCTACTTCTTCTAAGATTGACCTGAAACACAACGGAGGTCCCCATTGGCCATTCCTGGAGTCCTTGGCATTGCCTCCTGGCCATCATTGTTTGATTCAGGGCTAGAATTCTGACCCAAGATGAACCAATTATAGTACCCTTTCTCCCACTGTACCAGTCATGGACCCTGACCCATCAATTACAATCCTCTGAATTTTTTCTCTCTGGTACAGGGGATAGATTTAATACCCTCTAAAGGCAAGGCCATTGCAGGAGAAGGGACAAGCAACAGAGAGAATTAGTGGAAACCTGATATTGGTTCACTTGAGTCCTAGTTTAAGTGTGAAGTTACTTTTTAGTATAAGGAAGATGAGCAGATGGAGCAGCTGTATTGATTGCCCATTAATTTAAGCAGAGAGTGAGAGCCTTGGGGGCAGGAATGTCATTTAGGAGGTAGTCCCAGGAAGCACTAGTGAGGAATTGGGAAGAATGAGAAAAGAAAGAAAGAAAAGCCAGATTAATAGTACATTAGGCTTTTAATTTGATTATATGTTATTTATTTATTTTTGCAGTCCTGAGGATTAAACCCAAGGTCACTCTACCACTCAGATATACCCCCTGCCCTTTTGTTTTTGTTTTGAGACAGGTCGTCCCTAAGTAATCTGAGGGCCTGTGTTATGGTTTGGGTATGAGGTGTCCCCCAAAGGCTTACGTGGGAGACAATGCAAAAAGGAGGTTCAGAGGAGAAGTGATTAGGTTGTGAAAGTCTTAACCCAATCAGTGAATTAATCCCCTGATAGGGATTAACTGAGTGGTAACTGAAGTGGTAGGGTGTGGCTGGAGAAGTTGGGAATTGGAGGTATGGCTTTCAGGTATATATTTATATCTGGCAAGTGGAGACCCCTCCCCCTACCCTGCCACTTTCTGATCATTGTGTGAGCTGCTTTCCTCACCACATTCTTCTGCCATGTTGTTCTGCTTCACCTGGAGAACTGTGGAATAGAGCTGGATGACTATGGATTGAGACCTCTGAAACTGTGAGCCCCTAAATAAACCTTTCCTCCTTTACAGTAGTTCTTTTCAAGTCCTTTAGATGCACCAGTGAAATAGCTGACTGAAACAGAAATTGGTACCAGGAGTGGGGTCATTATTGTGATAAATGTCACCATGTTGTTAAGAAGCTTTTTGAGCTTTTTTGGAATAGGTGGAAGGAATTTTGAAATGTGTGGCAGTGCAAGCTAGAAATGCTTTAGGTTGTTGTAAGTGGAGATTAATAGACGATTCTGGTGGGAGCTCAGAAGACCAGAATGCTGATAGGACTCTGGACAGTGAAGACAGAGCTCAAGAGGGTTTAGAGGAAAAGGAGGACACTACTAGTAATTGGACTAGAGGCTATTTGTGTTATATTCTGGCTGAGAAGTTCTCTGCGTTTTACCTGTGTCCTGAGACTTTCTGTGATGCTGATTTTAGAAATAATGGACTTCTTAATCTGGCAGAAGAAATTTCTGGGCTGCATAGCATTCAGGTGGTGGCATGGGTATTGCTGGCGACTTTTAGGCAAATTTGTTTTGATAATCAGGATCAGAAAGCAAAGCAGAAAGTTTTGAAAAATTTGAATTTGGAAAGGCAGGAGTAAAACTGGGGCTAAAGAAGATGCAGTGGTTAAAGACATCACTGCCACTAAAGAAATGCTAAAGACTTTGCCCAGAGACAGTAAGAAGATGACTCGAGAGCATCTCAGGAGCTGTCAAGACCACATCCATCTCAGGCTCAAGGGAGTAAAGTTGAAAATTCTCTTGAGAAGAGATCTGTGGGGAATCCTTCTTGCACAAGGGGGCCTAGGAAGTTTTTTCAATGTGCTCAGCCTCCCTGGCACTCAGAGGCTGCTGCAGCCAGGGTTCCCGGAGGCTTTACTGCTGCTCAAGATGGTGACAGACCTTGGCGTCAACCATGTGATGCTGTTTCTGCAGGAATACAGGATGCTGGAGTTAGGGAGTCATAGAGGCTTCCACCAAGATTCCAACAGAAGGCCTGGGAGGCCAGGCAAAGTGCAATGGGGTCAGAGTCCCTGTGGGCAAAGTGGAGATTTGAAGAGGAAGCTGAAGCTGCAGTGGAGACCTCTGGGATTAAGAAATGCCAATAACATGGGACATGGTCCTAGGAAAGAGGCAGGAATCGAGCAGAGACAAGCTAACAGAAAGGCCACTTGGGCTGCAACAAACAAGGCCACAGAGGCGGAGCTACACAAGCCCTTTGGACAGAACATCACGATGCCACATGCCCCAGATGCCAGACTTAGAGCTGTAGGACTTTGCCCAGCAGGATTTCGGCCTTGTTTTGGTCCTATCCCTTCTTTCTATGCCCTAATTTTATGAATAGAAATGTTTACTCTGTTCCATTATATACTGGATATTGTAATGTTTTTAATTTTACAGGAGCTCATAACTTGAGATTACCTTGAACCTCAGAGAAGACTGGACTTGAACTTTGAGCAGTCTTAGAACCGTTGAGACTATGGGGACTCTCGGGAATGGACTAACTATATTTTGCACTGAGATGGTCGTGAGCTTTTGGGGCCAGGGGTGGAATGTTATGGTGTGGATGTGAGGTGTCCTCCAAAAGCTCACAGGGGAGACAATGAAAAAAAGTTCAGAGGAGAAGTGATTGTGGTTGTGAGAGTCTTAATCCAATCAGTCTTAACCCTGATAGGGATTAACTGAAGTGGTAGGATATGGCTGGAGAAGGTGGGAATTTGGGGCATGGCTTTCGGGTATATATTTATATCTGGCAAGTGGAGACCACCCCACTCTGCTTTCTGATCTTGATGTGAGCTGCTTTCCTTGTCACATTCTTCTGCCATGTTGTTCTGCTTCACCTGGAGACCTGTGGAATAAAACCAGCTGTCTGTGGATTGAGACCTCTGAAACTGTGAGCCCCTCAATGAACCTTTCCTCCTTTGCAGTTGTTCTGGTGGGTCCTTTAGCCACAGCAGCAAAATTGCTGACTAAAACAGCCTGGAACATGTGATCCTCCTGTCTTAGAATCCCAAGTAGCTGGGATTACAGGCAAGTGCCACTGTGTCTGCATGTATGCTTTTTTTTTTTTTTTTTTTTTTTTTTTGCGATGCTGGGGATTGAACCCAGGGCCTTGTGCTTGTAAGGTAAGCACTCTACCAACTGAGCTATATCCCCAGCCCATGTATGCTGATTTTTGAGATGGGATCTCTCTATGATACCCTGATTGGTCTTGAACTCCAGGGCTCACATAATTCTCCTGCCTCAGCCTCCAAATAGCTGGGCCTACAAGAACATGCCCACATCTGGCTCAGTGGTGTAATGTGAACAGTGCTGCTGTAGGTAACGAGGTTTTTATTCCAATGGGACTCTTTTAAATTAAATTTATTTATTTGTTTGTTTGTTTGGGGTAGTGGGGACTGAACTCAGGGGCACACAGCCGCTGAGCCACATCCCCAGCCCTGTTTTGTATTGTGTTTAGAGATTGGGTCTCATGGAAGACCTCTTCTGGAGAGAAGCCTGGCTTTAAATTTATTTTTAAACTAATACATAAACACATAGTAATTGGATGGCAAGTTCAAGGTCACTCTGTGCAATTCAGTTAGACACTATCTCAAAAGTAAAAAAAGGGGGGGGCTGGGGGCGCAGCTCAGTGGTAGAGGGCTTGCACAGCAAACACCTATCCCCGCACTTCCTCCCCAGCAGAAACAAAACAAACAAAAACCAGGCATGGTGTGTGTCTGAAGTGGGCTAGTGTGACACAAGCCTACACTGGCGCAGAACTGTCCCCCCGGGCTGTATTCATTTTCTCTGCTGTCATACACACGACTACTATTTTGACAACTTAAAAACAGCCCCAAAATTGACCTCATTGCTGGGCACAGGGGCACCTCCCTATAATCCCAGCAACTCTAAATGCTCAGACAGGAGGATTAGCAGCCTTGGCAACTCAGTGAAGTCCTGTCTCAAAATTAAAAAAAATAAAACGGGCTAGGGATGTGGCTCAGTGGTAAGGCACCCACGGGTTCAGTCCCCAGCACCGAAAACAAGGGGAAAAAAAACCAAAGAGCAATCTGCTCTGATACAAGTGGGCAAGTGGGTAAACTCCCAGAAAAAATGAAATTGATAGGTGTCCTGATGTGTAACCAATTTTTTCATTGCTCCTCTGTGGGTGGATTACTCCTTCAGTGGATAGACTATTATCAGATCTTTCACTATTGAATCAAATGACGCTATGATGATACTGCCTTTCTAGTACAATTTTTGTTTCTCCTGGTGTTAAATAATTCTCTTTCCTCACTTTGATTTGTTTTCTTTATCTTTATTAGTTGTTTTTCTTAAACTCTCTAACACAACTTTAAAATCCCCCTGAACACTGTCTTCCATAGTCTTCACATTAGGATGTCTATCAATTAGTGAATAAATAAATGACACAGTGGCCAGGTGTTAAATGCTATAGAGAAAAGTAAAGCAGGAGATTGGGACAAGGAGGGCCGGGGTGGGGTGGGGAATTTTAGGGACTTTTATGATTGATCAGGGGAGATGCCATTGAGAGAGTGGCCTGGAGGGAGAGAAGATGGAAAACATGCAGACAGGAAGAGAGTTTCAGGCTGAGGGAACAGCATGATCCATATCCCGGAGACAGCACTGTCCTGGCGTGTTCTTCCTGCAGAGCTGAATTTTCACTTGCATGTTTTCCTGTCAATCCCACCACCCACCTCCCTACCTCGAGCACCTCAATCTGCCAGGCATCCATCTGTAAACTTCAACACTATTGATGTACTTTTGATGACTTTTTCCCCCTCCAGTCTACAAATGGTGACCAAGTCACATCGATACGACTTGTAAAACATTTTAATTCTTTTTTTTTTTTCTCATACTGGGGATCAAACCAGGCCCTTGCACATGCTAGACAAGCACTGCCCCTTGAGCTACAGTCCCTGCCCAATTCTTTTTCTGTATTTCCACTGTCACCATATCAATTCTATAATGCTAGAAATTATAGACTAGGACGTTTTACTTTTTATTTATTTATTTATTTATTTATTTATTTATTTATTTATTTTTGCAGTGGGTAGGGGGTAATAGGGATTCAGCTCAAGGGCACTCTTACCACTAGGCCTATTTATTTTTATTTGGAGACAAGCTCTCTCTGAGTTGCCAAGACTGGCCTCAAACTTTCTTTTCTTTTCTTCGTCCTACTGGAGATTGAACCCAGAGGTGCTTTACCACTAAGTTCCCAAACTTTTTTATTTTGAAACAGGATCTTACTAAGTTGCTTAGGGCCTTAGCTAAATTGCTAAGGCTGGCCTTGAACTTCTGATCCTCCTGCTTTTGCCTCCTTCCAAGTCCCTGAGATTACAGGCGGGTGCCCCCAAACCAGCTCCATTTTACTCTTACTGAGGTTCTATTTAAGTCACTTCTCTGAGAACTCTCAGTTCTGTGTCCGGAGCATCAGGCAAAGCTTGATCATCCCTGGGTCCTCTCTCCTCTGAATCCATTTTGCCTTCTGCTCACAAACAAGTGCTCCTCCTGTCTGCGGGTGCTTTTCATGCCACCCCACAGCAGCATCCTGGTGCACTTGGCAGGACTCTCCACTGCTGCCAACCCCACCGAGTTCCCACCTAAAACGAACCTGACCTTCAGGTTATATCAGCCTCCTGTTACTGTTCTCAAACACACCGTGCTCATCCTGCCTTTCACTCGCATTTCAGTTGTTTTCTTTAATAACCTTTCTTTTGCTTCCTGTACAAATTTCACTCATCCCTCAAGAACTCCTCCAGCCACGGTTTCCTATCTGATGGCTGGGGCAGAAACCTTGTCTCACAATACCAGATCCCCTATCCCCACCCCGTGCTCAGAACAATCTTGTGTTGTGGTTTTGGTTGTTTTTAGTACTGGGGATTGAACCCAGGGCCCCACACAGGCTAGGCAAGCACTCTGTCTAGTCCTTTATATTTTATTTTGAGAAAAAGTCTCCCAAGTTGTCTAGGCTGGCCTTGAATTTCCAATCCCCCTGCTTCAGCCTCAAAAAAGTTGGGATTACAGACATGTGCCACCATTTTACAGGGAAAGAAACAGGCTGAGAGAGGTGGAAAGAGGCTTGGCAAAGACTGGAGCCCATATCTGCCATGCTCTTCTGGGGGCATGAGCCTGTGCTGACTGGCACATAGGTTTTGGAATCTTAGCTGTCCCTGAGCTGTTCCAGGTATGCTGCTCACCTTGCCACTCCATTGACCGTGTCCTGAGGAGTAGAGAACAGAGGGAGCAGAGGGACCTAGGAAGGGCTCATTCTATGCTAGATTCAGAACCATGTTCAGCAGTGTGAGGACAGAGGAGACACAGCCCGCAGTGTCAGAAGTGATTGACTTTGGGAAATGAAACTCAGGACTGGGGGGAAGAGACAGGAAATTTATACTTTTATTACAAGCCTTGCAGTACTATTTGACTTTTAATACTTTTAATACAATGCACAATATTACGTGGGTGAAAAATGAGAGTGAATTGAAACAAATTTAAGAGTGAATCTTTTAGGTTTTTTTCTTTTCTTTTGGTACCAGGGGTTGAACCCAGGGGTGCTTAAAAACTGAGCCATATTGCCAGCCCCTTATAGTCTTTTATTTTGAGAGAGAATCTCACTAAGTTGCTTAGGGCCTCACTAAGTTACTGAGGCTGGCCTTGAACTTGCAATCCTCCTGCTTTAGCCTCCCAAGTCAGGTTGCTGGGATCACAGGAGTGCACTATCTCACCTGGCCTCTTTTAGAATCTTGGATGTGCAGGGAAGAAGGAAATAACTTTTTTTTTTTTTTTTTTTTTTTTTACTGGAAATCAAACCTGGGCCACTCTATCACTGAACTACATCTCCAATCCTCTTTATGTTTTATTTTGAGACAGGGTCTTCCGTTAAGTTGTCCAAGCTGGTCTCAAACTTTCGATCCTCCTGCCTCAGCCTCTCAAGTCTCTGGGGTCATAGACAGGCAACACAGCACCTGGCCATAAAAAGCTCTTTTAAAAAAGGAGAGAGTTTCTTAGTATGCACAAGACCCTCAGTTCAATCCCCAGCACCAAACATGAATAAGTAAGTTAAAATGAAAATGCAGGGCCCAGCTCCACTTCCCACCAGGTTGTCCAGCTCACTCCTGGGAGATGCTTCCTCTGCACAGTAATTCCTCCCTCATTTGCCTGTGTTGATCTGAATATTTCTGTAGTAGGCAGACTCTAGGGTCGTCCCCATTGTCCCCATTCCTGAGGGTTCATGACCTTCCATGTCTCCTCTCTTGAGTGTGGGCAGAGCTAGTAAAATATGGCCATAGTGAGAGATTCTGCAGATGTAATTAAGGGTCCAAATCAGCTGAGTCCAAGTTAATTGAGAGAGAGATTATTCTGACTTAATCATGAAAAGGTACTTCCAAGAGAGTAGGTAAGAAACTTGTGGCTGGATGGAGTAAGCAGCCATGCTGGGAAACTGGGCAAGGAACTGCAGGCAGGCAGCTCTAGGAACCTGCCGCTGAGAGCCAGCAGAAGAGCCAGGCCCCCCGGAATGGATCCCCAGACAAATTCTGCCAATCATCTTTTTTTAGTGTTGTTCCTATTTTGGAACCAGGAATTGAACCCATGGGCGCTTAACCACTGAGCCACATCCCCAGCCCTTTTTTATATTTTATTTAGAGACAGAGTCTTGCTGAGCTGCTTCATGCCTTGCCAAAGTGCTGAGGCTGACTTTGAACTTGAGATCCTCCTGCTTCAGCCTCCTGAGTCCCTGGGGTTACAGGTGTGTACCACCATGCCTGGCTGAATTCTGCCAACAATCTGAATGACTTTGGAAATGACTTGTTCCCAGGATGGCTTCCAGATAAAAATGCAGCCTAGCAGGGCTGGGGTGTAGCTCAGTGGCAGAGCACCTCCCCACCTATGCAAGGTTCAATCCTACCACTGCAAAAAGGAAAGAGAGAAGGGGAAGGGAGGTCAGGGAGGGGAGGAATGAGCCTAGCCGATACTTGGTGTACAGCCTGGTTGGACCCTGCACAAAGGACCCATCTAGGCTGTTCCTGGACTAGAGACCAATGGAAGCTGCTAAATTTATGGTAATTTGCTAGCCTCCTTTCCCATCCACTGACGAAATAGGCCTGCGGTCTTCAGCCAGGAGGCCTGTGCTCCAGCATCAGCTTTGCAGCAGTTTCCTTGGACCCTGCTCCCACACTCTGCTGTTTTGTGCTGTGTTTTAATTCTGTATGTACTTAAAATTCCACATAATGTTATTGCTTTATACAGCCATTGTTCATTTATTTTTACCATATTTTTACTCTTTCCAATGTTGCATTCCTGCTTCCTTTTCATTTTATTTTCATTGAAAGATTCCCTTTAATATATCTTTTCCTAGCTGGGCATGATGGTGCATACCTATAATCCCAGCTGCTCAGGAGGCTAAGGCAGGAGGATCGAGAGTTCAAAGCCAGCCTCAGCAAAGGTGAGGCACTAAGCAACTCAGTGAGATCTTGTCTCTAAATAAAATACAAAAATAGGGCTGGGGATGTGGTTAAGTGCCCCTGGGTTCAATCCCGGGTACCAAAAAAAAAAAAAAAAAAAAAAACAGGAAGGTGTGTCCTCACTGGGAATTCAGAGGCACGAGGCTCTCAGAGTCTGATGCTGTTAAGTCTTTAAGCTTCCGACCCCCTTCCCTTGCACTCTCTGCCTTCACATCATAAATTGCCTTCCTTGCACATTTCCCTGCAGGGAAAGGATGCGATGATGGACGTGGCGATGCAAGCATCCTGGTTCCCTTGGCAGTTCTACTTCTTGTCATGAATTGGTACTTTGGTTCTTTAGCTCAGATAGTAGGACAGGAACTGAGTTAGTAAGATCAACCCAGTCCTCCAAGATACAGATTCTCTCTTAGGGCTTTATAGTCAAATGTCTAAGCCTGGACCATGATGAAGTCACCAAAGTGAATATCACCTCTGATACCATTTGGCATTCAGCCAGCCAGCCTACCTGATGACACCCTCTTCTCATCAAGTACATTTCTTTCAGATTCTTGTGCTTTCCAGCCACTTTCATCTCAACCTGCTGCCTCCTTTTTTATCCTTCACTCTGTCTTTTCCTTTAAGACTCCTTCCCAAATTCTGTTTCTCTTTCTACCTCACCACTTAATTTCTTTTCCTTTTGTTCCTTTTTTTCTTCTTCCATCTTTCACTTTAATTAACCACAGAGTTGAATAATAATACATACCAGAGTTAACCAGTACTGTGCTGGGCTATATATTAAAGTTATATTCTGAGCTCACAATAGGTCTGAAAGGGTTTTATTCCTGTTTTGCAGAGGAGGAAGTTGAGGCTCTAAAAGGCTAGGTGGTTGTATCTCATAACTTTAATGGTTTTTCTCTGTTTAATTTTATTAACTAAATTAAATCCTTTTTGTTTCCTTTAATCTCAGAAAAAATTCAGATAAAATTGCTTATGACTTCCATCTGACTTTTGCTTGCGAGTCAATTGTCCCAGAGAAGGATCTACCTGAAGTATGCTTATTCCTTTCTCAGACTGGAAAAAGGAACTTGAGATGAATGAAGATTAAATGACCATGATATGAAATTGCAGATGTCCCTGTGAATGACAAAGCACCTGACTTCTCTTTGCACCTCCTTATCCTTTTTCCTGGGAGCTGGGCTTGGCCTTGATTTTTTCTGGAGCAATCTTAGTCCGTCTCCATGGAGGAGATGACCTTCCCTGTCTAGCATGACTCAATGTACTCTGAATTTGTGAAAAGTGAAGAAATCAAAATTTCAGCACCTGGATTTGTAACTTTCAGAAGCTCGGAGATGGAAGTTGTGATTAAGTTGAACCTGCCCCCAGAAGACCACTTTGGATTATTTTGGGTGGTGAACTAGGCTGGAGAGAGGAAGAGCAGTACAGAAAACAGGCTGCTTCCATATGTGTTCCAGGCTCCTCCACTCTTAGCCCAGGCAGGGAAGGCGGCTTGGCTCCTGTACACACAGATGGCAGGATCGTGGCAATGGGCTGGACTGGGGGTCATCGTGCAGCAGCAGACAAGTTCCAGGTCCAACTGAGGATGGATGGTCCAGACCCTGGTGGACTGAAATCAGGTCGAAGGTGGACTGCAAGCTGAGGCTTCAGCTCTACTGCCAGAGGTTCCCTCTCTGCTCACCTCCCCACCCCTAGTCTCTCTCCTGTTGCTATGCCAGGGAGGAACCTAACCCTGGCCATTTGTTGGTTGACTGCCCCAGCACTTAGAGGTTGTCATAAATGATGACTTGGTTTCCTTCTAAGGCCCTTCAGAATTTCTTCACCGAGCTGTCTACTCTGCAGTCTCCTGGCAGCATGGGTCCACCTTGGAGTAGCACTTATTAAGATCTGGCTCATTTGCACAGATCTCTATAAACTGGGTCTTCTCCGTTCTGGCCTTATAATGATAAATGTTCACCCAGGCATGGTGGCTGCACCCCTATAAAATCCCAATCACTCCAGAGACCAAGGCAGGAGGATTGCAAGTTCGAGGCCAATTTTAGCAATTTAGCAAGGCCCAATGCAACTTAGTGAGACTCTGTCTCAAAGTAAAAAAATTAAAAGGGTTAGGGATGTAGCTCAGTGATAAAGCTCCTTTGGGTTCAATGCCCACTATAAATGAATGAATGAATGTTGAGAAGAAAAAAGAGAAGGACTATCTCTCTCTTTTTCTTCTTGTTGTTTTCCCCTAGTTCTAGGGGTTCAATCTGGCAATTTCCCCCATGTGCCTACAACCAGACTTCCAACAGCCAGGGTGTAATTGGGGCATACTAGGCAGCGTTCCCCATTTAATTTCCCCATTTATGCAGCATCTGAAAGTTCTTTGGGAGGCTCTGAGGAAGTCTGCATTGTGATCTATTTTATTTTATTTTTTACCTAGGGTCAGAACCTTTGGGTTGAAGTCCCTGGAGCTGGGGTGAGAAGCCGTGACTGGTGCTTTGGAGACTGCTAAGGGGGTGGGTTTTGAAGAGAGGAGTGAGGGGTGATGGAGTGAGAACTCCTTCTGAAAAGAAAGGAGTCCTGGGTCTCTAAGCAGCTTCTAAAAATACCATCTCCCAGCGCTGGGGGAGGGGGAGGGGACAATGGAGCGTGAGGAGAATGGAGATAGGAAGGAGGCGGGGAGGTATGAACTCTTCCTCAGGTAGATCTGATTTCAGAGACCACGCCCTCATCCAGGAACCGGACTGAGGCCACACCTCCTGCTTCCTCAGCGGGCTTCAGTCTCCCGCCGCGTCCGAGCTCCAGCCCCTTGAGAAGACCATTCTTTCTAGCAGAAAAAGGAGACCAATTCCTCACCTACTCCTCCTATTGCTACTCTACGGTAAGTATGTGAGTGAGCAAGCGAGTGTGTGCACACACCACACACACGGACGCGCGTACACACACACACACACACACAGAAATGGCACACGAAAGCAGCTTCTAAGTGACCAGGGATTCATGATGCCAGGAACTCTCATTACACTGGACGGTCCAAGAGACTGTGGCGGAGACTGGGTGATTCACCCAGGTATACTCAGCACCGAGCATGGCGCCCAGTAATTGTTGGATGGAGGGGTGAGGAGTACATTTATGCAAAATGCAGAGACACCCAGACCACACAGGCCCAGTGGATGCAGGACACACCCTCACTCTTGAGGCGGCTGGGCTAATACAGCGTCCAAAGGGAGAGAGGGGGTGGGCCCCCCAAGTAAAGAGCTTGAAGAAGCAACGAGGGGGGTGGAGCTTTCTCCCCTCAAGTTCAGCTCAGATGGTGAAGCTCAAGAGCTGCCGCCTCCCTTATCCTAGAGGGCCGCAGCCCTTCCCACCACCAAATAGTTAAACCCTCAGCTTGCACATAAATGACCTTCACTACATAGAGGTCATGTTCCACGTTTTCTTGCGGCTTCTTCTGCACCGGCTGAACTCTGAGAAAATTGCTCCGCCTCTCTCGCCGCTGCCACAGATTCCCGGCCACTGCGCTCCTCACCAGTCACCTGGGGTGGGCGGAGTGGGGGTGCTCACAGGGAACCCCAGCCTGAGGACGGAAGTGGTGGAGGAATGTGCTACTTGTCTTGACAGCAGAAGCAAGAATCTGAGGAACCAATCGTTCATCCAAAATCTACCACGGCTCCCATCCTGGTATCCACATGGTTTCCCGACCTCAGAAGCGCTGCTGGTAGGGTGGGACCTGTCTCCCATTTGGCTCTCTTTTCTCCAGCAGCTCCTGGGGTCGGGCTCGGCCCCTCCCTCCAGCCTCTGTGTGTGTCTGATGAGGGCGGGGAGAAAAAGGGGAGGGACCGAGCCACGAAACGCCGAGAGCCGCAGACGCAGAAAGAGGCCAGGGGTTTGGAGATCGAAGAGCTCCCCAGAGCTTGGGGTCAGGCTTCGAAACCCGCTGCAAGTCTTGGGACCAACGGAGCTTCCAGGCTAGTTAGGAGACAGCAAGTGTCACTGCTTCCCCGCGGGCCGCCCCCTCCTTAAGCCACGCCCTCACTGCCTAGTTCTCAGGGTTGAGGGGCTAAGGTTTAGCGCCCTGGGCCAACGACGCCTGCTTCTCTCGCTCCCCAGAAGCCCAGATAGCGCTCAGCGTTGCCCCACCCCCATGGTTTGGAGATCTGCGGGACCCCGTCCTTTCCCTCTCCAGTTGGGTGTTCCGCCCCTGGCCTATAAAACTCCACCTCCCCACCCTCTGTTGGCAGGGATTGGCGGACCTCCCGCGGCGATGCCTAGTGATTGGTCCCCATGGATGATGGTGACCGGCGAGACCCCGCCTCCAGCCGGCGCTGGGGTCTGGGGGCACTGCTCAGCGGTGCTGGGCTGGCGCGGCTTGAGCCGCCGCCGCACTGACAGCTCCGTCTGCGGACCATGGAGACTGGCGCTGGTCCACACCCGCGGCGCCTGTTAGTCTGCCTGATGCCGCTCTGTCTCGCGCTGCTTCTGGGACCCGGGCGGCCCGGGACCGCCGAGGAAGGTAAGGAAACTGGTGGCTGTGCTGGGAGTCTGGAATGCCAAAAGACAGGGTGTTGGGGTGCTGGGATGCCAGGGGAAGGAGTCGTTGGAAAGACTAGAGTCTATACTGGTGTCTAAAGCAGGCGGGCAGCGGGCGGCGAAGAGGGAGAGCGAGAGGCTGCTAAGCAATGGGGAAGAGAGGGGCGTTGAGGAGTTTGGGGGCTGGAGACCTAAGAAGCTGGGGAAGAAAGAGACCAGGAACCGGGAGCCAGAGGCGGCGGTTAAGGGGGCCAGTGAGACGGACAGGCTGAGTGATTGGAGGTGGGAGGTGTGGGGGCGGGGAGATGAAGGGAGCAGAGGAGACGAGGATGTGCGGAGGTGAGATCCAAGGATGAGGAGATGGGATGTAGTGGAGGCTAGGAAACCACTGTACGGACAACAAGAGGTTCAATGCTGGTCGCAGAGCAGCGAAGTGCTGACCGTGGAGCTGTCCGCAGTGCTGAATTCAGAGCATAGGGTAACCCGCGCAGTCCGCGTTGCCGGGCTTGGGGCGATCCGCGATATCGAGCCCGCGTCTTGCTTCTGATTCTGCATTTGGGGGAGCTGTGTGCTCAGTTGGATCCAGAGGCGTCATATGCAGGTGCAGAATCTTGAAGAGCTGGAATCAGGCGTTAACTGCAGGGTTGGTCCTGGCGCGGGATAGCAGATGCCTTCCAGTATGCTATTTCTATGTGCTGTCAGTTGTGTGAAATCAGCACGCTGTTGGCGGTCCTGCCCACTGTCGCTGACGCCTCTGGAGCCAACTCCTCTTAAACGCTCTCACCTTGGCGGTCCACCCCTTTCCTTAAGCTCCAGATGAGTAATCTTCCGAGATTTGGGGATAGCCTGGCTTCAAGTCTCTGGGTTGCTGGCTCTGATGTCCAAACCAGTGCTTCTCTGTAACCAACGCTGAGAGGATGCAGACTGCTGATCTGACACCTCCTGGGGAATAAAGTGACTCCAAGCTTCTCTGGTGCAGGAGGAGCCATGGATCATATATGAAACACCCTGACATTCTTTGCAGCACAGCATAGGTGACAACCCCGGGAAAGGAGCTGGCTGAAGAAATGAGAGATTTTTATTTTTTCTGTGGTTAGTAAGGTCTCTCCACTCCATTTTTTCTGGAGATCCTGGGAGTCAAATGAAAAGGCTAAGTCTCCTCTCTGCCTGCTGTCACGACCTTAGAAAAGCCCCTGAATTGGAATGAATTTGGGGGTATAAACAGGAATCCCCTGATGTACTCATTTTCTCCCTCTAATTGACACTTAACTATAATTTAAGGAACCTGTGAAGGCTGGGGAGGGTCACTGGCTCCCCACCCCCATTTGAGAGCTAACTCTAGAGTATTTGCCAAGGACTCTATGGAAGGCTGAATAATGACATCCCCTCTCCAAAAATGTCTGTGTCCTAATCCTCAGAACCTGTGAATCTTACCTTAAGTGACAAAAAGGGACTTTGCAGATACAATTAAGGATTTTGAGATGGAGAGATTATCCTGGATTATTCGGATGGATCCAATATAACCACAATGGCCCTTCTATAAGGGATGCAAGAGGAGTCAGTCAGGAGAGAAGGTGATGTGATGACAGGAGCTGAGATTGAAGTGATGCACTCTGGAGGTGAAGGAGGGGATCATAAGCCAAGGAATATAGGTGGCCACTAGAAGCTGAAGAAGGCAAGAAAATGGATTTTCCTCTCAGAGTCTTCAAAGAAATGAGTCCTACTGACACCTGACTTCAGACTAGTGGGACTGAGATCAGGAATATGACCTCCAGAACAGTACAAGAAATAAAATTTTGTTGTTTAAAGCCACTAAGTTTGTGGCAATTTGTTGTTTAAAGCCACTAAGTTTGTGGCAATCAGCAGTCCCAGGAAACTAACATAGACTTCTCCTTCTCTAATCATTGTGGCTACCTGTCTCTGGACTTGAGGTACTCACAACTCCCTTTGGTTTGTATCCTTTGACACCTTCCTATCCCTCTGTTAGCAAATATACAGTGAATTCATCAAAGAATCCCACCCACTTTCTAAACTGGCCTCTGGCTGTCTGACACCTCTTTTTTTCCCCCTCTCCTTAGTCATTCTCCTGGATTCCAAAGCCTCCCAGGCTGAACTGGGTTGGACTTCACTGCCGAGTAATGGGGTAGGTGTAAAGCTGTCCTTCCCTGTCCCAGGGATCCTCTGTCCCCTCAGCTCCCCATGGTCACCTCAGATCAAAACACACCTGAGAGTGTGTGATCTCCAACTGCCCTGGTGTCAAACCAAAGAGGCCTATTAGAAAATGTTTCTTCAGTTAGTTAGATAAATAAGTAAAAAAAGAAAGAAAGAACTGACATGTCTAGAATATGACAACTGGACAGAGTTATTGCTGGAGCGCACATAGTAGATCCTCCAAAGAGTGTTGCTTATTGACAGAAAGCAAGACTTGGAGTCCTACAAGGGGGCTTAGGAACTTGGGCTGGGGTCCTGTGGGAGGCAGTCGAGCTTGGTGTAGTGGGAAGGGCACTGGGTGTAGAGTCAGAACACTCAAGGTACCATTCTTAGCTCTGCCACTAATTCAATGTGCATACCTAGTCGAATTGCTCTCCCTCTGGAACTTCCGTTTCCTCACCCATATCAACAAGGATTGTTGTTCACTTTAGCTGCATATCCACTAAAACTGGAACAATGCAGATATTAGTCCAGTCCCTGCTCAAGGATGACATGCAAATTGGTGAAGTGCTCCATTATTTGTTTGTTTGTTTCTTTTGGTGCAGGGAAATGAATACAGGGCCTTGCACATGCTAGGCAAGTACTCTATCACTGAATTACAGCTCCAGCCAATGTTATTTATTTATTTGTTTATTTACTCTTTTTCTTCTTCTTTTTTCTTCCTTCTCCTACCCACACCCACCCCCTTCCACTTTGGGCTGCTTTTTACCACCATTGGGTGAATACAATAAAAAACTCTTGAACTCTATGGGTCCTGAAGTCCCACAGTTCTCCCTGATAGTGCATGCTAGGCCTCACCCTTCCTTTTCCTTGTTGTTCATGAGCTCCTTTGAGCCCTTTTGAGATTTTTTGGAACTGCTTTGGGCTCCTACCACTTTGTCTGAAATGAAAGTTTGCCTTCTGCAATGCTGTGGTGCCAATTAGCAGGAAAGGGAAGTAGGTACACAGAGTAACCAGGTTTTATTTATGTGTTTACTTACTATGGTATTGGGGATTAAATCCAGGGACATTTTATCCCTAGCCCTTTTCATTTTTTGAGCATGGGTCACATTAAGTTGCTCATGCTGGCCTTGATATTGCCATCCTCCTGCCTCAGTTTCCCAAATTGCTGGGATTTGTAGGCCCAGATTTCAACCCCCACGCTGAATTTGGGACTGAACCCTGGGGAGCTACATCCCTAGTCCTTTTTATTTTAAAAGTTGGGACAGGGTCTCACTAATTTGCTGAGGCTGGCCTTGAACTTGCGCCCCTCCTCAGTTGCTAGGATTACAGGTGTGCATGGCTTGCATTTTATAATTTTAGGGGTGCGTGTGCTAGTGAGAGGGGTGGCAGGAAAAGATAAAACGATGCAAAAGGGAGTTTTAGCCCAGTCAGTGCTAGTGTTCGACTTCCTGGGAGCACCTTGGCTCTGAGCTGTCTACTTCTTTACTCTTGCCCCAGTGGGAGGAAATCAGCGGCGTGGACGAACATGACCGTCCCATTCGCACATACCAAGTGTGCAACGTGCTGGAGCCCAACCAGGACAACTGGTTGCAGACTGGATGGATCAGCCGAGGTCGAGGGCAGCGCATCTTCGTGGAGCTGCAGTTCACACTGCGCGACTGCAGCAGTATCCCTGGAGCCGCAGGCACTTGCAAGGAGACCTTCAATGTGTACTACCTGGAAACCGAGGCTGATCTGGGTCGCGGGCGTCCCCGCCTAGGAGGTGGCCGACCCCGCAAGATTGACACGATCGCTGCGGACGAGAGCTTCACGCAAGGCGACCTGGGAGAGCGCAAGATGAAGCTGAACACAGAGGTGCGTGAGATCGGCCCGCTTAGTCGGCGGGGTTTCCACCTGGCCTTCCAGGACGTGGGCGCATGCGTGGCGCTGGTCTCTGTCCGCGTCTACTACAAGCAGTGCCGCGCCACCGTGCGGGGCCTGGCGGTGTTCCCAGCCACCGCGGCGGAGAGCGCCTTCTCCACACTGGTGGAAGTGGCTGGAACGTGCGTGGCACACTCGGAAGGGGAGCCCGGCAGCCCTCCGCGCATGCACTGCGGCGCGGATGGCGAGTGGCTGGTGCCGGTGGGCCGCTGCAGCTGCAGTGCGGGATTCCAGGAACGTGGTGACGTCTGCGAAGGTATCCAGAGGACTGGGAGGTGCGAGGTGGGAGGACAGCACGCAAGTGAAAATTGGGAGAGAGTGTGGCAGAGATGAAAGAAGCAGGAGGGGGAGTGGAGAAGCCATGGGTTCTGGGACGGGGAGTTCTGACTTTCTGTAGAACTTCTAGTGGGTTCAGTCAGGGCCCATGAGTGAAGGTCTTAAGAGGTGAATTGGACTCCATATGGGGAGGCATTAGGCACTGTGATAAGCACCTCCCTCCAGCCTTCTCATTTATTTGCCCAGCAACTAACTCAGTCATCATTATCCCTATCTTACAGGTAGGAAGCAGACTCAAAGTTAACACATCACTTGCAAAGTTAGGAAATGGGGAGCCAGGATTTGAATTCAGGTTTGCCCAGCTCCTTATACTACACTTTGCTGCCTCCACTGTGCATAAGAAACCTACAGCAGTCCAAACTTTGAGCCAGCATTGCTAGTGTGAGTTTCTGGCCATCCCCCTTTCCCTGGGTCACTGACCAGTCAGAGGCTGGAAGGGCACTTTTGAGTTTAAGAGAGAGTGGGGGTTGCCCTGGATGACTGGCAAAATCCCACTCACTCTGCACTACACCCACTGTGTCTTCTGGGGGAGTTCCTCCATAATGGGGTTTTTGCTGGGTTCTCAAGTCTGTGGGGCATTAGGCACAGGCCTCTCCTCTCCCTCTTCGGAAATGGGGGTGGGTGTTAAAGACAGGGCTATGAATGTGTGCATTTAATGTAGGAAGATCAAGGGATGCATTTTCTAAAGCAGGTCCTCTTCTGGGGTGCCAGGGCAACAGAAATGAATCAGACAGCTCCAGCTCTTGAGAAGCTCTAGTCCACATGGAGAGAGGCAAAGATTAAAAATCAAAAGAGGGTCATATGTGCCCTAAGAGAGCTGTACACAGAATAATGGGAAGACAGAGGAGGAAATAACTTGTTCTTATTCCTTTGTTCAATCCCCCATTCAATATGAGATGAGGACATTCTGGCTGCATTTATTCAGGTCTTAGATGTATATAGAGGAATACCACCATGTATTCCCTGTGGAAATTGTATGAGACTCACAGGCATGAAACCTTCCTGAACTCTCCAGATATGGTTAGGATCCAGTTCAGTGCTCCCCAGTACTCACTGCAACCTCTATTTCTGTACTTATCCCATGGTCTACAGTAATCTACTTATGTGTATTTCCACCACTAGACTAGAATTTTTTTTTTTTTTTTTGTACTGGGGATAGAATCCAGGGGCACTTAACCACTGAGCCACATCTCAAGCCCTTTTTTCTATTTTATTTTAGATAGGGTCATACAAAGCTGCTTAGGACCTTGCTAAGTTGCTGAGGCTGGCTTTGAACTCATGGTTCTCCTGCCTCAGCCTCCTGATTTGTTGGGATTACATTTGAACACCATCATGCCTGGCTAGACTAGGAACTTCTTGTGCTCAGACACTGGGTCTTAATCTCAATAGCCCCAGCACCCATAACAAGATATGACCTATGGCAGGTGCTCAGTGAAAATGAGTTGAGTTAACAAGTAGTTATCATAGGGTGTGATAGATATCAACAGAGAGCTAAGCAAGCATGGAGAAAAGAAAATGCTTTCCTAAGGATGGAGAGTTTTCCAGAGAAAATGAAAAGGTCTTTATTCTAGGCAGCTGAGACCACTGTGAGCCTCAGGATTGTATCCAACAGCATATCAGCAGGAAGGAACATAGCATGGTTGATGCTATGTGGATAGCCTGTGTGATTAGAACCAGGGCATGTATGTGGGGGGCATGAGGAGCAATGAGGCTGGAGAGGGGCTGGGGCAAATCCTGAAGGGGCCATGACTGTTAGATAAACAGCTGGTGCTTTACGTTTTAGACCAGTGAGGAGGGATCCAACATTTTCAGATTTATATTTCGAAAGATCATTCAAGCTGCAATAGCAAAGACAGGATTGCAGAGGGAAGGATTGGGGCTAGAAATAAGGAAAATCATGCAATAGTTCAGGAGAAAGAGCGTGGTCTCTGAACCAAGGTGATAGCTGACATCCTTGAGTCAGGAGAATGGATATAATTGGGAGAGAGCACCCAAAGCACTTAGTGACCATGTGATCCAGGAGGGTATGCTGCTGAAGGTCGAATGGACAGAGGGATCATGCACTGAGTGCAGAACCCAGAATACTGATGGACAGGTGTGTCCAAGTGGAAATAGCTAGAATGTGGGGCTGGAGCTCAGCAAAACAGATTCTGCTTGAAGGTCTGGGTATGATTGGTACAAACAGAGAATTATGGCGTACGAAGCAACAGGGCCAACAAGGAAGACTCAGAACAGTAACATAAAGAGAAGTAGGAAAAGCAGTCCATAAAAAAGAATGAGGAGCAGTGAGTGGTGGGCTGGAGGACAGCTGGAGAGGGCACTGGCCTGTGCTCAGGGAGAGGAAGAGTCAGGAGGGAACCGCCCACAGTGGAAGGAGCAGTCAGGGAGACTGGGGGTTGGACAATGTTCACTTGGTAGCCTTAGCAAGAGCAGCTTCAGTTGATCAGTGGAGGGAACAGGTTGTAATAGGTCGAGATTAAAGGCTGTTGAGAGGCTGGAGTAGGGAATCTAGAAGTTTGGATTTGAAGGGGAACAGAGGTGGCATCTTCAGGAGGACCTTGAGTTGAAAGAGGGTGTGTGTGTGTGTATGTGTGTACCTTTCATTGGAACACAGAGAAAGGACTTTTATTGTATGCTGAAAGGAAAGAGCCATTGGGGTATCAAGTATGTGTGAGGGGGTGTCTGTCCCCAGGAGGAAGGAATATATATATATATATATTTTTTTTTTTGGTACCGGGGATTGAACCCAGGAGCTCTTAACCACTGAGCCACATCCCCAGCCTGTTTTTGTATTTTATTTAGAGACAGTGGCTCACTGAGTTGCTGAGGCTGACTTTGAACTTGCCATCCTCCTGCCTCAGCCTCAGGAGCTATTCGGATTACAGGCCTGCACTATTGCACCCGGCTAGGAAGGAGTAATTGATTACTGATGTGGGTTAGAATTGCTGATGCATGCAGCTAATAAAAAGAGGCCAACTTTTAGTCAGTTTTCTGATTGTTTGAAAATCCTCTACAGTCAGTACCTTTGTTCCCTGAACCTGAATGGACCACCTTTTCTGCTCCACCCTCTTAAGAGCCAGCAGAGGAGCAGCGTGAAAACCAGCAGGGAAGATGACCTATGGAATGTAGTCTTTGAAGAGGTGAAAGGGAGGGTCCAGAATGGAGATAGAAGTGCTTGCCTTCAACAGAAGCTGGCTTATCCCCTCCTCTAGGACTGGAATGAAGGAGGAGAGGGGAGAGGAGTGTAGAAGGAGGTGTTTGTGGGTTTTGATGGCCAGATGTTGAGGGAATTATCAACTGATGGCCTCTCTTCTCCCTGTGAGGTGGGAAGGAGGCATCTGTACCAGTGGACATTCAGATCCTTGTCTATTCTGCTCATTGCTTTAGGTCATTAGAGTCTAGTTCATAGTAGGTGATAAAATTATTTGTTGAATGAATGAATCAGGGGCTGGAGGATGTTTTGATCCACACTCTGAAAACAAACATACACACACACACACACACACAGAGAAGCCCAATTCCACTTGGAGTTTGTGTGGAGCTTCCTCCCTCTGGGCTGAGACCATAGGTAAGTCGTGTAGAGTAATGGCATTTCCTCTGTCCTGGGGATCGGGAGCTAGGGAGGAAGCCATGGAGGTGCTATGTGGACTGGGTGTTGGAGAAGTGTAGAACTAGACTGCCAGGAGGAAAAGCGTGTAAGATGTTGTAGGACAAGACCCAGAGGTATGAAAGGAGAGCTTGATGCAGCATCGGTAGGGTGACTGGCAGTGGGGAGCTGCTGGAGAGGTTAGGAAAGTAAGTGGTCCGGTTGGTAGTCAGCAAGCTTGGGCCTTCCAGGAGTCTTCTACAGCTAAGTACAGTCCCCTCTCTAAGGGTAGATGAATCTAGAAGAGGGGTTGGAACCACAGTGTTCTTTCCCCCTGTTTCTCTCTTTAGTGACATTGACTCTGCTTTCTCCAAGCTACTAAGGAATTAATGAAAGAGGTGGGGTTTCCCTTTGGGAGAAAAAAACAGTGCATATGGCCTGTGTCTTCAATCTCTGGAACTTCCCTGGAGCTGAGGGACCCAAGCAGATATGTCCTGAGGCTGTGCAGGGCACAGGGAAGCCCCATAACAGGTGGCCTGAGGGGGTAGTACAGACAGGGAGGCTAATTGCAGCTCTTCATAAGAAGCGCCCTGTAGCTGCTGAAGGTGATCCCTGAGGGCCCTCCAAGGGGACGAGTGCCCCACCTTGAGCTGCAGGAGCCGAGAATCTGGCTGCTGGAGGACCAGGCCAGGCAGAGATGGACCAGGGGAACTCTGGCAGGTTGGCTCTGGCCTCAAGGAAGGGAGGGAAGTGCTGGCCATCAGGAATCCCTTCTGAGTCTGCTCTCCAACACACGCATTTTCATGGTAGAGATAGCCCGCTGCTTCTGCTGGGACCAGTGGCAGCCATTCTCCTCCCCTAGTGCCCTGAGACTCTGCAGACAGCCTACCCCTCCAGGCCCTCGCCCCCTTTCTTATTTCACAACACAGGTGGTCAGGCTGCAATGGTTATTCCCACCTGACTGATGGTTGGAGGTTACAGAGGAGTGGTCTAGCTAACATTGCAACCCAGGCCTCCTGAGGCCCTGTTTGGGTAGTTGCTACCCCCAGACCACAATGGTAGTTGGTCCCAGGTTTTGCTCTCAAGGCAGGGACTTCTGAAGACCCCTGGGCTCCTGAGACCCTTCCCAACACTGTGCTGCCTGGGATTCTGGGCAGATGGATCTTTCCAAGTCTAAAATGGAAATCCTCAGGCCCTCCCCTCTCTCCCAGAAAGTTCTTTCCAGGTCTAGTCTGCATTCCTGCTGCTGTATTCAGTCTTCTTGGAGCTGGAGAGCAACCAGCCTACCCTCACCAGTTAATCTAGAAGGGAGCCAGGGAACAAGGGGAAGGCCAACCAAGCTCTAACCCTAACCCTAACCCAAACCCTAACCCTAACCAAGCTCCGAGAGGAGAGGACCTGCCCAGCTGGGGCAAATTCCTTAAAGTGGGTGTTTATTAGTTTCCACTTCAGGCCTGTGAGGGAGAAGGAGTAATTACCATAATTGTTGTATAAAATAGCCCATACCCGCCTAAGCCATTTACATGTTTTATTTCAGTTAATCCCCCACCAGCTTTGTTGAGGTGGGTATTCCACCCAAGCCTCAAAGAGGTCAACCATTGTGCTCAAGGCCACAGAGCAAGGAGGTACTGCAACTCAGTTACAAACATTGGTTGTTCATATGGAAAAGCCTGTGCTCTTAGCAGCTGGGTTCTGGATGAGATGAGGGAAGTCAGAGAAGCAAAGTAACTGAGTAGGTGTCAAGATGAAAACCTGCTTGACTCATGAGCCAGGAAACTTTCCAGGGCCCTCTTCTCCCTCCCACCCAGCCTCGGCAGAGCCCAGGGGATGAGTTGGGGACATATGACACACTGACTCCCAAGGACCATGGTGGAAAGATGAGCTTTGACAATGTGTGCATGTCAGTGTCTACAAGTGGGAGTGTGCATGTGTCGGTCCCTGGGTGACTGCGGACCAGCCCTTGGAGCTCCTCTTCACATCAGGATTGCAAAATTTGACTCATTTTCTCCGAAGGAACCTTTGAGTCTTGTAGTTTGGGCTCTAGAGAAGTGGGCATTGGTTGGAATCCCACTAGCTGTGGGGCATTGGGCAACTGATTTTACCTCTCTGAACATCAGGTTTCCTTATTTTTCAAAATCGGGATGAAGTCACACCTCACAAATTATGAGAATCAAATGCATTAGTAGAAGAAGTAAAATATGTCAATGCTCCCTGCAAACACTGAGCGTTTACCAAGAGGTGATACTAGGTTGTTCAGCTGGAGGAGCTGAGTCCCCCGACTTTTCCTATCACAATTAAAGGGTATAAACCCCACCCTAAGGGGTTCAGGCAGGAAAGGGGCGGGAGTTGTGGAGAAGACTCCTGCTCACCAGCCCCTCTCCACAGCCTGTCCCCCAGGGTTTTACAAAGTGTCCCCCAGGCGGCCACTCTGTTCGCCGTGCCCGGAACACAGCCGGGCCCTGGAAAGCGCCTCCACGTTCTGCGTCTGCCAAGACAACTATGCGCGCTCACCCACCGACCCGCCCTCGGCCTCCTGCACCCGTGAGTGTCCCTCTTGACTGCACCATGAAGGTTGGGGGCTCTGGAGGCGGTCAGTAATGGCGCGATCCAGATGGTGACAGGAGCTTCACGCTGGGGGCGTGAGGGCGGACGTGGAGCTAGCGACCAGGAGTGCCTAGTGTAGGGAGGGAAGCCTGGGGTGGGAATAGAGTCGGGCCTGGGATTGCAAGAACCAGGAGAGCAGGAAACGGTTAGGATTCCCGACGGGTCCCCGCCTGGAGTGCCCTCTCCCGCCCTCACCTCATCCCACCCCCGAGCCTGGAGGGGGCTCCCGACCCTCACGCCCTCTTCCGGATCCCCATGCCCCATCCCTGTGCCGGCACAGGTCTCCCACCCATCACTGACTGCCCCCGCTCTCACCCCGTCCCTGCTCCTCCAGGCCATGCCCCTCTCTGAGCCCGGAGCCCCCTGTTGGCTCCTCCTCGCCTGACCCCACTGGGGATGCAGGAGCCGCGTCGGGCTGGTCCCTCTCGGGGTCCCTGCCGCCCGCTGAGCGCTGCCCCTGCCCCCAGGGCCGCCGTCGGCGCCGCGGGACCTGCAGTATAGCCTGAGCCGCTCTCCACTGGCGCTGCGGCTGCGCTGGCTGCCACCGGCGGACTCTGGCGGTCGCTCGGACGTCACCTACTCGCTGCTGTGCCTGCGCTGCGGCCGGGAGGGTCCGGCGGGCGCGTGCGAACCCTGCGGGCCGCGCGTGGCCTTTGTGCCGCGCCAGGCTGGTCTCCGTGAGCGCGCCGCCACGCTGCTCCACCTGCGGCCCGGCGCGCGCTACACCGTGCGCGTGGCCGCGCTCAACGGCGTCTCGGGCCCGGCGGCCGCCGCGGGAGCTACCTACGCGCAGGTCACCGTCTCCACTGGGCCCGGGGGTAAGGCCGCGCGCGCGCCCGCCCCTGCCGGGTCCCCGAGACCCCTGCTCCTTCCGCACCCCGAGGCCCGGTCCGTCCCACCGAAGCCATCCCCAAATAACCACGGGCTGTGCAAGCGCCCAGCACCTCTCCAGGAGTCGAAGTGACCACAAAACCCCCTGAGCCCTGGGATCCCCATCGGGGCTTGGCCGCCGTCCCCAAGTTCCCGAGTGAGAAATGAGGTTGCCGGTGACTCCTAGAGGATGGGAGCGTTTCAGCGAGTCTGCAGGAGCCCGTTGGCGCTCCCCTCTCTCTTAACCACGCTGCAGAGCCTGTGTCCCTCCCAACTCTGCAGTTGGTCTGCCTCTGATTGCCCGTGGAAAAAGAGGTGGAAAGTCGTTTGCCTTCCCATTTCAAAAATTTCAGTAGGAAGCAGAGTCATCCTTCCTTTCTTTCTGTCTCAGAAAAAGAGGTTGTGTGCCCCGCTGCCTCCATTCTGCGGTCCCCGCAAGGGCATGGGTCGCTCTTTCTTGGTCCTGGAAAAGGGAACGGAAGCCGAGAGGTCAGACAGGGTGAAGGGTCCACAGGCCAGCACAGCTCCGAGTCGGGGATTGAGATGAATAAAGGAAGACCTTTTATACTACACCATCATTCTTTTTTCCTTCTTGTCTGCCTGTCTTTCTCCCCCTCCCCCGTCCCCACCCCCGCCTCCACTTTCCCCTACTACTGAGGGTCAAATTCAGGGGGGTTACTACCACTGAACCACACCCCAGACCTTTTTATTTATTCATTTATTCATTCATTCAGTACCGGGGATTGAACTCAGGGGCTCTCTGAGCCACTGAGCCACATCTCCAGCCGTGTTTTGTATTTTATTTAGACACAGGATCTCACTGAGTTGCTTAGCACCTAGCTTTGGCAGAGGCTGGCTTTGAACTCCTGATCCTCCTGCCTCAGCCTCCCAAGCTGCTGAGATTACAGGCGTGCAACACCTCACCCACCACCTTCCTCATTCTTGATATTTTCTTTTGATCTGTCTCTCAGCCGCTGTACACTTTCAAGTAATCCCTCAAGTGTCTTTTGCAAGAAAGATGAGTGGTATGGTTTCTGAGTTTTCCAATCTGAGGCTATGTGATTGGTTTGTGGCCCTACTTCCCTGTCTTATGGCTATCACAATACCAGAAAAGTGTGTGAGGCTATGTTTATTTACATTTTTTGTAAGTAACTTGGGTGTATTTTTGTGTAGCACACCAATGTTTGAATAATTCCTTAGCCTATAGATGAAAATTAAAATTTAACTGCTACGGATTTCTTCTCATTGAGTTTGGCTGGAATACAGTAAGCAATTTGATCTGCACAACTTTTTTTAAAGAAATAATTCCTGGAAAAGTTGTCTTGAGTCATTGCTTTGACTAGACCTTCTGATAGCTCCAGTGTATCTCTTAAGACTATCTCTAAGCCTTAGGTTGTACATCCATTTTCTGATTCTCAAATCTTGTCGTTTCCTTTATCATTCTTAGCTCTTAATCCATTTCCTCTGCCTTTTTCTTTTCTTTTTTTTTTTTTTTTTTTTGTACTAGGGATTGAACCCAGGGGCACTTAACCATTGAGTCACATCTCTAGTCCCTCTTTTTAGGAGCCACAGTACCCAGCTGAATATTTTATTTTTGTCATGAAGTTACAAGAATGAACATGTAGAGAGAAATATATACATATATATGTCTATGTCTATACATGTACATCATGTAAATACACACACACACACACACACACACATACACACACACCTCAAGGTGCCAAAAACTGGGTGACAAAAGAAGTGTATTGTCTGTCATTGTCTCATTGCTCTGGAGTCTAGAAGTCCAAAATCAAAGTGTTGGCAGGCCATACTCCTCCGATGGTTCTCAGGGGGAGTGCCTCCTTGTTCTTCTGCCTTCTGGTGTTCACCAGCAATCATCCGGCCACGTGACTGTCTTCTCCCGCTGTGTCTTCACAGCATCTTGCCTTCGTGCATGTCTAACTCTGCATTCCAATCTTCCCTTTCCATAGGACACCAGTCCTATTGAGTCAGAGGCCACCTAAATGACCTAATCTTAACTTTATCTCTGTAGAGTTTCCCAAGCAAGGTCACATAGTCTGAGGGCCCAGGCATCAGGACTTCAACAGATCTTTTATTGGGAGACATAATTCGACCCATATAAACCTTATCAGATATGTAATTTGCAAATATTTTCTCCCACTCTCAGTGTTGTAATTTATGTAATGGAGAGTATCCTTTGAATCCAAAAAGCTTGTAGTTTGATGAAATCAAATTTATCTATTTTTTTATTGGTTGCTTGTGATTTTGGTGTCATCTCTAAGAAACTATTGCCTAATCCAAGGTCATGAATATGATGTATTTTTTAAAAATATTTTGTTTTAGTTGTAGGTGAACACAATACCTTTATTTTATTTTTATGTGGTGCTGAGGACTGGACCCAGGGCCTCTTGCATCCTAGGCAAGTGCTCTACCACTGAGCCCCAACCCCAGCCCATGATGTATGTTTTATTCCTGTTTTTTTCTAGTATCATGGTTTTGACTCAAATTATTTTATTTTAATTTAACCCAGGGTGCTCTACCACTAAGCTGCATTCCTCAGTCCCCCTGCTTTTTTTTTTTTTTTTTGGCATAAGGGATTGAACCCCAGGGTGTTTAACCACTGAGCCACCTCCCCAGCCTCCATTTAAAAAAAAATTTTTTATTTTATTTTTGCTTTTTATTTTGAGACAGGGTCTCACTAAGTTGCTTAGGGCTTCACTAAGTTGCTGAGGCTGGCTTTGAACTTGCACTCCTCCTAACTCAGCCTCCCAAGCGGCTCTGCTGGGATTACAGGCACCTGGTTTTCTTGTTTTTTTTTTTTTTGGAACCAGGGGTTTTACCTCAGGGCACTCGGCCACTGAGTCACATCCCCAGCCCTATTTTGTATTTTATTTAGAGACAGGGTGTCACTGAGTTGCTTAGGGCCTCGCTAAGTTGCTGAGGCTGGCTTTGAACTCACGATTCTCCTGACTCAGCCTCCGAAGTGCTGGGATTACAGGCGTGCGCCACCGCGCCCAGCTTAGGCACCTGGTTTTTGTTTTGTTTTTGTTTTTGTTTTCTGAGACAGGATCTTGGTAAGTTGCTGAGGGTCTCACTATATTACTGAAGCTGGCCTGGAACTTGCAATCCTCCTGCCTCAGCCTCCCAAATCTCTGGGATTACAGATATGTGCCAACATGCCTGGTTTAAATTATTTTAGAAAGTGTTTTTTCATTTCCAGTAAACTTATTTTTATTTTATTTGGAAGAACCAGGACTACATGTCAAGTCCAGACAGGAAGAATTCTGATTTTACTGTTCCATGGTGAGAGAATGATGGTTGTATAATTTTTACTCTTTTTACATTTTTTGGTAACTATTGAGGTTTTCTTTGTGGTGTAAGATATAGTAAAAATGCTGTTTCATGGATTCTTTAAAACAATGTGTATTATTTTGTAGTGTAACATTCTTTATATATACATTATATATACAAATTATATATGTACATATATAATATACATATATATATAATTTGATATATTATTTCATTGTTTCTTTCTTATTTTATACTTGATGTTCCAAAGGCTGAGAGAGGTTTAAGTTTTCCATTCTATTTATCAGTTTGCCAACCCACTTGTGTTGGTAATGAATTTTCTTTCAAACATTTCACTTTTGCTGGTGTGTTTCAGTTTCCCCACTGAGATTCTCGCCTCTCCACCTTCTCCTCCTCCCATCCGCTTCCCTCCTCTTCTCCACCTCCTTTCTCATCATGGCCACCTTTCCCTGTTGGGCGGAGGCTGTGTCTTTTCTCATTTTGAAGATTCCGGGCTGTCTCCTTACTCATTCCTCTGTCACACTCAACCACTTTTCAAGACAGACTCCTCCTCCGTCTTCAGAATAATGTCAGCATTCCCTTAGTCAGAATGATTTTTCACATGCCCAGTTTTTTGGTGCTTTCTGGTCATTTTTTTTTTTTTTTTGGACAAGGAGATAACTGATATGGAGTGGGGGATGTGTGAGTCGCCTTCGGATTGGTTTGAGGCTTTTAAAAGCCGTAAGTAACCATACAGCTCAATCCAACTGACTTCACTGAGAAGGATTTCTTAGCTCACACAAGTCTGGAGTTAGAGTGAGCTGACTTCAGCAGCTTGCCAGCATCCTCAAGGAGCCAGGTGCTCTCTGTCTTTCCACTCTGCCATCTTTATCACACAGACCTGGTCCCTTAGGGTGGTAAGTTGGCTCCACATCATATCCTCTCCAACCAAAGGCATAAAAATGACTCTTCCTTGCAGGTATCCTTAAAAAATTTTGCAATGCTCGGGACCAAACTCTGGGCCTCACACGTGCTAGGCAAGTGCTCTACCACTGAACCACATCTCCAGCATTTATTTATTTGCTATTGGGCACAGGCTGGATTTCATCACTAATGTCCAGCTGGCCAGCAAGTGCTTGGGCTCAGTGTTTAGTTTCACTCTCAGGTTTATCAGGCTTTTGTCTAATTTATCTCTGAGGTGCTGAGATGGAACCATACCCCACCCCTGTATCTGGCCATTAATGAATGCAGTTCACAACTGACGTCCTAGGCTCTGCCTGCCTCTGCCCCAATCTTTATCTGCACAGGACCATGCCACCTCTTGTGACACTTCTTCACTCCTCTCCTTGTGCCTGTGTCTTTTAGCGAGCTGCCATCTCCAAGTGAATTCAGGCTGAGAGGCACTGCTTGGGGACAGGGAAGATCACTTTTCCTCTAAAACAGCTGTACAGTAGAGTGACAGCTAGGCATTGTCCCATTGACAAAGACTTTGCTTTTTTCTTTTTTTTTAAGGGTCAGACACTTGGAGGGGAGGAATAAAGGATTTTTCAAGTTATATTTAGAACGGGAGGCAATACCACTCTGTAGGCAGCATAGCCTGGGGTTCACTACAATTATACCTTTCGATCTAGTTCTACTGGCTTTATCATAGGTGAAAACATGCCACTCCACTCTCCGTCCACCCCTTCCAGCTATCAGCTGCAAGACAGTGAGTGATATTGTGCATTTTCAATGCTTTCTGTATCTTGATCTTTTCCTCCCAGTACTGGGGATGGAACACAGGGGTGTTCTACTTTATTTTATATTTTATTTTGAGACAGGGTTTCACTAAATTGCCCAGGTTGTCCTCAAACTGTGATGCTCTTCCTCAGGCTCCTAAGTCTCTAGGATTACAGGTGGGCACCACTGGGCCTGGCCCTTGCCTGTTTCCTAACTGTTGGTGCTTCTTGAGCTTATTTCCTAAACCTCTTTCTCTTCTCGTTTTCCCTGGTCAGTTTTATCCAGGGATGGCTCCTGAATGTCCCCCTTCCTCCCCGATACCTCCTGTGAGCCTGTACCAATCATTGCTCTGCCTTTCCAACTTCTGCTCTTGGAAATGCCTGGCTTGACACACCCAAGTGAAGTCATGACTATGCCTCTCAGTGACCCTGGGCATCAGGATGCATGTATTTATGTGCCATTCATCTGACATTATCTAGACCAGTGGTTCTCAAACTTGTCTACACATTGAAATCACTAAGATGCTTTTAAAATCTCATACCGGGCATGGTGGCACATGCCTGTAATCCCAGCAACTCCAGAGGGTGAGGCAAGAGGATCATAAATTCCAGGCCAGCCTCAGCCTTAGGGAGGCCCTAAGCAACTTAGTGAGACCCTGTCTTAAGATAAAAAAATAAAAGAGGCTGGGGATGTGCCTCAGTGGTTAAGGATCCCTGGCTTCAAGCATCCTCAAAATCTATATATTCATGCCTGAGCCTCACCCCGCTGATGTTATGACTTAATTACTTGGGATGTGACCTGGACATCTGTATTTTTTCATCATGGTAAAAAGCACATAACATAAATGTTACCACCTTAACTAATTTTAAGTGTACAGCATAGTACTGTTCATTCTGTGCAACAGCCCTCTAGAACTTTTTTATCTTGCAGAACTCTGTACCCATTGGATACCTCCTTTTCCTCCACCCCTTCCCTTGGCAACCACAGTTCTACTTTCTGTTTCAAGTAGTTTGACTATTTTAACATCTCATATTTTAAAAGTGCAATCCTGCAGTGTTTGTCTTTTTGTGACTGACTTATTTCAGCATGATGTTCTCAAGGTTCTTCCATGTTATATAACCTCTGGCAGGATTTTCCTTTTTCTTCTTTCTTTTCTTTTTCCTTTTTTTCCAGTAATGGGGATTGAACCCAAAGGTGCTTAACCAATGAGGTACATCCCCAGCTCCCCCTTTTTAAAAAAATTGTTTTGAGACAGGGTCTTGTTAAGTTACTTAGAACCACACTACATTGCTGAGGCTGGCTTTGAACTTGTGATCCTCCTGCCTCAGCCTCCTGATGCAATTTCTTTTTTTTCTTTTTCTTTTTTTTTCTTTTTTTTTGAACCAGGGATTGAACTCAGGGACACTCGGTCACTGAGCCACATCCCCAGCCCTATTTAGTATTTTATTTAGAGACAGGGTCTCACTGAGTTGCTTAGGGCCTCGCTAAGTGGCTGAGGCTGGCTTTGAACTCGAGATCCTCCTGACTCAGCCTCCCAAGTCGCTTGGATTACAGGCGTGCGCCACCACGCCCGGCTCCCTGATGCAATTTATTTTCATGCATTCATTTTGTATGAGGCAATTTTGCTGTATTTATTAGTTCTAAAAGTATTTTGTGTAATCTTTAGGGTTTTCTACCTATAAGATCATGACCTCTGGGAAGAGATAAATTTATTTCTTCTTTCCAGTTTGGATTCCTTTTCATTATTTTTCGTGCCTAATTGCTCTGGCTAGAACTGCCAGTATTATGGTGCCCAGAATTGGCAAGTGTGGGCTTCCTTGCCTTTTTCCATATCTTAGGGGCAAAGCCTCCAGTCTTTGACTGAGCATGATGTCCACTGTGGCTTTTCATATATATCTTTTATTACGTTGGACTAATTTCCTTCCATTGCTAGTTTGTTGAGTGTATTCTTCAATTGATCAGACATTTGGACTAGTTAAATAGCTGCTCCCCTGCTTCTTAATGATTTCTTATGTCTCCAAGCCATAGGAAGTGTAGAAAGATACTAGGGGTAGAACCAGCCACCATGAGGGGAGCTGGGGTTCGGGGGTGAGCCCACCGCAGGGCAGTTGGTGCTTCCCCGCGGGAGGCCCTGGAGGTGGTGAAGGAGGCCCTGTGGGGAGATAGGAATCACTAGCCTCCACCCTCAGCGATCCCTAGCCACACCCACAGATCACCAGCCCCGCCCACCGCCCACAGGCCCCGCCCTCCAGCACCCACCCTGCCGCTGGACACTCTGACCCTTTGCCCGGGCAGTCGATCTGGGTGGATGATCCCACTTCACTTGCTTTCAGCACCCTGGGAGGAGGATGAGATCCGCAGGGACCGAGTGGAGCCCCAGAGTGTGTCCCTGTCGTGGCGGGAGCCCATTCCCGCCGGAGCCCCCTGGGCCAACAGCACGGAGTACGAGATCCGATACTACGAGAAGGTGAGTCGGGTCTAGGAGGGACCGGAGCCTGGACCCCTGGCCTGCCGGCCTTCGGGTCTTCACGCCCTCCTCCCAGCCAAACCCTTCCTGTTTTCTTTTCACCCCAATCCCCCTGTGCCCAGGCTGGAGTTTCTCTCTTCTCCCTGACCCCTGCACTCCTGGGCTCCGTGCTCCGCCTCTCTCCTCAAGTTGGCCCTCATCACCATTGTCATCTTTATTTTCACCTCTTTTGACAAAGAGCTTTCCCTGGGGACTGGTAAAGATTTTGTGTGGCCAAATCATAACATTCGCAGAATTCTTTTAAGAGAAAAGAACACAGAAATACCATATTGTTTTAATTTGTTTTTCTTCTTCTCCTTGTCCTTCCCCTTTTCCTTCCTCTTCCTCTTCCTCCTCTTCTTCCTGTATGTGTGTGTGTGTGTGTGTGTGTGTGTATTGGGAATTGAACATTGAACTCAGGATAACTTCACCACTAAACTATATCCTCAGTCCTTTTTACTTTGAGACAGGGTCTTGCTAAATTGCTTGGAACCTATGATCCTCCTACCTCAACTTCCCAGAGGGGTGTGTGCTACCTAGTCTGGCTTTGTTTCAAATTTCACAAAAACATCTGACCATTGATGCATGCCTGTAATCCCAGCGACTCTGGAGGCTGAGGCAGGAGAATCACAAGTTGGAGGCCAACCTTGGCAATTTAGCAAGACCATTTGTAACCTATTGAGACACTGTCTTAAAATAAAAAATTCAGAGAGCTGGCAGTACCATTCAGTGGTAAGTGCCCCTGAGTTCAATTCCCAGTACCAAAATAATAAAATAAATTAAAAGATTTATGGGCTGGGGATGTAGCTCAGTTGGTAGAGTGCCTGTCTTGCAAGCACAAGGCCCTGGGTTCAATCCCCAGCACCGCAAAAAAAAAAAAAAAAAAAAAAAAAAAAAAGATTTATGACCATGTGAATACATTGCTAGGTTGGGTGGTGTGCTGGCAAATGTTTAACAACCAGCTCTACAGAACAATGAGTACAGGAATTATTATGATTTTATGGATAAAATTAATTGATTAAAATAATATCTTTAGTATTCATTATGAACTCCATACAATCAATTGATTATCTCTTTTTTGGGTACTGAGGATTGAGCCCAGGGGTTCTCTATTACTCAGCTACATCCCCAGCCCTTTTTATTTTCCATTTTGAGACAGAATCTCCCTAAGTTGCCCAGTTGCCTCAAACTTGTTAGCCTCCTGCCTCAGCCTTCTGTGTACCTGGGGTTACAGGTGAGAACCACCACACCCAGCTAGCCGACTGATTCTCATGGGATAGTTTTGCAAACCTCTTGTATAATTATTATTATCAATATTATCATCATTGTTATTATTTTGTGATGGGCTCTTGCCATGTTTCCCAGGCTGGTCTTCATCTTTTGGACTTAAGCAGTCCTTCTACTTCAGCCTCCCAAGTAGCTAGGACTACCATCATATGCGACCATGCCCAGTGTTTTTTCTTTTTTTTTTCAATCTATGTTTGCAGTTCAGCCACAATTTGACAAATGGAGTTACATCCCAACCCACTATCTCTTTTGCCTTGTACATTCATTGTCTCTAAATCTGAGATGTAATCTACCGTTAAACTGCTTCTCACCTTGGTGCAAATTAAACTCATTAAAGCGAAACCTCTTTCAGAGTCAGCACTACATGTGTCAGAACTCTGCTCACTTCTCAGTGACATGGGGATTCTTTGCTGAATCAGATAATAGTTTTTGAATACTCGAAGGCAGTTGAGAGCTGTGTCAGGAACCAGAAGGAAGAGGGAGCCCCAGGTCACAGATTGTGTGTGACCTGAGTGACTCAGGGAATGGGGTGCCATTGGCTGAGACAGATAACCGTGGAGGAGGAGGAGCACAGTGGGGCAAGGTGGTGCACTTGGTTTTGCTTATGTGGCATTCAAGGGGCCTGTACGCAGGTGTGGTGGTGCATACCTGTAATCCCAGCTACTTGGGAGTCTGAGGCAAGAGGATTACAAGTTTGAGGCCAATCTGCTCAACTTGGTGAGAACCTGTCTCAAAATAAAAACTGAAAAGTGCTTGGGATGTAGCTCAGTGGTGGAGCATCTCTAGGTTCAATCTCCAATACCACAAAAGAGGCAGGGTAGTGTGGGGTGACGCATGATACCCAGGTGGATTCACAGGTCTGAGGCTCAAGGTAGAGCCCTGGGCTGGAGAGAGAGAGAAAGTTGGTGCCTTTCAGCACCTTGATGGTAGCTCACACCCGGAGGGCAATGTGTGTAAGAGCAGGACGGAGCCCAGAGGAACCCTGAAGTTTGCAGACAGGAGGGAAGCAGCTACGTGTGCAGCAAGTGCTTAGAAAGGACTCACTGAAACCAGCCTCAGCGATTTATCGAGGCCCTAAGCAACTCAGCAAGACCGTGTCTCTAAATAAAGCATGAAAAAGGGCTGGGGATGTGGCTCAGTGGTTAAGCACCCTTAGGTTCAATAACCAGACTCCCCACCCCCTTGCAAAAAAAAAAAAAAAAGGACTCACTGCACTGACATTTGGGGATCAGGTCGTAGACAAGAGGCCAGGTTGAGCTGGCTGGATGCTCCCAGGTCCTTAATAGGGAGTGTGAGTATGCCAGGGACAAAACCCTCAAACAGAAGAGCAAGCGCAGGAGGGGCTGTGTGGGGGCACTGCTGGGTGGCCCCGGTGTGGACAGATGCAGGACCCTGGGCTTCTCCTTGTACCAGCCCCACCTCCTCCACAGAGGGGCTCCTTTGTAGCACAGCAGGCAGCTGAGGCTGGTGTCCTTGCTCCCTCCCCTCCTGACTTACCCCATCTCTGAGATCCCCCAGCCATTGCCTCTGTCTTCCCTGGAGTTGTGTTTTTTTGTTTTTTTGGTTTTTTTTGGTATTGGGAATTGAACCCAAGGACTCTTAACCACCACTGAGCCACATCCTCAGCCTTTTTTATTTTTTATTTTGAGACAGCGTCTCATTAAGCTGCTGAGGCTGACCTCTAACTTGCAATTCTCCTGCCTTGTCTCCTGGGTTGCTGGGGGCTTATTTTCTTATTCCTTCCTCTGTGACATCAGATCTGTTGGGACTCTGGCCCAACTGGTCCCTGGACCACCATGCCCTGATGGCCACCACCCTGTCATCCCCCAGAAGGAAGCTCTGGCATCTTCTCCAAAGGTTCTCATAGGCAGAAGTGGGGCTGTTCTCAGCTACAAGCACCCCAAGTGAAACTTGTGGTGGACAGAGGTGCTGGGAATCCCTGGGAGAAACCTCTGCAGGCCCCCAGACTCTTAGGTTAGGTTCTCTCGCCTGGCTCATGCTTCCCTGAGACTGCTTCCCTCCCCTTCTCCTCCCTCTCATCCTTCTCCCCGAAGAGTGGATCTGGTCTTGGGTCTGGGCCTCACTTCTTGATTCTCTCCAGGGTCAGAGTGAACAGACTTACTCCACAGTGAGGACAGGGACGCCTGCAGTCACTGTGACCAACCTGAAGCCAGCTACCCGCTACGTCTTCCAGATCCGGGCAGCTTCCCCAGGGCCCTCCTGGGAGGCCCAGAGCTTCAACCCCAGCATTGAGGTGCAGACCCCAGGGGAGGGTAAGTGGTGTGTGCTTCTGGACTGGGTGTGGGCAGGGAGACCCCAGCCCTGGACAGGGACAGGGAGACCAAGAGAGGGTGAGAATGATGTGGGCCGTCAAGGGAGCCTGCGGGGCAGTGGAATCACAGCCTGTTAATTAAGTAATCTGGGATCTGCTAACATGAATTTGATTGGGTATGTGCCCTGGGGGGGCTCACAGGACAGGGTTTTGGACGGCCATGATGCCTGCCTCTGCGGGTGCCCCCCTCCTCTGCAGACCTGCCTCATTGTGTAGAAATGTCCTGCGTCCTCTCCCAGATCTGGTCACTTTCTTGGGAAGAATTTGTAAGTCTCCTGGTCTCATTATGACCACTAGATCCTTCTTCCAGTTCTCCTGTTTCCTTCCCATAACATAGACTGGCCATGGGGCATTGTCCCTTTCCCCGGCAGGCCTTAGGATGTGAAGGAGATGTCACTGCAGGTTGGGGACCAGAAGGGGTTGACTGAAGCAATAAACCCAAACAAAACGGACCCTGTACCCTTAAATGGGTGAGTGGAACTCTTCCTCAATAAAGGTCCTATGGGAACAAAACCAAGGCTGAACCGCAGACACCCTGATCTTAACACACCTCTGGCTCCCCTGGGGTCTTGCACCACCCCTTGCACCCTCTGCATCCCTCCCCACTGCCTCGTCTCCCCAACCCCAAATCCCTTTCATGTCGCACGGGGCAGTTTAGCTCCCCTTTTGTTGTCCAGCCTGCTGCTGACCCAGCCCTCAGGATCTCACCTCTATCTACCCTGAGCAGCTCATGAAAGTATTTTCCAGAACAAAGGCAGTTCCCCCTCAGAGGCATTCTGGCACCAGCTGTCAAGATAATAATTCTCTCCAACCTGCTACATGACTCTAGTCCAAGATAGGAAGAGCTCCGAGCCCAAAGGGAGGCAGAGATAAGTGTTGAGGGAGTCTGAGTCCCAGGGAGAGGACAGCACTTCTTGCTGGAACGGCTGTCTGTGCCAGACCTCGGCCAGGTGCTGCACAGAGGAGATTAGAGCCGAGTCTGGAAGGCTGGGGGGCATCTGCACAAGTGAGGTGGGCAGGAAGGCGTTTGGGTAGAGGAAGCCAAGTGAGTAAAAGCTTGGGTTTGGCAGGAGCAAGTGTGGTGGGGGCAGGGGGTGGGGGCTGGGCTGCTGGCTGAGGAGGGCCGATGGCTTCCATCACCTGGTGCCTCTCTGTGAGTGGGGACTGCTCCAATCCCAGCCACCCTCGCTGTGGCCCTACCTGTGAGAGGGTGGTTCTCCCCATCTGTGACCCCAAATTAGAATGTTACTACAGGGTCATGCTTCGCCACTGCTTGATTATCTATGGCAGTGTAATGAATTACCCCAGAATTCAGTGCCTGAGAACAGCAGACATGTCGTTTCCTTGTTTCTGGGGCCCAGGAAGATGGGAGCTGCTTCTCCAGGTGCTTTGGCTCAGGGTCTCTCCCAAGCCTGCCATCTAGGTGTACTCAGAGTTAACCAGGGAGGAGCTCGGGTTCTTGCTGGCTGTCACTGGAAGCATGCTGTGCCTTGCCCCATGGGCTTCCTTCTCAATGTGGCTCCTCCACACGGCGGCGTTAGATTCCTTCAGACAGTGAGTGAGAGGATGACAGGACACCCAGGACAGAAGCCATAGTCTCTCGACACACAGGCTTGAACATGGCACCCTATGATGTTTGCAGTATTCTGTCCATTGAAGGGAGTCACCAGGTCCAGCCTGGGCTCCAGGGGAGTGAAGGCCAGGAGGCAGGTATCCTGACCGCCATGCCAGAACCTGTCTGCTACAACTGTCTTTGCCCCACTCTTCATGCCTGTGTCCCCTGGGTGCTTCATTTCAAATGGTTCTTGGCAACTCCACTGCCCTTCTGCCACTGGCCAAGTGCTGGGCCTTGTTAACCTCCAGAAGCCTGGGTTCTGCAGTGCCCTCCTTGACCCTGGCCTTGTGGCCTCTAGTTCCTTCTACTTGCTCTGTGACATCCTAACAACAGCTCTCTGGGTCCTGCCTCACCTCCCAGGCCCTCAGTCCCCCACTGCACCTGCGTGTGTACCCTGCAGCTCGGCCCTTCAGAAGCACTCCCAGCTCTGCTGGCCGCCTGTGTCTTGCGGCTCCTGCTCTGCTGCTCCCAGACTCAGGCCGAGGCTGCTGCACACGTGTATTTTTCCAGTTCCAGCTCTGTCTTCAGGCTGCTCAGTACTTCTGCATTCTTCCTAGTTACCCCCACTTTCTCCTCTCTTGGGCTCCTCCCCTCCATGCTCATGCCTCTCCTGGCAGAGGGCCTTGTTCCCTTTCTCCCTGGGCAGGAACTCTCTCTACCGTCCCTTGGCTCCTCCTGACCCTCAGGATAAAGTTCAAGCTCCTTACCCTGGTGTTCAAGACTGCCAGGTTCTGCCTCCCCCAGCTCCATCCACCCTCCCAGTCTCTGGCTTCTATCTTGCCTCCTCTGCCTCCGTGCAGTCTGTCCTCCAGACTGGCTTGCGTGTCTGGGTCTGGAGGGTGGAGGGCATCGTCAGAACCTTTCAGTCTTCTAGATCCAGTTCCGTCGACCCTCTTCTGCAAAGTCGGAATCCTGGGCCTCTGTTTATTTCTTAGCCTTGGTGAGCACTTGGCTCTAAGGCACCCTGGTGCTGCTGGGGAAGACTGTTTCCACAAGCCCGTTGAGAATCCCCTTTGTTTCTTTGTCATTCTTTCATTTTTGCTTCTTTCTGTGAGCTGGGGTCAAGGCACTCCTCCTAGGCACACACTCCTTGTTCACTCTTGGATGGGTGGATCGAGGGAGGGAGGGGGAGGGATGGGGTCCTCTCTGCCCCTTGGGAAAATAATTCAAAAGCAGAGGCTTATGGGTCAGGTAGAGGTTTTTGGAGTCAGGTTCAAATCTTGGGTTCACTGCTTACTAGCTATTACATATTATGCATTAATATTGCATATTGCTTGGCAAAGTATGTAACTTTTCTCCACCTCAGTTTCCTCAGCTGTAACACCTTACTGTTACTGGCGTAATGATGAAGCAAGACAATGAAACAAAATAATACAGTGTCTGGAATAAGTGTGCATTTAATGTTGGCTCTTATTATTTCTTGTTATTGTTTTATTTTGTTGTTGTACTGGGGATTGGACCCAGGACCTTGCACATGCTAAGCAAGCGCTCTGCCACTGACCTGCACCCTAGCCGGCTCTTCCTGTCAGTGAATGGTCTGGAGTGCGGTAGGGAACTGGGAGCCGAGGCCATTGCCCCTGAAGAGCTTCTTTAAGTCTCCCTTGCCCTTCTGGAAGGCCTAAAGGGAGGCTGCCCGCTGCTATCTGGCTCTGCTCCCCAGCCCCTCAGAGCTGGGCTGCAAGTGGGAGGAGGTGCCCTCTCCTGGGAGTAAAGAACTGTTTGGGACTCCGAGTGCCACTGTGGGTAGAGCCACCTCGGTCCCTCTGCTCCTGGGAGGCAGTGCTGCGTGCCTCAACCTTATGGTTTTCCTCGCAGCTGCCTCAGGGTCCAGGCACCAGAGCCCTGCAGTCATCGTCACCGTGGTGACCATTTCAGCCCTCCTCGTCCTGGGCTCCGTGATGAGCGTACTGGCCATTTGGAGGAGGTAGGTGGCCGGTCCCAGCTGGGGTGACCCCTGGTGGGTCATGTCTCTGCACATTAGCACGTGCCCACAGGCACCTCTTCCTGCACCTGCTTTGCGCACACGACTTTTGCACTTGAGAGCACACTGCTCTGTAGATGCAGATGTGACTGGCCTCCCCCTCCCCCTCCCCCACCGCTGGTTGCTCCTCTGCAGCAACCCTGCAGCGAGCTCAGCTGCTCTGGGATGAAGGGGATTTAGCTTCTTAACTCATTAAATGTCAGAAGGCATCACTAAGGACAGAATCAAGTTCCAGCTGCTCCAGTGTGATTAGGATTCCCTGGTGGCTCAGAGGCCCCCAGCCCCTGCCCCTGAGGGATCTAGAGGCCCTTGAACACAAGCAAAGAGAATAAAGGCAGAAATTGTGTTGTGGGGTGTGTGTGTGTGTGTGTGTGTGTGTGTGTGTGTAGGGGAGGGGACAGGACAGGGAGGAGGACTCATAAGACAGAAATTCCCCCAATCCCAGGAGAAGGAAGCTTGCTCGCAGGAGAGTGGGCAGAGAAAGCAGATTGGGGATGCGGGGATGTGGAGCTTGAGTCTGGCTGACTCTGGATGAGAGAAGATTCCAGTCCTTTTGCACATAGCAGAAGCCTCGCTGTCACGTATCCCTCCTCCTCTGCTCCACGCAGAGGTCCCAGGTGGCAGCAGGTCTTTAGATGGGGGAGTGTGCAAGTTCTGAACCCGCTGGGCTGGAGTGGGGAGCAGAGGAGAAATGGGCTAGCCAGGGGGCCATGTTTCAGCCTGACCCAACCTCCTGAGACTGCCTGTGGGCTGAGCATGCGTTTGGCACTGGCTGTGTGCATGGCCATGACTGGGTCACTAACAGTGACCAAGAAGGGGAGGGCATCATCCTTCCAGCCTGGGAGTCATTTCTGCCTGGACCAGGTAAGTCAGGAGGCAGACATGAGCAGGCAGCTTAAAGGTCCATGTGTTGGACCTGTTGGCAAAGCAGGGTGGGCAGCTGCTGAGCGCATCTGTCCTGGTTTTGAACACATAGGTGCTGGAGGCAGGAGGGAAGGGGAGAGGAGGGAGCAGGGAGCTTCTCTTCCAGGCAGGGGCTCTGCAGCTGTCAGCAGCTGTCCAGGAATGCCGCAGAGGTGGTGGCCTTCCAGACTGCTCCCAGTAAGGCTGTCCTGCAGTGAAGAGAAGCAGTCCAGCTCTGTGGGATGCCGGCTCCTCCAGCCTGCAGTCCCAGCCTTGCCGATGCTCTGTGACAGCTCCAGCATCCCCTCTCTCCACGTCTGGTGCTTCCTGCTCTGTGCTGTGGTCCTGTCTCCTCTGGTTCCCTCTCCAGTCCATCCTGGCTTACCCACTCCTCAGGACAGGGCATGGTCTCTCTTAACCTCCGTCACTGTATGGTCTTCTCTTAACTCTGCACTCTCTGTTGCTCCTGTGCCCATGCAGCCTTCCCCTCATCTCTGCTCCTCTCTCCTGGATGTTCCTCCTCATGCACAAAAGTCATATCACGGCCCTGGGTGAGTTCTAGAGCTGCTGAATGGCCCGACACTGCCCCCACCCCTGCACCACCGTGCCTCTCAGTTCTTTGACTTCCTTATTCCCTAGGACCTTCTCTTCTGTCTAACCAGGCCTCCTGGCCATCCCCCAAGACTGCTCTATCCCCAATCTGTCATCCAGTTCTTCTGCTTTGGGCCTGTGAAGCTCACCCAGATGGCTGTTGCCTGTTCTTCAGCCTCATCAGTGGCCCCTCAATGGCTTGCCACCAGGTCTGCAAGCCTGCCTGCCCCATACCGGTCCTCCCCTCCTGTGAGCTAGAGGAGACTTCCTCCTAGCCAGGATCAGTTCCTCCTCTACTTTTTGCAAGCATCTCAGGAACCTATTATTACTTCTACTGCTCCCCTCTCCCACACATAATAATGAACATTTATTGAGGCTTAGCAATTATGTGTATAAGTTAGTTCTCCATTGCTGTGACAAAATACCTGAGATAATTAAATTATAAGGGGGAAAAGTTTATTTTGGTTCTGAACTCCAGAGGTTTCGGTCCATGGGTGCCTTGGCCTTTGGGCCTGTGGCTACAGAGTACAGCATGGTGGGAGCACATAGAGGAAGGCGCTGTCCTCATGGTGGCTGGAAGCAGAGAGAGAAAGAGAAACAGGAAGGGGCTGGGGTCCCAATATCTTCTTCAAGGGCACACCTCCTAACTTCTTTCCACTACACCCCACCTCCTAAAGGTTTGATCTCTTCTCAATAGCAACATGAGCAGGTGAGCAAGCCTTTGATGCATAGGCCTCTGGGAGACATTCAGGATCCAAACTGACAGTAAGCTCTTTAATATGGTGCTGTCAGGCACCACTGTCTTTATCCTGATAATATTCAAGAGAAACCTGAGCCACTGAGTGAAAAGGGGGGGAAGCCCTTCGTGCAGCCAGGTCCAGAGCCCTGTGAGCGTCCTTCCACGGCCACTGTGACCCACCTTGCTAGGATCCCATCACCTCTTTTGAAAAATCCTTCCTTGGCCCCTCCTTCTCCAGCCTTCACATGACCCTCCCCACTCCCCCGACTCTCTCCTTCCTTGATTCCTATGAAGTCCTCACTCCAATTTCCTTTGTTTTCCATCTACTTCTCCCAGGTCCTCCTGTCAGGCTCCATCCTCTTCTGGACACCTGCTCTGCAGAGCAGGCCTCTTTTCCGAGCTCAGGACACACATGCTGACCCCCCTGCTCAGGCACGCCCACTGTGCATCCACTGACTCCCACTCAAATGTCAAATGTGAGCTTTTCATCTCCCCGGGAGCTCTGGGCAACTTCTTCCTTTCTACCATCCAGCAATCTCCAAAACCGCAGCCCGTCTCACCTCTGTCCATTGACAGTCACCCTATAGCCAGAGTCACTGGTCTCCCGTGGGGACCACAGAGCAACCTCCATTTAGCAGCTGGGATGATCTTTCTAAAATGCAAATTGAGTCACAACACATCCTGCTCAAGGCCCCAGGGCTCTGCTTCCAGAACGAAAACTACAGTCTTATCTGGGCTAGCAAAGACCTGCCTCAGAGGGCCAAAATGCCAGCCTGTGGCTTTGTTGATTGCGACTTGGTCCTTGGCTCTGTGGCTGCCTGTCTCAGGAAGCCATCCTTGATGGCCTGGGACCGGGTCAGTTTGTCTGTTGTGTCTGCTTAGCACAAGGGCCTTCGTTGTTTGGACCTATGAGCTTTCTGGAGTGTAGGGTCTGCCTGTCTTATTTTATGCTGCTGCTGCTGCTGCTGCTTCTTCTTTCTTTTCTTTTCTTTTTTAACACTGGGGTTGAACTCAGAGCCTCACACATGCTAGGCAAGCCCTCCACCCATGAGCCACACCCAGCCCTTTATTCATGCTTTTTCACTAATCTGTAGGTGGGAGCAGCCTGGGGCTTCCTGCTGGGAGGGTGGATTGACTGCCTCTGGGGCAGTTTCATTGTGTCTCCACATGGAAACAACTAGGAATGTTGATGGGGTGAAGGGCCAGGTCTGGGGGTAGGGTGAAAAAAGAAAAGAAAGGGAGGAAAGAAGGAAGGGAGGAAGGGCTATAGAGAAGCTTTCAATCCAACAGGACAAGAAGGTGTCTTGCACAGAGTGTCTTTTTTTTTTTTTTTTGGAACCAGGGATTGAACTCAGGACACTCGGCCACTGAGCCACATCCCCAGCCCTATTTAGTATTTTATTTAGAGACAGGGTCTCACTGAGTTGCTAAGGGCCTTGCTAAGTTGCTGAGGCTGGCTTTGAACTCGCGATCCTCCTGCCTCAGCCTCCCAAATCACTTGGATTACAGGTGTGCGCCACCACACCCGGCTCAGACAGTGTCTTTTTGAAGGGACACCAAGGTGCTGCCCTTGGTGCTGGCGAAGTGAGAAGAACTGAAGTGGCCTGGTGGAGCTGGGCATGGTGGCACTCACTTGGAGTCCCAGCAACTCTGGAGGCTGGGCCAGGAGGCTTGCAATTCCCAGGCCAGCCTCAGCCCCAGCAACTTAGCAGGACCCTGTGTCAAAATAAAAATAGAAAAGGCCTGGGGATGAAGCTTGGTGCTAAAGCACCCCTGGTTCAATCTTCAATACCAAAAAACCAAAAGATGACTGTGCCACTCCCAACCCCTCACACAGGCCCTGCAGCTACGGCAAAGGAGGTGGGGACGCCCACGACGAAGAGGAGCTGTACTTCCACTGTGAGTTGTCTGGGCCTGGCCTACAGAGACAGGCCCACTACCTCTCCTCAGCCCCTTCTTCGCTGCCATTGCACACCCCCCACCCCGCCCAGCCAGGAAATCTTCGTTTCCTCAGACTTCTCTCCTTGCCTTCTCAGTCAAAGTTCCGACACGTCGCACGTTCCTGGACCCTCAGAGCTGTGGGGACCCGCTGCAGGCTGTGCATCTGTTCGCCAAGGAACTGGATGTGAAAAGTGTCACACTGGAGAGGAGCCTGGGAGCAGGCAAGCTGGGCATCTTGGAAGTCTTGATCCCCTCCAGGAGCCCCACCCACTCAAGAAGCCCCGCCTGCTAGGCCACACCCAGGCTAGAATTCCCACCATCCAACCACAGCCCTGTAGAAATGCCCCACCCACTGCCCGCCCCCTCTCTAGAAGCCCCGCCCCACCATTATAAAGCCCTGCCTTCACTCTTTCCCCACCCTTATCCTGTCAACCAGCTCCCTCCCGGGTCCTCAAGGTCACTTGGACTTCTCTGTTGTGGCCCACTCACGGTTACCTCTGCAGCCTCTGTGGGCAGTGTCGCCGCAGGCCTCCATGGGGAAGTGCAGAAGTGTCTTTGTAAGCAGGGAGTCAGACTCTCCTGAATTCTGGTCCTGGTCCTGCCATTGAGCTCATTGCCCAGGAGCATGTCTCTCTTCAGCTCTGAGTCTCAGTTTCTCTTCTGTAAAATGGGCATGGCATCTGCCTCCTATGGGGCTGATGTGAGGACTGTGCTGTGTCACAGTGGGCCTGGCTTGCTCTCTTAGAGTCAGTCTCCTGCCTGCCTTTCTGCCAGTTCACACGTCCCCACCTCTCTGTTCTCAGAGAATCCCAACACTCTGACCAGAGCCTGATACTCTCCCCATACTGTCACCAGACTTGCTGGCCAGAAGCCAGAAAGGGACAGTATGGTAAAATAGATGTCATTGTCATAGGCCCAGGGTCATGCTGGCTTTAATAGCCTTTGATGGACTGGCATGTGCTACATCCTGTCTTTGAAGCTTCACAGAGAAGGAAATTGAGGTCAAGAGAGGGAAGGAGATGAAGCTCAAGGTCACATTGTTGGTACTCAGGTTACCAGGATCTGAGCTCAGGAGCTCCAAACCCCTGGCCAGAAACAACCCAGGACCCATAGTCACTTTCTCCAGGGTCATGTGCTTTGGGATGGCATCTGAGCAGTGTTCCTCGCAGGGAGGTTCGGGGACTTGTGCTGTGGCTGCCTGCAGCTGCCTGGGCGCCAGGAGCTGCCCGTAGCTGTGCACACGCTGAGGGATGGCTGCTCCGACTCGCAGAGGCTCAGCTTCCTGGCTGAGGCTCTCACTCTGGGCCAGTTCGACCACAGCCACATCGTGCGGCTGGAGGGCGTGGTCACCCGAGGTAGGCCCTGCGCTCTGCGTCCAGCTCCCCAGCCACAGGTGTGGGGAGTGGAAAGGATAGGGGGAAGTGGGGTGCTCCTCCAGGTCCCTCCCTAGCCATGGGAGGGAGCTCATAAAGGGCCCTCAGCTCCCTTTCACGGACTCAGGGTGGCTTCTCTCCGGTGTGGCCGCTCTGACCTGGAATGACCTCTCTGCCTTGTAGTGGGTGGTGGATCGCTTTGACCTCTGATGACCTCTCTTAGCTAACTAGTTGCAGCTCCTGACCTTGGCCTCTATAGACACCTTCTCTTTTGTTTCTCGGTATGGGGGATGTTGGATTCAGCTGGATGGTGGCAAGGTTAGGGAACTTGGTTTTGGTTCTGGCCATCCTGGTCAAGATGGGTCCCTGTAAGGGCGTTTGGGGACGTGTATGCACAGGGTGGAGCAGGCAATTGTGTGTGTTCCCCATCCCCGCCACAGGAAGCCCTTTGATGATTGTCACTGAGTACATGAGCCACGGGGCCCTGGATGGCTTCCTCAGGGTGAGTGGCCTGGGCCCCAGGGATACTAATGACCATGTTATTCTTGGTCCCTCACTTTTCTCCTTGGTGGGGCTTGGAATTGGCATTGTTCCCACTGGTCAGGTTGACCTGTGGTCACAGGGTACACAGAAGCCCAGGGACAACTGAGAGGCTTCCCTGTAGTCTGCAGCACCAGGGGTGAGTGCGCTGCCCTGGCCTCAGCTCCTCTTCCCTCCTTCCCACAGCATCACGAGGGGCAGCTGGTGGCCCGGCAGCTGATGGGGTTGCTGCCTGGCCTGGCATCAGCCATGAAGTATCTGTCGGAGATGGGCTACGTTCACCGAGGCCTGGCAGCCCGCCGTGTGCTGGTCAGCAGTGGCCTCCTTTGTAAGATCTCTGGCTTTGGGCGGGGACCCCGGGACCGAGCAGAGGCTGTCTACACCACCATGGTGAGGGTCCCCTCCTCCCAGCCCAGCCTGCTGTCCTCCTGTCTTCTGTCCAGCTACCCTGGAGTCTCCATCTCCCCCTCCACACCCCATCCCTGCTGTCAGGGTCACTCCCCACCCTGCCCCTCTGTCCTGCTGGGCCTGAGTAAAGGCCAGTGGGCACCCCCCAGTGGTCAGCTGGGAGTGGGGGCCGCCTGGGAGAATGACAGGTGGGGCTGGGTCAGGGTGGGGAAGCCTGTGTGTGACTCGGTTCCTTCCTGTCCTGATCTGCCTGCCCATCCACAGAGTGGCCGGAGCCCCGCACTCTGGGCCGCCCCCGAGACTCTTCAGTTTGGTCACTTCAGCTCTGCCAGTGACGTGTGGAGCTTTGGTGTCGTCATGTGGGAGGTGATGGCCTTTGGGGAGCGGCCCTACTGGGACATGTCTGGCCAAGATGTGAGTGGCCTGTAGCTCCAGTTCCTTGTCTTCCTCCCGTTGACCTCCTGGCTCCAGGCCCCCTTCTCTGTCTACTTCCTTCCCACCCTGCCTGGCCACGACCTGTCCTCCTTGGGATGTGTCTGTGTGTGTGTGTGTGTGCATGTGTGTGTTTGTGTGGGGGACACCTGAAGCCTCTTGTCTGCTTCTCATCCCCGTGGCCCAGGTGATCAAGGCTGTGGAGGATGGCTTCCGGCTGCCACCCCCCAGGAGCTGCCCCTCGTCCCTGCACCGACTGATGCTTGACTGCTGGCAGAAAGACCCCGGCGAGAGGCCCAGGTTCTCCCAGATCCACAACATTCTGAGCAAGATGGTGCAGGACCCAGAGCCTCCCAAGTGTACCACTACTGCCTGTCCCAGGTACATTCCCGCTGATCCCCAGCCACACCAGAGTCAGACAAATATGTTTGTAGTTCCCATAAATAAAGTCAGATTAATATTAATTCCAAATGCGCTTCATCTGCTATATCCATTTCCTAGGTAGGTCCACCATAGACTCTTCCCAACACCCCAGCACCTTTGCCTGGCCCTCAGCCTGCCTGAGCATCCTAAACCTTGCCCCTGTGAGCCAGGCCTGGCCCTTTCCCAAACATTCTGGGGGCCTCTCTACAGGAGAGCAGCCAGTTTGGGCACCAGGTCCCAGCCATCTACTGACCACAGCTCCTCTGCTCCCCAGGCCTCCCACCCCACTGGCAGACCGAGCCTTCTCCACCTTCCCCTCTTTTGGCTCTGTGGGCGCCTGGCTGGAGGCCCTGGACCTGAGCCGCTACAAGGACAGCTTCACTGCGGCTGGCTATGGGACACTGGAGGCTGTGGCTGAGATGACCACCCAGTGAGTTGAGCCAAGGCAAACCCAGGGAATGCAGAGACCCTGCCCTGCCCCATGGGAAGCCCCTGCCTGCCCTGGTTCTGGGTCCGACCCTGTCCAAAGAAAGGGAGGGTGAGGAGGGGAGGAAGGGGGAGGGGCTGGAAGGGGTCTGACCAGCCTTTGTTCCAGGGACCTGGTGAGCCTGGGCATTTCCTCGGCTGAACATCGGGAGGCCCTCCTGAGTGGGATCAGCGCCCTTCGGGCTCGAGTGCTGCAGCTGCAGGGCCAGGGGGTGCAGGTGTGAGTGGGCTCCGACCTTCCAAGGCGGGGCCCCTGGGGGCCTGATCCCCAGCCCTGCCTGAGGACCCTGGCTCACTGTGCTCCAGCCGTGTGGGACCGAGCACCCTCTTCTTCTTCTTGGGCCCAGAGCTGGTTTGGGGCCACAGTGTCCCCCATTTCACTGCCTGCTCTCCCTTTTCCCCCTCTGAACACTTCACTGACCCAGTGCCCATGGGAAAGAGGTTCAAATACCTGGGGGAGACCTATGAGATAAGAGCAGGAGGAAATTCAGGCTCTCAGGGCAGAGCCAGGGCAGTGATGGGGAGAGAGGAAGGTAGACTTCAGTTGCCTTGGCCCTTGCCCCTCTGTCTTCTGTACCCACTGGGCATTGGGCCTCCTGGTGTCCCCTCTTCCCACAGACCCATTGGTCAGTCAAGACAGCATGGGTCCTGACTCGTGACCCCCAGTTGAGGGCTCCCATCAACCTGGCAGTGACTCCAGCTGCTTGGCAGCCTGGGAGTGGGAGGCTGGGCTGGAGGGGTGGGGTCCTAGCTCCCTGTGTTGTGGCTGGGGTCCCTCTGGACTAGTCCTAAGACCCAGGCAGGCAAAAGTGGTGCTGAGCGCTGGACCCTGAAGCCCCAGACTCAGGAGCTGACTGTTGCCCACCCTTAGGCTGATGGTTAGGAGGAGGGAGATAGTCCGGGCTGGCACATGAGGCTCTGGTGCTCCCCTGGGGCCCCACAAGGACCCTGTTTGCATTCTTTTTATGAACTGGCTTGGAGAGCATAAGATCTTCCCCGTGGGTCCCTGGGGGCTTTCGAGGAAACTCAGAAACACACCTTTTCTCTCTAGCAGGCTGGTCTCACCCCCTGCAGATGGGGAAGGTCAAGCCCCTGGGACTCAGGGCTGGAGCTGGGTCAGAACCCAGTCGAGGGGGGAGCCTGGTGCCCAGCCTGGGTCTTGCTCACGGCATGGCACCAGCATGCTTCCCTGGGACAGCCCTCCGGACCCTCTCCAGCCAGCTCTGTCCCTGGGCACCACCTAGTGTCCCAGGGTGCTCCTGTCCTTCCTCGGGCTTCCACAGAACTCTGGCAGGAGTTGCATGGAGGTAACTCAGGGGTCCTCATCCAGAAGGGCCCTCAGTGGCAGGGGTGATGGCAAGGCCAGGGGCATCAACGGAGAGCAGGATGTGGACAGGGCGAGTCTGTCCATGTTCCCTCTGGCAGATGCCTGCTCTGGTCCAGCCATGTGTGGGTGGGGCAGGGTGGGCTGGGAGGTAGGAGAGGAGGGTGGGAGAGAGGTAGAGGACACAGCCTTCTGCTGGAGGCTCTGACTCCGCAGGAGATGAGCTCAGATAGTAAGATTAAGACAAAACACCTCCCCCAGAACCCAGGCCAGCGGCCCTCAGGGGCAGTGGGAAGGCGGGCCAGAGGGGCAGGTGGACACTCTCTTGACTCGCATGTATTGAGGGATGTGCAAGGAGGCTTCCTAGCTGAAGCATAAGTGGAACAGGGCCTTGAGTAGATGGGGTTTGCAGCAGGCCAGGGACCAGGCGTGGAACGGGAAGAGGCTAGCTGAGAAGGAGCCGGAGGCTGGAAGGTGCAGCACATCTTTGGGGAGCACCCTGGGTGGCGGTGACCCCAGCAGTGCCTTTGGCTTCACTCTGCCAGTAGCAACTCCTTCCTCCTTGGAGTCTCCTCACTCCTGGTTCCCCTCTCCCCTGAGCACCTGCCCCACCTCGGTGACTGTGGGGCTCCTGGGACTGACTGAGATATTGCTTCTACCTTTAACAGGGTTGGGGGGCCCTTGCTAGGAGCCCTCCTGTCTTTGCCTTCAACATCCCCTCCAGGAAGGCCTGGACCAGAGTCCAGGGTTCATGGAGACCAGCACCCTGTCTTGGGTGGATGAAACCTCATTCCTGTTTCCAACCACGTCTGTCATTCTCTTAAGGGTCAAAGCCTCCACTCCCCGAGCTGCTTTGCCCAGGGGCTCCTGGCTGTGTTGGCAGGACTTCGGTGTCCAGGGTAGATGTCCCCTCCACTGAGGAGTGGGGTCCCAGAATCCTGAAGGGTCCCAGGCTCAGCCCTGCACAGGTGCTGGTGCGATGCAGGCTGGAGTCTTAGGGAGCCCTCTATAAATCTATTTTTATATGGAACTTGTTCACTGGACAAAGGGAGGTGGCCTGTAACCCCAGCACCCAGGGAGGGAGGGGGCTGGGTGGGGAGGTGGATCCTTTGACTAATTCTGGAGATGTTTTTATATTTCTTGGGTTCTATACGCAGGACAAATAAATACAAGCTCGTCTGTGCTCTGGCGCCTCTTTGAGTGGCACTTGCTTAGCCAATTGCTGTGCCGTTGAGGGGCCTGTGGGGGCGGTTTCCACTCCCTCTCCTGGGTGGGGTTGCAGATCCCCTGCACGGAGGGGAATCACACCTTGCTCCTGCTCTGAAAAACGTCAGTCTAGTGGGGACACAGTTAAGAAATGTGATAGGACGGTGTGGTCGGGGCACAGGGAACACCCTGGCTTGTGACAGCCTTTGCCTCAGTTGGCTCCCGGTGCTTCTTTCCTCCCTGCCCTGGGCTGTTCTCAGGCGCAGGTTGGGAAGGCATCTCACTCATCCCCATGGTCCCGGCAGGAAGGACGCTCAGTGCAGGGGACTGGATGGCGGTGACCAGTAGCACCTACGCCTCCCCTCCCGCACAACTCAGAACAGACCGAGTTCCTCCATCACTGCTCTTTAATGAGGCCGACTGGAGTGTTGCTTACCTTACTTATCTAAGACGCCATCGAGTGTGTGGTGCACCACTAGGAAAGAGCCGGGCGTGGTGGCGCACGCCTGTAATCCAAGCGATTTGGGAGGCTGAGTCAGGAGGATCGCGAGTTCAAAGCCAGCCTCAGCAACTTAGCGAGGCCCTAAGCAACTCAGGGAGACCCTGTCTCTAATAAAAAAATACAAAATAGGGCTGGGGATGTGGCTCAGTGGCCGAGTGTCCCTGAGTTCAATCCCTGGTTCCAAAAAAAACT
>JAJEJO010000932.1:259433-350987 GCA_020662805.1 Glaucomys volans | reverse complement strand
GCAGCGTGTCAGGGACAAGGTGTTTCCCAGCATCCCCCTGAACGTGACCCCCCAGAGCCAGGCTGAGCTGGATGGCCCAGGCCTCCCTTGCAGGGCCAAGCTGCCCACTTGGCTCCTGAGCACGGGGAGCAGACCACAGGGGCCTTTCCTTTGGGCAGGCAGATCTGCAGAAGCCAGATGTTGCTGATTTCAAGCAGGTTCTTCCTCCTGTTCCTAATTCCATTAAACCAGCCACTTCTTTCAGTGGGAGGAGTGAATGAGGCGAGGGTGGGAGATACTGAATGCTGCTTTGCTGAAGGCTGCAGGCAGGGAACAGAGGACCCCGACATGGACACGGTGCCTGGCATGGGGAAGCACTCTCTCAAGCATTATTACTGGAGGTGTGAACCATCAGGGAGACTACAAAAATAGGAACTGAAAAGGATTTCTCTGGGCAGTGAGCCTGCTGATCTGGCTTGACAAAGCATTTGCTCATCAGGGAACCCAGACCAGACATCTACAAGTGGCCGGCAGGTGAGTTCAGACCTTCCCTGATACTGGGGGAGTCAGCTAAGTAAACAGCATGAGAGTCAGGCTGATAACTGAGTCTGGGCACTGTGGGAGTCCAGAGAGGGGTGCTGCCTCACTCAGTCCCTGGGCAGGAGGGAGAGGCTCCCAGGGGAATGCTGGTAGTGAGTTTGCTGCCTTTGACCAGCACCTGAATTTGGAATGGCATCTGTTCCTAATGTCGCCATCACAGAACTAAGGAAGTAAAACTCCATACCACGCACCATTATTTTCAAATTTCTTTGGACTCTTTTGCCATTTAAATGCCTGCTGGTATCTTAACACCCCACCCCTGCCCCCGCACTTAGGACATTTCCCACTTAGTAAAGTGAGGACCCAGGGCAACAGGAAGAAGTCAGAGATTGTTTTAGGTCATGGATGACCTCATGATGCCTCCAGCATCTTGAGAGCAGATGAGATATTTTGACCAAGCTGCTTATGCAAGTGTAAGAGAAAAGCTGAAAAGCCCAACCAGACTTGTTTCCCCGTTGTGAACACCTCACGTCCCCTCCTTTCTCCATGTCCGCCACTCCCACTAGTTTGTTTTTGTGCTGGGGGTTAAACACAGGGCTTGCATTTGTTAGGCAGGAGCTCAAACACTGACTACTTCTCAGTCCAGCCTCTTTTACATTTTATTGTGAGACAATGTCTAAGTTGCCCAGGCTGCCCTTGAACTTGCGACCCTCCTGTCTCAGCCTCCTGAAGAGCTTGGATTACAGCTGTGGTTCTGAAGAGAGTTGCCTGAGGTTTGCCAGTGTGGCCTTTGCAGCTAAGTTGAGGTGTATCTAGATCATCGTGTCTCCACTCTGAGGTTCTGGGCATATCGTGTAGCATGTGCCTGTGGGCACTGCACACACGTAAATGGATCTGGGCTCTTCCTGGCATTTTAGGGCCAAGGATATGTCTGTCCTTCACCATGTCTACAACCCAAGAATCAGAAAACATTATTACAAAGACCCTGATGTCAACTAAGGGAAAGTGGGTGGTAGAGTGTAGAGATCAGATGTGCAGGACCCACGTGGTGGTTAGAAGTGATGTTTGATGTGGTTAGACTGCAGGAAGGATGAAGAGCTGAGAAAATGCCTTGTTCTGTTCACAGAGATGGTACCTTAGCCAAAGCAAACAGGATTCGACTTCCATTAAGTGGAGGTGCTTCCACAGAGTGGCTTCCAATTCTGATTGAACCCTCTCCCCATCTCTCTTGGCCCTTCATCTGAAGCCATGTAAATTATCTATTTTAAAATTTTTGAGGGGCTTAGGTGTGGGTCAACACCTACCTAATTGTTCAAATAAGAGAGGCAGACCTGTCAGGGTGTGCACATGTGGACACTGAGGTACACTTTGCTTTTCTGAGGTTACGGGGGCACATTGAGGAGCTAAGTTCTGCACTGATATGTGAGCTGTCATTGGTAGATATGGTGCTCTAAATCCCTGTGAATGAAGGGCTGTCTGATGCTTTGAAGGAACAAAGCCTAGGTGATGTCCTCTCTCTCACAGATGAACTAGCTCTTCACGTGAGTAACTCTTCACAAGACAATATATTTGGAATTCTTTCAACAGGAAGCCCCAAGTAGGATTTTGGAAATACCAGGCGCCCAGTCAGGCAAAGAGGAACCTCCTCTGTATTGGAGTTCTGGGGTTCCTTGAAACTGCCTTAGGGGTCCTGGGGAAGGAGGATCCAGGCTTCCATCTTCCCTTCTATTTCGAAAGCTCTGCTTTGATTTGCTTTACATACATAGCAGATGGTACAAATTAACTTGCCCAGAGGGATGGGGTAGTTAACATTGTGGGGAAGAAGTGATCTCATAGGAATTGCTTTGAACAGGAAGGGGATATTCTAAGGGCCAAGGAAAGTTCTACTCTACTCACAGACCGTGGGCCTGTGTTGTCAGATCTTTCTATTGGAGGCTAAGATTTTTTGAAATCTCCCAGTTTAAAAAATTGTTAGCAACTAATTTAAAATTAAAAAACCCAACCCAAATCAACCCAAACAGTGGGGGTGAAATCATGTCTGTGGCTGGCAGTAAGATTTAAAATTTTCTTTACAATATCCCAGACCCATGACATAAAAATCCAGGGAATGGGAACTGGGTACAGTGGCGCCTGCCTGTAACCCCAGCTATTTGGGAGGCTGAGGCAGCAGGATCATAATGTCAAGACCAGCCTTAGCAACTTAGCAAGACCCAGTCCCAAAGTGAAAAGGATTGCGGATCTAGCTCAGTGGTAAAGAGCACCCGGGTCCAATCCCCAGTACTGGGGGAAAAAACCACCCTGGAATGGATCTTCCTTCCCAGCCAGCTCCTTCTCTCACATTTTAGTTAGTTTTTTCATCACTGTGATCAAAAGACCTGATGAAAGGAGCAATTATAAAGAAGGAAAAGTTTATTTGGTGCTCATGTTTCAGAGGTTTCAGTCCACAGACTGCCAGCTCCATTCTTTGGGGGCCCAAGGTGAGGCAGAATATGATGGCACAAGAGCGTGGCAGAGGAAAACAGCTTGGGACATTGCTACCAGGCTCTCCTCGAATCACAGACAAAATATGCCCAGAGGCATACCCCCAGTGCCTATACAACCACCCAGTTAATCCCTATTAGATTAATGCACTTATTAGGTTAACAATCCCATAACTCAATCATTTCACCTCTAGACTTTCTTGCATTCCCACATGTGAGATTTTTGGGGGACACTTCATTTCTAAACCATAGCATATCACATGAACTGCCCTATCCCCATCACAGGCCTTGACCAGGCACCTGCTATACACCACTACAAGTGGGTTCACCTAGGCAGTGGTGTGAATGGAGTGAACCAGATGAGCCTGGCTCTGGGTAAAGCGTGTTGTTCCCAGGTGTGTCTTTCATGTCAAGCCCTTCTCAATGACGCACTAGAGGAGGGCAATGGAGAAGCCTCAGGTGTGGTGTTGGAGGCCAGGTCACCTCCTCACATGAGTAACCAAAGGGCCTCTTCTCCATGAACTGTCCATGCCGGTGGCCAGCTGTCACGACCCCAGACTCCTCTCAGGCAGAACCCTCTGCCACTATGAGTTCCATGTTGATCATTTCAGCATAGAGAACTAGAGGAAGGCAGACCTGCCCAAGTCCCATGGCCTTTGGGAAGTGAGAGGCATGATCCTTGAGCTACCCACCCCTGCAACGTCCAGCCCACAAAACTTCGAGGGTTCACTACTTGATTTTGTCCTCCAAGATGTAATTGTCTACCTCTTGAAATGAAGGCACTGGGGGAACCTGCTTGGGGGCTGAGGCCACTGCTGTCCTGATCTTGCGGTGAGCCCCACTCTAGATACCAGAAATTGCCTGCAATAAAGGTTTCCATGCCTTCTGAGGAAAGGAACTGTCCAGTGACCCCCACTCCAATAGCTTCAGCTCCAAAATAGTCCCCTCAGTTCATGTAGCACAGCTGGGGATATTGATTAAAAAACCAAAATTTATTGAAAGCAGGTAGGAAAACGATATATACAAAAGTCTCATGAAAAGGAGAATAAAACAACTTGAAACAATTCAGTCTGTACAGGACTGAGTTAATAATACAAAATATACCTAAAGTGTCATACAAGAACATTAAATGATACCAATGAAGTATTTTGTTACAAAAAAAAAAAAAAAAAAAGTCATACAAGAGAAAGCTGCGTGCCTGCAAGTTGGGAGGTGAGAACTTTTGTTCCCCAAATTCCTGGAACAAAGTATGTGGCCCTTTGGGGTACAGAGGCTGGTCAGAGCACAAGGATCTCACTGCTGACTCCACACAACTAGTCTGGGCCCCAGGCATAGGCTAGGCACTTAATGACATCACCAGCTAAGGCACCCTTTGCCCTCCTAGTGATCTCATTAAGAGAAGTGCTGTTTGCAGAGTCTACAGAGCCAGCAGCGACTGTTGGACCACATAGAGCTTAGAGACAGCTACTCTGCAGACAGTCACTTAAATTCCTAGACTAGGCTAAGCCCTATAATTCCATTCTCCAAATTCCCATTAACTAGAGAGGTAGAGGTGCCAAGACATGGAAGCTGCCTCCAAACCAGTTTTTGGTCTTTGATAAACAAAAAACTCACGTCAGCTTGACAAAAACTACTGGGCACAGCAGGTGAAAGATTCCAAGGCCCCACTTAGTCTAACCCAGCAGGGAAAGGGCAGGAGACGGCAGGGGAACAGGAGGGGAGATGTGCAGGTTCTGCTGCCAGGGTCACTGCTACAGCCTGGACTGTCCTGCCATCTTCTCACTTGTGGGCCCGTATGCTGCTGCAGATCTGGGCGAGATGGCTCTAAAAAGAGGAGATAGGTCATTTAAAGAAGGTGGCACCTGGTAAGCTAGTCTACCCACATGCACATCTCCGTGAGCCTTAGCCCTTCCATCCTCTACTTGTGCCTCACACTGATTAACCTTTCTGAAACCTCACCAAAACAAAGTGGTAAAATAACATTCTTGAGAACCTAAACAAAGACAGGAAACTGACCAGCTTTGGCACTGGAGCAACAGTTAGAATTGGAGGTGTTGTTACCTAAAGCCACACACAGATCAATGCTAAAGGAGAGCAGAACCAAGAGCCTGAGGTTATGTGCCAAGAGGGAGAATGAAGATGAGCAAGAGAAACGAGGGCTTGGAACCCAGAGCAGAACAGGTCTACAGGTGGTGTGCCCATGAAGGTCCACAGACTGCCATTGCTGATTTCTGATGGTTTCTTGCACCTGGAGGCCCGAATGTTTCTTTGATTCTGTGAGATCCCTTGTAACAAGCCCCTTCCCTCCTTGACTACTATGAGGAAATTTCAGTTTGTGGGGTCAGTGGATACCCTGGCACTAATTGCCTGATCTTTATAATTGTTGTGGAACTTCAATGGCAGGCAATCTGGGATGGCCAAAACTCAGCATCAGCTTCAGAACACAACTGCTGCTATATAAGTAAGGTACTAGGGTACGAGGAGAAGGCAACATAATTCTAAATATCAAGTATTAGACCAGAACCAAAGACAATCCTAAAGAAAGCTAAACCTAGAAAGCTACCACAGCTTCCTAGCTAGGAGATGAACATGGAACTTACAGAGAGCTTCTTAATGTTCCCTAATGCCTCTGGATTCAGCTGTGCAATATCAATCCTCTGCAAGTCACTGGCCAATAACCGCATGCTCTGTATGGAGAGAACGGGTTCAGTTGAGATGTCCTTTAAACCAGGAACTTCCCCCACAGCCTGGTGTGCGCCAGGGAGTCCACTGGATGTCCACAGGATATGCATGTGATGGTGGGGATGGCTGGGAGGGAGAAGTGGCAAGGTAGGCAGGAGGTGGCTTAGGCCTAAGGAAAAGATGACATTATCAGTGCTATCACTGGGCCACCAGCTGGATCACTGGGGGACAAAGGCATGCACGTTAGCTTAACACCCACACAGACTCATCTGAGAGAAGCACTCCTGCCACTGGGGCTGAGGTCAGCAACCTGCTCTTTATAGCCTAGAGAGACCAGGCTCAGCCTGCTTCTGAATCCCTCAAGGTTGTACAGGGTTGAGAGTGCAGCTCTCACTGCCCTTTCTAGACTAAATACACACCCCGGTCGTGCCTTCCTCGGCAGTCCCTTTATATCTATTGCTGTATGCAGCCGAACTGCTACAACTGCAAACCCATCTTGACTACTGAACTGCTTCTCATGATCAGGAATCATGTCCTCTGCACCTTTGGCCTGCTATAATCAGGTGGGCAAATGGCAGCTGACAAAGAGATGGAACCCAGAGCTGGGCAGGGACCCTCCCAGTCTGGGTCTCTAATCTGTGAGGGAAAACTGGGTTCTGAGCCCTGCAGAAGCATGGAGATCAGGACCCATGCAACCAAAGGACTCTGAAGGACAGAGGTGGATGATGGCCCAGGGGAAAGAAAGGCTTCACTGAGCAGCACACTATGGTTTGTCTTCCCAGAGAAACACATTACCGCTCCGCCGCCCACTGGCACCGTCAGGGAGATCTCTTTGCTGTCAGCAAGAGGGCTGCCGTTGGCAGAGATGTTGTAAATATGCTCTCTGGCTGTTGGAGTGCGCAGACCTGGGGTCTTGAAGACCCTATGAAGTGGGAAAAATCTCTGTGAAGATGGTTTGGCAGACTGAGAGACATCAAGCACGATAGCCCTTCCATCCCCATCAGGTTTCAAGCTGCAGTTTTCAAACCCCACATTTCTAGAAGAAAAGTTCTAAATTTAGGGAAACCATTTTTTAAGTAGTAATGACTAAACACAGCTGGAGGAAGGAGGCTGTAATTATTAAACATACGTCTAGAAAAAGTCAACTCTTACGTAAATTTTAGGACCAATGCTCTGTATGGGTGCCAGTCCTCCACCCATCCACAGGGCAGATGATAAAAAACACAGGGCGGAAATAAACTGGCTCTGTGTTTCCCAGAGTGGCTAAGGCCTTCCATCAAGAAGAACCCTCCAGGTTCAAAGGAGGATGATTCAGAGATTATATCATCACACCAATCCCCACCCCAACTTCCTTAAGACAGCTAAAATATGCTGCTGTCTTTGGCTAATTATCTTTTGCTACATGCTCATGTGAAAAAATAATCAAGTGGGAATTAAAAGTGAAAGTAAGTCTTCGTCAGTTTTCCACCTCAGAGTTAATCGATTCTTACTCCACTCCCCAGAGGTAACTTCTCTGAATTCCTAGCCTAACTTTTCAGAAATGTTTCATGTGTATAAAGCAAATGGGATCCTAGCATCTGCACTCCTGGTAACCTGCTTGGAGACACTCAGTGTTTGTGAAGCTCTCCCTGGAGCATGTCCACATCCACGCTTTTCTAAGGGCTTCATAGCACTTCTTACTTGAGTGACCAGCTCCTATGGAAGGCGTTAACTTCTGCTATAAACATTCTCGCTCATGTTGCCCTTATACGTCTACAGCAGGTATAAGAAAGTACCTTGCCAGTTTAAAGGTCAAAAGAGTCACATAGATGTCTACTAGTCACCATGGGCAGAATGTCCTTCTCCCTCATCAGATAAAGGACATTTCTGGCACTGGGCGAGGAGAACCTGCATGCAGGGGAGAGGTGAACACTAGGAAGCCCAGGTGGCTTCTCAGGCTGGGATTCAAGGCATTTCCTAAAGCACCTCCTCTGAGAGCTGTTCCCTGCTGGGCTCCCACCTGAATCCAAGCGCTGCTCTCAGCACTCACCTGGAGTCAAACCTGGGCGTCAGGCCCGGAGTTGGTTTCACCATAGACAACTCTAATCGGCCCACAGCTGGGGTCACTGTGCTGTCATGGCTTGACCTGCAGGGAAGAAACAGCCGTGAGTGTGCCACCTCTCGGGTGCCATTTGACGACAGCAGCTGCAGAGGCAGATGACACATCATGGCAGATACTGCTCTGGGTGTCCTGTACCCAAAGTCATGTGGCCCTGCCAGCTACCCTAGGAGGCAAGCAGCCAGTATTCATCCTCCTCATTTACAGGTGCAGAAACCCAGGCACAGGGTTTAAAGAGCTTGTCTAAGATCACACAGCCAATTAGGAGGAGCCCGACTGAACCCAAGCAGAAAGCCTGCAGAGTCTGACTTTTCAATCCAGAGGAGGAGACAACACAGATCCCCACCATCCTCCCAAACTGGAATTCTTGTTCTCTTGAAAGACAGGTGGTTAATATCCTGCTACCTCTGCCCAAAGAAAAAGGAGGAATTCTCTCTTTCACAGTCACATTGTCCAATGCCTACTTTCCTAAGCTGTTTCCTCTTCTCACCAAGTAGTGGAGATCACATAGTCAACTCAAGCCCATAGAATCTTTACTTAGCAGGACCACAAGGAACACTGAAAGCAGCTAACTGTGGGCAGGTGATGGCCACTTTGTGACTGATTCCAGGTAGCTCTGCACACAGACTGTCAGGCAACTAAACAGCATACAGTTCTTACTACACTCCTTTGAGCTCACTCTGCCTGTTTGTATTAAAAACAAAACAGTGGGGGAGGACAGAGGAGGTAGGCAGAATTGGCAGACTGAGGTCCCTCCGGCGTGGCTCCTCGAGGATCCTGTGACTTTGCACTCCTAGAACAACAGTCACCAAAGCCCTTTCTGCCTCTGCCCTGCCTGCTGTACAGAGTTCTTTAATAAAGTTCAACCCCCCGTGTCTCTCTTTAGAAACCCGATACCTTTTGCTCTTGCCTTTTCCTTGTACGGACTGGGTTCTCTTCTTTGATGGAGGACACCTTTTGACCTGTAGTCACAATCAAATAAAACTCAGGTGACACAAAGCCCAGCACAGGGGAAAGGTAAGGGGTTAAAAAAGGAGAGGAAGGGGAATCAATTCTTGGAAGAAAGTTAATATTGAACATAAGAAGGTTCAATTCACAGAATTTAGTGACTAAAACATTCAGAATATAGTTAATCAACAGGATTTACACTGGCTGGGCCTTCAAAATGTAAAATTTGGGCCAAGATTAAAGGTAAATCTCTTTGAACTGATTGAAGCCTGACTTGCTCCACTACTCTCCATAAAGTGCTGCTGTGGTGGTCACTCCGGGCACCCCAGGTGCCCAATCCAAGGAACCTTCTGCATCCCGGGAGTATCAGACAAAAATCAGTCATCTTCTGGCAATTCTCCCCTCCTATCTTCCAAGGCCAATCTAGCTTTCCTGCATCCCCCCCCCTTTTTTTTTTGCGGTGCTGGGGATTGAACCCAGGGCCTTATGCTTACGAGGCAAGCACTCTACCAACTGAGCTATAGCCCCAGCCCTCCTGCATCTCTTACTGTGCCTTGGCAGTCCACATCACGAGTCCCTCTCCCAGCCTCCCTCTGCATGCTGGCCCCCTGGGACAAGCACCTAAAGATCTGGGAGGCAAGGCATCTCTCCACTTCCTCCTCCCCCTGAGCTCCAGGTTGAAATTCCTATTTGAATTTCCATGTTCTGGAAAAGGTCGAGACATGCAACAGGTCAAGCATTGGCATGTCCCCTCTCTCACCCTAACCCACCACTCTGCCTCCAGGGTCCCATGTTTCACTGAATGGCAGGTGGCTAAGCTAAAACCACGCAGTCATCTGATTCCTTCTTCCAGCAATCATGCTCGTTCTCCTTTACAAAACTTACCTCAGAACTGTGACTCTTTTTAGTCACTGCCTCAGTTCCACCTGACAGGCTTCCTTGTCTTATTTTCTCTTCTATTTATCCTGAATACTGTTTTAAAATATGGATCTGATGTCACTTACCATCACCTGAGTGACAGAACTTGCAAACTTGGCACACACGGCCATCCATTATTTGGTCCCTGCTCTCTTCCTGTCATATACCAGCCATACCAAATTGCTTCCTAGGAGCTCCTTAACTGGACCCTTTCCTAGCTTTTCCTGGAATTTTCTTCCTTTTCTTCTCACTGACCTTGAAGGGACTGGCTGTGTCCTCCTGGGGTAGGGATGGCTCACCAGCTTCCTCTTCTGTGGTCTACACACTTCCCTTGCATGTCAATGATCTCTTTGGTTATTTACCACTTAAGTGTGAGGCTCTCAGACTGTGAGCCCTAGGAGGGCAACGCTGCATCCCATGTATTTTTGTATTTGCTTATCTCATGCTAGCCCTCAGCCCTTACCCTGAATTCCGACTTACTCTTGTAGTTTGAAGATTCTTATTTTTATTTTCCTCCTCTTCTTCTTCCACTATCATCTCATCCACTTGTATTACCTTTCGTGCTAAAAGAGAGCATTAACAGTGTGTTATTTCTGATGGGAGGAAGCTTCATGCATTCACATTTCTCATAAGTAATGACACTTACATAACCTAAGGCGACAGTGAAGAAATAGACTGGACATAAAGAGTACCACTAATTTCTTTTGGGCAGTGTTGAGAACTGAACCCAGGGCCTCATGGCCTCTAGGCAAATGCTCTGCCCCGTCCCAGGAGATCACTTAAACAGTGTGTGTGTGTGTGTGGGGGGGGGAGTGGTTTTAACAAAGGAACTTAATTGGAGTCCTTAAGAAACCCCACACAGTGCTTCTGAGGGACAGCCCAGCACTCTGACCAAGAAAGACCTTAGCTTGAGGTGAGATACTACCACTTACTAGGTCAAATGGCTGTAACCAAGGTGTTCACTCTCCTCATGTTTAACGGGGAGCTGTCACTATAGCGATACTATGAGGTTTGGAATGTGTGCTCCACAAGAACAGGTGTTTGTTATTTTCATTCTTATCCCCAAACCTTAGAATTGTGCCTCTAAGTGTTTGGTAAGTATTCGTGGAATGAATGGATGTAAGGTTCACTGGATGATACCAGACACAAGTTATAACAAGTGCTATCTATTGTATTATTGTTATTTATTAACATAAATTATAATTATCATCATAGGGGGTAAAGGAGCATTAGGAATATTTAAGATGAAAGATTCCAGAAGATAAATACCAATTTTTAATATTTAAGTGGTTATCATATTGAAAATTGTTTTAGGGGGCTCCAAGGAGCTGAACTAGTACTGATACAAAGATACCACAGGGAACTTTAGTTCAAAATTAGAAAGAACTTTTTAACCCTCACTGCTGTCCAGTGATGAAAGAAGTGTGTCACTGCTGAATAGGTGCCACCAGGAGCTAGACAATCCTGAGCAGGGATTACATGAAGAAAATTCGTGTATTTAATCATAGGGGAAGGAGATCAGACTAAATAACTTCAAGTTATTTTTTTAATGTATCAGTGTGTGTGTATAATGTGTATATATGTATATATGTATGCGCATATATATATATGTATGTATTTTTTATTTTATTTTCATATTTTTTTCCCTGTGGTCCTGGGAATTGAACCCAGGGCCTTGTGCACATGAGGCAAGTGCTTTACTGCTAAGCAACAAAAGCAACATCCCCAGTCCATATAGATATATTTTAATAGCTTATAATGTAGTTGAAGTCCAATGGTCAAAAAGGTTAAAAAAAAAGCAACAAAAAACAATTTTAACAGTTGGTTGACATTGTTCCTAGTATGTTCAGTTGTAGGGAGTGAAATCAGAAGACCCTTGCCCCCCACCCACCACCATCACCACTTAAGCAAAACTGATTATAAATATGTGATTTAAGAACACTCAAGTTCAATTCTATCATAACCTGAGAGGCAGGACTGGAATATAACAAAAAGTAAGCAAAAACCTCATCATTCTCCAAACTTCTTCATTCAGTAAGACAATTCTGATGGAAGGGCAGTCAGAACTACAAGAAGACAGTGTTTTCTGGCTTTGGTTAGTGGAGCAGGCCCCTGGAGTGCAGCTCCCAATCCAGGCCATGGGGTGGGTCTGCCCTCACATGGCTGGATGCATTGAGCTACCATAGCTTAATGACAGTGACATTCAGTCCACGTCTCAATTCACCTGACTGGATTCCACACTCAGTAGTTACAACTCGGCTTCTCATATGGCTTTCCTATGAGACACAGTGTTTCCCATAGTGTGGGACATGGATGTGAGATGATTTTACACAGTCGGATTACTGAATTGGGTAACGTGAAATTATGCTGAGAAAATTTCCTTCTACAATTCTCTTTTGACCCTGCTGATCACATCATGGAGTCTCAGTTGGTACTGCCCATCTGGTAACACCTCTCTGAATCTTTCCAGTCTCTCTATGGTACTCAGGGGAAAGCAAGCAGGCAACAATGTTTGGTTTCTGGAACAGACTTTGTTTCCCCTCTCCTTTCACTTTTGCTCACACAACAGCCTTGTGAATTTGGTTATTATTAGTCCTGCATACGATTAACTAAATGCAGCAGCTAAAATCAAACTTTTGGATTTATAGGATTAGAAGACGTTAGAAGGAAGAGGGCCACCAATGAGGCCCTGCCCAAGAGGCTCACCAAGCTCCTTGGACCTCAGCTCTCTGTCCAACAAGGGGTTTTCAAAAGGACTTACTTTTGGCAGATTTCAGGGGAGTCTGGATGGCTTCTGCGGTTAGTTTGTTTATTTCTGTGATATCCACGTCAGCCTGTGACAAACACAGTCAAAAAGTACCAGGCTTAGTCTACCAAATATGAGATATAGTAGACTAATAAACAATTTTAAAAAATATATTACCTGCCGGGCGCAGTGGCGCATGCCTGTAATCCAAGCGACTTGGGAGGCTGAGTCAGGAGGATCTCAAGTTCAAAGCCAGCCTCAGCAACTTAGCGAGGCCCTAAGCAACTCAGTGAGACCCTGTCTCTAAATCAAATACAAAATAGGGCTGGGGATGTGGCTCAGTGGCCGAGTGTCCCTGAGTTCAATCCCTGGTTCCAAAATAAATAAATAAATAAATAAATAAATAAACAAACAAACTACTTCTTTAAAAAAAAATATATATACATATATATGTATATATATTACCTGATACATGAGAAGTAACTGCTAAATATTAGTTACAATACAATACGGTGAACCTCCATAAATCTACACAGAACTTAAGACTAAAACATTGCTAATAACTTGCTTCTAGCTATGCATTCCTTCCCTGTTCAACTGTCTCTCTCCCCAAAGTGACCAGGCTCTTAATCCTGTCATTCTTCAGAGGTCACCACTATCATTCTATTTGCGTAAAAGAAAGTAAATGTATAAACGAGTGTGTATGATTATATTGCTATGGGTTTGTCCATTCTCCCAACAGTAGTGCTGCTTTGAACTGTCTGACGCACTTGATGTCCAAGTTTTCTCTTGGCTACATACTTAGGAAGGACAGAGCATTACAGGGTTATGGGTTACATAAATGTCAGCCTTAGCTGGGTGTGGTAGTACATGCCTGTAATCCTAGAGGTTCAGGAAGCTAAGGCAGGAGGATTGTAAGTTTAAAGTCAGCCTCAGCAACTTAGTGAGGCCCTAAGCAACTCAGTGAGACCCTGTCTCTAAATAAAATGCAAAATAGGGCTGGGGGTGTGGCTCAGTGGTGGAGTGCCCCTGAGTTCAATCCCTGGTACCAAACAAACAAACAAAAAGATCAGCCATGATATTATGACAAATTGTTTCCCAAAGTTCATATCTTGTCTACATTTCATTTGCAAACACAAGTCCCTAATAATTCACATCCTTTGTAACACTTTTTGTTTTTTGTTTTTGATACTGAGGATTGAACCCAGGGTACTTAATCACTGAGCCACATCCCTAGCCCTTTTTTATATTTTATTTAGAGACAGGGTCTCACTGAATTGCTCCATGCCTCACTAAGTTACTGAGGCTGGCTTTGAACTCACCATCCTCCTGCCTCAGCCTCCCAAGCCGCTGGGATTACAGGCGTGTGCCACCATGCCTGACATAACACTTGATACTGTGTCAGACTTACTTCTTTGGGAAGTCTACAGGGTCTCAATAGGGTTTTCTTTTTCTTTTCGTGAGATTGGGTCTCACCATGTTGCTCAGCCTGGTCTTGGACTCTTAGAGGCTCAAGTGATTCTCCCATATGAGCCTCTCAAGTAGCTGGGACTACCATCACTCCCAACTCTCAGTAAGATTTTCTGATGTTCCTGGGTCCTTCAAAAAGGCTTCCTTGCATTCTAATTAGATCTGTTTATGGTGATGACTCTCCATATGTATGGAACAGGCAAGAACAGATATAATTTGTAGTTCTTTCCTCATGGGGCACTTGTAAATAATGAAATGGTCATTACAGACTAGGAGTAATACAGGATTGGCAGGAACTCCATGGAGTATGCAGAGGAGGGTTCTGAGGTTGTCTGGGCTTAGAAGACACAGTACTCTAATAGATGAGTGAAGTCTACTATGCTTGGTGGCATAGACATGCCATTCCTGTCAACTTTCCAACGTCTTTAGCAATAACTGGCATGTTGTGATTCCCATCATTCCTTGATAAGAACAGTTCACCAGGCCTAAACTTTATGCAAACAACATGGTTTGTACCAAATACCTGCTGTCTTCTGCTAGGCAGAGGATGCCTAAGAAACCAGAACCCAAAAAAAACCCTGGGCATTGAGTCTCTGAAGAGTTTTTCTGGAGATAACATTTCACACATGTTGAATTAAGCACGTCCCGTATGACTCAACTGGTTTCCTCTGGACTTTGCCCCTTGTACTTTTTCCCTCTGCTGAGTATTCTTTACATCCTTTCATTGTGATAAATCATCACCAAGAGTATGATTATATGCTGAGTCCTCCTAGAGAATCTCTAAATCTGTGGTGGTCTTGGGAGCTCCCAGAGTGCCTCCCAACTAAGAGTTTTTGGACCAAAGGATCATTCTTTAATGGGATTTAAATCATATTAGTTAAATCTGGAATTCTCTCAACCTGGTGTGGTAACACTGGTTCTCTTGTATTACACTAGAAGTTCTTATTTTCAGTTCTATAGTCCGATTAATTCAAAAAGAGGAAGATGCTCTAGTTAATGATCTATTTCATCTCAGAATGTTTTGAAATATTTGATTTGGGTCTGTAGGGGGGGTGTCAATAAAATGGGTCATAGACACATAAAGAAAAAGGCATAGATCAAGAACGTTTTCTTAGCTCGATTTTGTTTCAGTTCTTCTCATCCCCCTCCTACAATATTCATTCCCCAATTCTTAAATTTACAACTAGTTCCTGATTACCTTTAGCTTCTTGAGCTGGTTGAGATTTGTTATTCACTGAAAATATGTACCCTTTGTAGTCACACCCCTTCAAACCTCAGATTCCAAATGATTCTCATTGAAGGATGTGGAATTTTGTGCTCACATTGAAAATGTGATGAAGACTACAATAAACTCTCTCCCCAGGAAGACACCTAAGTGCATGTATACACAATTAATTTGTTTTTGGTGGTACTGGGGATTAAACCTAGGGCCTTGAACATGCTAGGCAAGTGTTCCATCCCTGTACATCCCTAGACTTTTAAAATTTTTATTTTGAGCAGGGTGGAGTGGCACAAGCCTATAATCCTAGCAACTTGGGAGGCTGAGGCAGGAGGATGGCAAGTTCAAGGTCAGCCCCCCTGTCTCAAAATAAAAAGTAAAAAATAAAAAGGGTTGGGGATATAGCTTAGTGTTAGAATGCCTCTGGGTTCAATCTCCAGTACCAAAAAAATAAAATAAAGTTGTAGTTTATCTCCTATCAGGTCAGGTCATGGTTTACCCCAGGGTTTACAGGAATTTGAGCTTGAGGCTTTCCACTTCTCCTGAAAAGTCCAGGTGAGCCTGTCAGCAAAGGAACTATTCCCCTCTGAGGATTTAAGAACGACAAAACTCCATTTCTCCCCACTATATTCTTATAACAGAACATTTCCATGGCCACATGTGTATGGATTTTCCCCCACATATCATACCAACAATCCTGGAGTGGACACCACTGATTCAATTCAGATACATCTACCTGAGGCATCAGATCCTACAAGACTATTCCCTGCTTCCCATGCTAATTGCAAGTGCCAGGTTGTTTTACCTGTTTCTGACCAATAGGCTATAAAGAGGAGTCCTCCCGCCCCTTAAGTTTGACTAAGATGCTAGAGCTGCTCTCTGAACTTGGAACCACCTTATTTATGGCCCTCTGATAACCATTACCTCAGAGACTTTACTTGTATAATAAGACGGCCTCTGTTCTCACTGGGATCCTCTCCTCTACCTTCCATAGCTTGCAGAAGCCTCCTTTGATCTAGGAGCCTCAAGCTCCTATATCTGGCTTTCTTTGAATTTGATACTTTGTGTATGGCTCCTATGTTTGTGGATGTTGATCAATTGTATGCTTTTTCCCCATTGCTAATGTATTACCAGTTTATTTCATAGACCAACATTATGGAACCTTCAGAAGAAAAATAACATTTAAAACCTCCCTAAAAGGTGCCTAAGGCAAGCGAAAGGGGCATAGACCCATGTCCCCTATGGTTTGCTACCTGCCAGGAACCTCTATGTGTTTAGCTATTGGGAAGCCCTTGAACCCTGTCCTTTTGGGTATTTATGAAGGCTTCACTACATAGGCATGTCTGACTTATCATTGGCCTGGATCAACTTAACCTTCTCCCCTCTCAGGAAGAGGGGTTTTGAGTTCCAACACTCAGAGCACAGGGTTTGTTCCCCTGGAAACAGCACCGCATCCAGTGGTTACCCAGGGACTTTCCAAAAAAATCACCTCATTAACATCAAGGTTGAAAGGGGCTTGTTATAAATAGCAAAAGACTGTCTTTCACCTTTATCACTCTGGAGTTGCTAAGGTCAAAAGGCCAAAAAGATATTCTTACTATTGTAGTCACCTAAGAAATTATAAGAGGTACAGAAACTATAAGCTAGGGAACCGTGGACAAAACTCCCAAAATATATAGTAGTTCTTGGTATCCTTGGGGGATTGGATCCAGAACCCCTTGCAGATACCAAAATCCATTAAGATTTTAGTCCTTCATGCACAATGATGTGGTATTTGCATACAATCTATGCATATCCTATTATATGTTTTAAATTCCCTCAAGATAACTTAAATTCCTAACACAAAGTAAGTACTAAGTAAATACCTATCATACTGTATTGTTTAGGGACAATGACAAGAAAAATAGTCTGTACGTGTTTAATATGGATGTAGTTTGCGGGGTGGTGTATGGAGATTGAACCCAGGGGCACTCCACCACTGAGCCACATCCCCAGCCCTATTTTGTATTTTATTAAGAGATAAGGTCTCACTGAGTTGCTTAGGGCCTCGCTAAATTGCTGAGGCTGGCTTTGAACTCATGATGCTCCTGCCTCAGCCTCCCAAGCCACTGGGATTACAGGCATGTGCCACTGTGCCCAGCTGGATGCAATTTTTAAAAAAATATTTTCAATCCATGGTTGGCTGAATCCTCTAATAAGGAACTCAAGGGGTATGACTGTGTCATAACAGCAGAATCCCTTTTTGAGATTCATATCTATTTGGGCTTCACACATTCAGTGTTTGACACAATCGTAACTTTTTAGTTGACAGAAATAATGATCCCTTATGGAACATCTACAGTGTGCAACCCATTGGTTAGATTTCTTTTTTTGGTACAGGGTCACTTAACCACTGAGCCACATCCCCAGCCCTTTTTAAAATATTTTATTTGGAGACAGGGTCTTGCTAAGTTGCTGAGGTTGGTTTTGAACTTTCAATCCTCCTGCCTCAGCATCCCAAGTCACTGGGATTACAAGTGTGTGCCTGTAGATTGTGAGTAGATTATACTTAAAAACTAACCAGCTCAAAATAAAACAGATTACTTACTGTTGCTGCCTCTTCCAGAGCCTGTTTGTTTCCTCCAAGGGCTTTAAAAAGAACATTACATTTATTTACTATCAGATTTGAATGATAAATCATCTTCCCTAATATTATCAATTATCTTTCTAAATCTGGACCAGATTTAAGCCCTTGGTCCAACATTGATAGACCCATGATCTAGTCCTCTCTTTCCCTAAGCTTGATTCCTTTATTTTTTGACTATTCTTGTTCCACTTCAGCAAAATTTTTGTTATTTCTCAAATGTGCCCATCATCTCTCATGACTTAGTGTCCAAGTATTAAGCTTTTCCTCTGCCAACAAATTTCTAATTCATCCTTTAAAACTCAGCTCAAATGTCACCCCAAAATTTTGCTTATGTTTCTATCATACTAGAGTGCTATGAATTGTAAAAACATATGTCGTAAATTGCTAAACTGCTCCCCCTATCATACCCAACAGCTACTCAAAACAAATCTGTTGTGTTCACTCCTGTCTTGGACTGAATTCCACAGATAAGACCCAGTGCTTCTGGCAAAAATCTGGCATAGTAAACATACATCAAATGGAAAAATCTTTGTGAGATTTAGATGTAGAATAAATTTAGGTTACATCCTCCTTCTAGAAACTGTCCTGGTACCTATATAACAGTTAAGATCTCGCTGGTTGTGGTGACACACACACAAAAAAGACCTAAAAAAGTTAAGATCTCAAGCTTTGGAAACAGAATGCTGGGATTCAAATGGATTCTGCTACTAACCAGCTTGAAACCTGAAGCAAAGTAACCTTTCTCTGTGCCTTAATCTTGTCATTACTAAAACAGGCATAATATTAATAATAACTTAGCTTGTTATGAAGTTAAAATATGTAAACCATTTTAGTACAATGTAGACCTGGCATAGAAAGTACTAAATAAATATACTCACTAGCCACTACTCTAGTCTCTTTTGTAGTACTTATAATTCTAATGAAATACCTGTAATTTTTTTTATTAATAATTTTTTTTTTCCAGTGCTGGGAAATTGAATCTAGGGTCTCACTCATGCTAGGCAAGCTCTCTGTCACTGAGCTATATCCCTAGGCCCTAAAGTTTTTAAAAGACTTTGTCCACTAGCTCATATGCTCTCAAGGGCAAGAAAAATATCAGTTTGATTCCCCAATGCGTCTTCAGCACACAGCGTTGCGACTGCGGCGTGCTCAACTTTTGTAGAAATGAGTGAATATGTGGAATAAAAAATAAAAAGGCAAACTGAAAGAATCGCTAAATCCTGTGTGAGCAGGACAAGCATTTCTATCTAGGAAAAAGGCTATATACTATAATTATTAATAAAAAGGAAAACAGGAAAAGAAAGGGTAACTCAGCAGAGGAAGGACTCTGCTTTTCCCTGGACATTTAATAAGGGAGTGGGAAAATCTGCTGAGATTTTTCTCTGGTCAGGAAAATTCTCCTGTCCTTGCAGTACACAATCAATTTGCCCATTTTTAAATCAAGACAGGAGTGGACACTTAAATCAATTTGCACTTTTCATGAGCTGCGGAAAGAGCTACTTTCACCTGTGCTGATAACAAACCAAGTCATTAATTCACTCATTTTAAAATGGCTGGATAATGCACACATACACACACATACAGAGAGAAATAATATTTCCTGATGTGTGAAAATTATGTGAAATTCATGTTAGTCTGTCTACAAAGTTTTGCTGAAATACAGCCCATTTGTGCCCATTCATCATAGCTGTTTCAGAACAACAGAGTTGAGTAGCTGCACAGAGAACTCCCTGGCTCAAGAAGCCTAAAATATTTCCCATCTAGTCCTTTAGGGAAGGTTCGCATTGGTATGTATGTGCAGGGTGTGGGGGTGTGACGACAGTAAGCACCATTGAGAAGAATGAAGCAGGCAGGTGAGGTAGAGAGTGGGACCAAGCAGCTGGGTTGCAATTTTCCATAGTGACCATGTTAGACCTCATGAGGAAGGGAACATTTTAGCGAGCCTTTTCTGAAGGCTGTCACGATAATCAGACTGGCCGCGGCCATAGTTTGTCTCTTACCGAAGTAGTCAAGCCAGTTCATCTCGCGCAGAGCCTTGGGGAGCCGTAGGATCTCGATGTTGTACAGGTTATCCACCTCCTTGAGAAGGTTCTGCCTGTCGGACTCAATTTGCTTGATTCGCACTTGCACTGCGAGAGGGCAGAAGCCGACAGAACGCGCGTCACCAGGCGGGCGAATCCGTACCACCCCAACTCACAGCGCCCCGCGATCGCCTTAGGTAGCAGCAGCGACGGCGGGAATCCACCCCTTACCTTCACGGTCGAAGTCCTTCAGAAAGGAGGCGAGCTTTCGGTTTCGTAAAGAGTTGGTCTTGTTCACCCGACTGCCACCCTTCCTCGGAGCCATGGCGCTTCGGAGGAGGCTGCGGGGAGGCGGGGACCGAGTCACAAGAGGTCAGCAGCGGAGACGGGGGAGGGAAGGTAAGGGGACACGCAGAGTTGGAGAAGGCGGCTGGGAATCATCCTTCGGGTCTGAGCATAAAGAGGCCGTGAGATACGTACCTGCGAATCGGGAAGCAAGGGCCGAAAAATACCTCGCTGCTCCAGCTGAGAGGGAAGAGCTCTGTAGCTAACCGCCACCCAATTCAAACTCAACTGCCAATGGCTGACGAATGAGAAGTGGCCCTCTGAGGATGGTCCCAGTCCACCCAATCACAAGGAAGCTCCTCCATCAGGCAGCCAATCCACATGCAGGACTTCAATGCCCAGAAGTCATTGCGGCTTTACGGCATTTCTTCACGACTCAGTTGCGCTAGCCTGCGGTGGGCGGTCGCTTCTGAGCGTGCGCAGAAAGTGTGCGAGGCGCCGTGGTTCTCCGGGTGAGTTCCCACGCTTCCACGTTCTGCTGGTGTGGGGAACGCAAGTGGCAGCTCCAATAAAAGGAGAACGATTCCGCCTCTAGAAGCTCGGGTCTTGAGGGGAGGCAGGGCTTGGACCCCGGGAATCCGCAGTCTGGAACAGGAGACTGCCGTATCCCGAGGAGTAACTGGGACACCCTGCCTGACGGGGGAAGCAAGGGCCCTTCAAGGAGTTGCTTCTGCAGGCGAGATGACGCCTCGGGCCGGAACTCCGGTCCGAAGGGACTTGGAGGCCAAGAGCTGGACCGACCACGAAGTCGAAAGTGGTTCCCACCCTCGACCCAGTACCTCCCCTACTGACTTGGCACCCTGACCCTGTGTTTTGTTTTTGTTTGTTTTCCCAACAGAAGATGGCTCCAGACCCGCCTTTGCTGTCTGTGCAGGAGGCCCTGAAGAAGTGCTTCCCGGTGGTGGAGGAGCAGCAGGGCCTGTGGCAGAGCACTCTGCGGGACTGCTCGCCCCTCCTGGCCTCGCTCAGCAACCTGGCGGAGCAGTTGCAGGCCGCACAAAACGTGCGGTTTGAGGATGTGCCGGCGCTTCGGGCCTTCCCTGACCTACAGGAGCGGCTGAAGCGCAAGCAGCTGGCGGCTGGGGACACTGTCCTGGACAAGCTAGAGGAGAGGCTGTAAGGATTTTTTTGGTGCTTTTTAGAAAGATCTTTAAACTGGGTGTTTTAAAATAGCTAGGGTGTCTCAGAAGGGCGTTTTGACTCGAGAGCATGACATTTGAAGGCGTTTCAGTCTTTCCTCCTTTCCTTCTGTTGCAGCCAGACCACTGTCAAAAAAAAACCATTTTCTGGCATTTCCCTTGTCAGAGGCCAGGCATGGTAGTAGTGGGCTTAGTAGAAGTTACAAAAGCATAAAGGAAAAGGAGTAGAGAAGGCGTATTAGCCTTACTCTATTGTTGTCTTTGGTAAGGTCAATAAGGAACTATGCTTTAAGCTGAAGGTTTTACATACATTACCCATGAAGTCTTTTAATACCTCTGTGACTTAATCTCACTTCTTTCCGTTTTGCAAGTGAGGAAACTGAGACTCAAGCAGATTGCCCTGGTCACACATCTAGTAATAGTTGACTGGAATCTAACCCCCTTATTTTAAAAACACCAAAGCCAGAGCTCTTTTTTTTAGTCCATTTTTTATACATTCAGTTTAGTTTAGTTTAGTTTAGTTTTTTGTATGTGGTGCTGAGGATTGAACCCAGTGCCACACGCGCATGCTAGGCAAGCACTCTACTACTGAGCTATAACCCCAGCCCCATCACTTTGTTCTGCTATACATTGGTATCTCTGTGCCCAGGATATATGGCCTGATTTGACCCCAGAGTTCCTGTGTATAGTCTGTGCCATAGATGAATAGGAAACTATTGTTTGTGTAAAATACATCTTATTTTGTACACTTGTACAAAGCAACATTTATTAAGTACCTGTGGGATGACAGGCACAAGGTGCTGTAAAGACAGCAGTGAAGCAGCCTTGAGAAGAAGAGATGTTGTGCTATGTTCTAAGATAGTGATGAGAGCAACCTGTGGAGGGAGAAGCCTCTGGGAGGAGATAATGTCAAAAGCCTGAAGGGTGAATTTGTGTAAAATGAACCAAGATGTGGGTATGAATAATGTTGCTGGAGTAGGGGACAGAAGGAGATGAAGTTGGAGAGGGAAATCAGCTCATGTGCTGTGTTAGCTTTGTTGAGCATATGTTCTGTAGATGTCTTTTGCTTCTGGATTGAGAGGACTTCGGTGAGGGGTGGAGGCAGAAATCCTTAAGAACCCCCTGATCCATCACAGTTTCTGTACAAATCAATTCCTTTATCAGTAGTAGCTGTTAAAGGACTCTGTGGGAATCAGTACATAACAGCCAAAAGGTGGAATCAATCCAAATGTTCATCAGATGAATAGGTAATGTGTGATAAAGTCATACATTGGAATATTACTCAGCCATAAAAAGGAATGAAGCACTGATATATGGTGCAGCATGGATGACCCTTGAAAACATTATGCTAAGTGAAAGAAATCAGAGATAAAAACAAAACACATATTGTATGATTCCATTTTTCTGAAATATTCAGAATGGACAAATCCCCAGAGGTAAAAAGTAGATCAGTGCTTTCCTTTGGCCAAAAGGAAGAAGGGAAGTGGAATAACTACTAATGAATTCAGGATTTCTTTGGGGGATGATGAAAATGTTCTGGAATTAGATGGTAATGATGGTTGCACAATGGTTGGTGACTATATGAAAAATGGCTAAATTATATACTTATTTAAAAAAACTAATAAGCTTTAATTTTTTTTTTTTTTTTTAACACCAGGGATTGACACTCGGCCACTGAGTCACATCCCCAGCCCTATTTTGTATTTTATTTAGAGACAGGGTCTCACTGAGTTGCTTAGGGCCTCGCTAAGTTGCTGAGGCTGGCTTTGAACTCGAGATCCTCCTGACTCAGCCTCCCAAGTCGCTTGGATTACAGGCGTGCGCCACCATGCCCAGCCAATAAGCTTTAATTTTGAAAGCAGTTTTAAGTTCAGAGTGAGGTTGGAATGTGTAGAGAATTCCCTTGTACCTTCTGCCTGCACATGTGTTTTACCTGCACTCTTACCTGCACCACAGTGGTACATTTGTTACCATCAATGAGTCTATAGTGATATGTCATTATCCCCAAAAGTCCATAGTTTACATTGGCTTTCCTGTTGGTTTTGTATGTTCTCTGGATTTAGACAAATGTATAATGGCATGTATATACCATTGTAGTATTATGCAGAGTAATTTCATTGTAAGTTGTATACTTTTTGAGAGGGAGGGTACCGTGGATTGAACTCAGGGGAATTTAGCCACTGAGCCACATCCCTTGCTGTTTTGTACTTTTTTTAAACAAGGTCTTACTGAGTTGCTTAGTGCCTTGCTTTTGCTGAGGCTGGCTTTGAACTCTTGATCCTCCTGCCTTAGCCTCCCGAGTCACTGGGAGTACAGGTGTGTGCTACCATGCCCAGCTAAGTTGTTTACTTTTAAAGTGTGAATTGCTTCTCAAGTATTGATTGATTGATTGATTGATTGATTTGGTACTGGGGATTGAACCCAGGACACCTAATCACTGAGCCACATTTCTAGCCCTTTTTATTTTTTATTTTAAGATAAGGTCTTGCTAGGTTGCTGAGACTGGCTTTGAACTCTTGATCCTCCTGCCTCAGCCAAGTGACCTGCCAAACCACTGGGATTTACAGATGTGTGCCTCCACACCCAGTTTGTTTCTCAATTTTAAAAAATGGTGTATAGCCCAATGGTGGAATGCCTGCTAATATGCACGAGGCCTTGGGTTTAATCTCTAGCACTACAAGAACAAAAATATCAGAAATTCCCTGTGAAAGCTGCCTTCCAAGAGGCACCTGTTTTCCTTTAGATCAGTGACTTTTAGTTGTTTGACCATGACCTACAGGGAGAAATACATTTTATATCGTGATCTGTATACACATATGCATTCATATGTAAATAAAATGTTCCACAAAACAATGCTGTGAGTATTGCTCTCTGATATTTTGCCTTCTGTTGTTGTTTTTTTTAATGCTGTTCATAGTCTACAAGTAATCAGATCTCATAGTATGAAAAACAGTGTTTGAGAGGGTCAAGTATTTTTACTTCAGTTGTTTACATATTTGTGTGTGAGTGTTGGGTTGTTATTCTTTTTTTTCGTTGTGAGTCATAGTCAAACATTTTTGAAGGCCACAGTACTAGGCAGGGAAATGCCTTCAGTTTTGGCTGGGTCCCTTGGGGTCACTGATGAAACCATGACCTAGGCACTGCTCTAAGTACTTCATATGCATTGTTGCATTTAGTTTTTACGATAATTTCATTCATTGACTCATTGATTTGTTGAATAACAGTTTGCTCTATGTGCTAGTCTCTGGTCTGTATTGTGAGCAAAACAAACTGTTTTTATGCATGGGGGAGAATAAATAACTTTCCTAAGTGGTTTGTGCATCTTGAGCCCACACTTGACCATTCAAGAATTTTCTGGAACGGGCTAGGGAGCATGTAGATAGGAATGGTTTGCTTCAGTACCCTCTTTTATTCCCTTTCCTTATATGTGGCATGAGTCTGTGAGTGAGCATTTGCTGTCCTTACACAGGTTATTTATTATTTATTTATTTATTTATTTATCTATCTATCTATCTATCTATCTATCTATCTATCTATCTTTGGAGGGGGCAGTGCTGGGGATTAAGCCTCGGGCCTTGCGCATGCAAGCATTCTGCCTCTGAGCTTAACCTCAGTCCATCCTTTACCCCAGAAATGTTCCTAAGTCTTTCCTTTCTTTGGCAACGAGGCTTATCCCACAGCTGTGAGAGCAATATAGCTTCTTCAGCTCATCATGAAGTCATTTCTTAATTCTTGATCTACCTGTACCTCCAAAGCAATCTCACCAAGCTCCTTAGCTCATGTTCTCATTTGGGGACAGTGTTTCTGGGAGGGGATATTTGGCAGTGTCTAGAGACATGATTGTCATGATGTGGAGACAGTGAGGGTGTGGTTTATTTCTGTCGTCTGGTGGGTAGAGGCCAGGTGTACTGTTAAACATCCTGCATGTGTGGGGTGGCCCTCCACAAAGCAGAATCACCCGATTCAAAATGTCAGTAGTACCAGGGTTGAGAAGCCCTGCCACCTGCATTTCTCACATCGCCTAATGCAGACTCTTCCACAGAGCCACTCTCCTCAAGGTGCGCGACACCATCAGCAGCCACGTGGAGCAGGTGTTTCAGATCTACGAGCAGCATGCAGATGTGGTCGGCCTTGATGCTGTTCTGCAGCCCTCAGCTGTGAGCCCTTCTGTGGCTGACATGTTGGAATGGTTGCAAGATATTGAGAGACATTATCGAACTTCATATCCTTTGCAAACATTTCAGATAATGTCCAGAGGCGTTCTAAAGTCTTTTTAATTTTCTAATCACGAGATTAGAAAACTACAGTTTGGATCCATTCTCTTTGGTTCTTGAACTTGGATTTCTCCTGCGTTACTTTTTATTATGATTTCTCAAATAATTTGTTGAGTAACTGCTACCTGCCGGACACTGCTGTAGGTGCTAGGAGACAGACCTTAAAAAAGAAAAATACGCTGTAATCCCAGCAACTCTGGAGGCTGAGGCAGGAGGATCTTGAGTTCAAAGCCAGCTTCAGCAACTTAGTGAGGCCCTAAGCAACTCAGTGAGAGCCTGTCTCTAATAAAATACGAAAAAAAGGGCTGGAGATGTGGCTCAGTGGTTAAGTGCCCCTGGGTTCAATCCCCAGTACTGATGGATGGATGGATGGATGGAAGGAAGGAAGGAAGGAGAGAGAAAGGAAGAAAAGAAAGAAAGAGAGAAAAAGAAAAATACATGGAGTGTGTCTGCTAAGTGCCATGGGGAGTAAAGCAGGGAACGTGAGGTATGGTGGTGGGGTTTTTTTTTTTAAAAGAGTGGTCAGGTGGCGTCATGAGAAACTGACATTTGAGCAAAGATCTGAAGTGGGCAATGGAGGGGGCTGGGTGGATATTTGGGGGAAGAATGTTCCAGGCAGACAAAACATCAAATGCAAAGACCTGAGGTGTCAGCATGCCTGGTATATTCAGGAGATAGCCAGAGGCCAGTGTGGCTAGAGCAGGGCATGGAGGAGTCTGCTGGGCGCTGAGGTCAGTGAGGAGGTGGCTGGACTTCAGAGGGCCACGAATGTCTTGAAAGGATTTTGGTTTTTATTTTGAGTGAGGCAGAGCTATTAGATTTTCAGTAGAAAAGTAACAGAAACTATGTGTTTTTAGTGTTACCGTGCTGTGTCCTGGGGAAAGTGTCAGGGTGGTGGTAGGCAAGGGTGGACGGAGACTACTAGTTAGTTAAGGTCTGGCCATTTTGTCTCCATTCTCTCCTGACGCCTGCATCTCCCCTCTGGCTTAATTGTTGTCCCCTCTGCTTTCATTGTTGTCTCTAGTCCTGAGCCTCAGTTTGCTGTAGATGCCTCCAACTGGATTGCTCAAGAAAATACAAGGTCAAGCTTAAGTTCAACCCCCTTTTCTTCCAGTTGTAGAATCAACACTGTCCATTCACCTAGTCTGCACGTGCCTTTCCTTTCTGCTTTCTCTTTCGGGTGTAGCAGTAGTGGTGACGCGGTGACAGTTTTAGTAACGATGGCAGCAGCAGCAGGGGCAGACGTTACTGAGCACCTAGCGTGTGCTAGCCCTTTACGCAGGCACTTGGCACGCTTCAGTTCTGTTTCCCTGGTGCTGCTTTCACAGTCGTGTGCCACTTCACGACTTTTGGTCCCAGTGGTATCACACATACCACGGTGGTCCCATAGGATTGTATCACCTGGTGACGTCAGGACTGCCTTAGTGTGCAAGTGCACGCTGCGTGTTTGCACAGGATGGCGTTACTTACGATGCGCTTCTCAGAATATATCCCTATCAGTAAGCCTTGTGTGTTTTTTTTTTTTTTTTTTTCTTTTCCTTCTACCACTTCCACAGTTTCTCGTTTGGACTCTTAATCGCATGTGCCTGTTGGCAGCCTTCTCTGGCTCTGGCTTCGCCCCTCTAAGCTACCTCTGACTTCCTTACGTCTTCAGGAAGTCTGGTTCTGATCAGGTTGCCCGCACAGCTTGTCAGTAGCTTCTGCTGCTTGTAGGATAAAGTTCAGATTGCCTTCCTTGGTCCTCGGTGTTCTCTGTGTTCTGGCTCAACCCACCTTTCCTACTGCGTGCTCTACACCTGGCAGCCACGCTGGGAGGTCTGCGATTCCCTGAAGGCGCTCGTGCTTCCCCGCTCCAGTGCCTTTGCTTGTGTTTCCTACCCGCTAAAACATTCCCACAGTCCTCTAAAGTGGATGTATCACCTTTTGAACTTCTGCTGAGTTTTATCTGTCATGTCACTTTGCTTCTTATTAGTTTCTGCTTTTGTCCTCACAGAAGACAGTCTAGATTTCAGTGACAGTATTTGATTCTTGTTTTCTGGTGTAATCAAGCCATATTATTAGAGTTGCTCAGAAAGTATTGGGGCACAGTTTATATCCCAGAAAGATGTAACGATGTCTCTACTTTCACTTGATAGTTCCCTATAGTTCTCATGAGGTACATTTTTTCCCCTTCAGCATTATCCTTTTCTTTTTGAGCAGTCCTTAACTTCCAGGAAAGTACCTGAAGAGAAAGTATCTCTTTTCCTCCATCCAGTGGGGAGACTTGGCGGGCATCCAAGCATTGCCTAAGGCCTGGGACCAAATTTCAGAAGATGAGCACCAAGATCTTGTACAAGGTAGTGGTTTTGTTAATTCCCTCTTGTTTCCTCTCCTCTCTTTCCCTGTGCCTCTTTGGAAGCCTTAGAGAGATGCCCTGGCTGTGCTCTGTATCTTCATAAATCTAATGTTTCATGTTCTCTGGAGAGGTGATAGGCCACAGCTTTTCCTCTTCCTATTCCAGATATCCTACTGAATGTTTCCTTCTTCCTGGAAGAATAAGGAAACTTCATGTTATGTGAAGACCAGAAGCACCACAGTTGAAGATGAACATTGCTGCACTGTGATATTTCTAAAGAAACATCAGCATAACAACCTGACCTATTTGAAATATCAATGCCTAGAACCTAAGGACTGGGTCTTGGGAGGATTGAGGGTAGAAGTCTCTGGGGCTTCTCATGCCAGATCATCCCAAGGGTTCATGGGCCATTGCTGGCCCTTTCAGGGAAGTGGATGGAGACAGAGAGAAAGCTGGCAAGGCAGTACTGATGAACCTGTCTGTCTACATCATAAGGCCCAAAGAGGTAGGGAGGAAAAGGACAGGATATAAAGGGCAGAAGTCACCTGGTGTTATCTGAAGCACCAGTCTGACTGACATCAGGTCCTGGCAAGGTGGCTGTACCTGACACCTTGAAGAATGAGAAAGAGGTTTTGATGATCTAAAGAAATAAGGATGTGGTTGGAGGGTGTAATTCAGCAATAGAGCTCATGTTTGGCATGTGTGAACCCCTGGCTTCAATCCCCAGCACCAAAAATAAATAAATAAATAAATAAATAAATAAATAAATAAATAAATAAATAATAAAGGAAAAAAAAAAAAGGAGAAGGGTGACAGGTTGCAGAAGTTCCTTGTTAAGCTAATTTCTATTTCCAAAGCCTACCACCAGGGGGAGGTGGTGCCTTATGAATTGTCGGGATGCTTTTATCTGAGAGAGCTGGTCCCCTATTGCTGGTACCCTCTGAGAGAAAGTAACTGGGGAAAATGAGACTCCCAAAACGACAGGGTATTTTTGGCCACAGCTGGCATGGCACTTGCCAGGTTCGTTTGCATTTGGAGTAACTGCACCGGTGGGAGAATGCCAGCATAAGTGGTGACTGGGGTGTGGGTCTGAGGCCCCTGACCTTCATCTCTGCAATAGCTGTGTGCCTGTAGAAGTCTCAGGACTGATGGAAAGGGACTTAGGCATAGAGATGTTTTTCAAAATGAAATGGCTGTTTTTTCTTATTATGCTTTTTTAAAAAAAATTGTAAGAAAACTAGGAAAAACTTAAAAGGTAGAAAGGTATAAATAAATCAGCTCCACCAAAGGCATTTTGATATATATCTTTTTAGGGGCCACTTACAAATTTTTTTTACAAAATATATGATACCATCAGTATATACTGTTGGGTTTTTTTGGTTGTTTTGTTTTTTGTTTTATTTTTTCCTGGTACTGGGGATTGAACTCAGGGGCACTCCACCACTGAGCCACATCCCCAGCCCTATTTTGTATTTTATTTAAAGACAGGGTCTCACCGAGTTGCTTAGCCCCTCACCATTGCTGAGGTTGGCTTTGAACTCTCAATCCTCTTGTCTCAACCTACAGAGCTGCTGGTATTACAAGCTATATACTGCTGCCTTTTAAAACTAAATATAGCATGGCATCTTTTCATATATATAAATAGACCTCAACACAATTACACACCATTATATATATCATATACCATTTTGTGAATGTGTTATATTTTACATTTTACTATTTATCTTACATTTTACATATGGTTTTCCAAATAAGGTTTTTCTACCGATAAAGGTAATACATTCTTTTTTTTTTTTGGTCCTGGGGATTGAACGCAGGGGCACTCCACCACTGAGCCACATCCCCAGCCCTATTTTGTATTTTATTTAGAGACAGGGCTTCACTGAGTTGTGTAGGGCCTCGCTAAGTTGCTGAGGCTGGCTTTGAACTCGTGATCCTCCTGCCTCAGCCTCCCAAGTGCTGGGATTATAGGCATGTGCCACCACGCCTGGCATGTAATACATTCTGATTGTTGAAAAATTGAAGTATTATATAGAAATGCACTTTGTCCACTTACCAAATAACTAGTATTAATAAAATTGTATTCCTCTAGGAATTTTAAAAAATCTGTCATGTACATAATTATTGTAAATAAAACTTAGAAAACATTTGGGTGTCAAATCTTATTTTGGGCTCTGGGGTCAGAAATGAAAGAGAGCCATGGGAAGGCTTACAGTTCAATTAGGGAAAGATTTAAACCACTGTTTTTCAAACTTTAATGTTCAATAAGTCACTGGTATCTCATTAAAATTTAGATTCTCATCCTATAGGCCTAGGAGGACTCAAGATTCTGCATTTCTGTTGTGTTCCCAGGTAATATTGACACTGATGATCCACTGATGATACAACTGATGATCAGTTGTAGAGATTTAAATTGCAGTACTGTAACAAAAGTGTTACAGTTGAGATAAAGAAAGAGTGCTGTGGGAGAATAGAGGTGGCGACTCACTGCTGTGGGATTACTCATGGTGACAGTGCCATCTGATTTAGCCTTGAGAGGAATTTTCCCTGGGGCTAGGAGAGGGGTGCTGGGCATTCTACACGGGATGGTCTAGGCAAAGGCAGCCTTTGATTAAGAATGGAAGCTAAGGGGCTGGGGCTGTGGTTCAATGGTAGAGCGCTTGCCTAGCACATGTGAGGCTCTGGGTTCAATCCTTAGCCCCACATAAACACAAATAAATAAAGATATAAAAAATGTTTTCTTTAAAAAAAAAGAAAGCTAAGGCTTAATTGAAAATGTGCTGTGTGCCAGGCTTTGGGCTATGGCTTTTACCCCCTAGAACTGGCAAATATTAATAGTTCAGTAATTAGGGTTCATAGAAGGATGGAAGAATCGCAGGAAATAAGTCTGTATGCCAGACTGGAATCAAGATGTGAAAGGCCCTGAATCCTGGGGAAGAGTTTGTATTTTGGATGAGCATGGTGGTGCATACTGTAATCCCAGTGACTTGGGAGTTTAAGGCAGTGAGATTTCCAGTTCAAGGCCAGCCTTGGCAGCCTAGCAATACCTTGTCTCAAAATAAAGGGCTGGGGATGTAACTCAAGTGGTAGAGCATCCTTGGGTTCAATCTCCAGTACCTTCCCACTTCATACAAAAAGAGGAATCTGTATTTTGTTCTACACATGGGTTTTGTATGTATGTGTGTGTGTACACATGTATGTACAGTCATGTGCCATATGATGTTTCAGTCAATTAAGAACTGCATATTGAGAGTTTCTCCATTAGATTATATCAGTGCTGGGCTGGTGATGCATGCCTATAATCTCAGGAGGCTGAGGCAGGAGGATCCTAAGTTCAAAGCCAGCCTCAGCAATTTAGTCAGGCCCTCAGCAACTTAGAGTAAAATCCAATCTCAAAAACATAAAAAGAGCCAGGTGTGGTGGCACACTCCTGTAATTCCAGTACCTGGGAGGCTGAGGCAGGAGGATCACGAGTTCAAAGCCAGCCTCAGTAACTTAGCGAGGCCCTAAGCAACTCAGTGAGACCCTGTCTCTAAATAAAAAAATACAAAATAGGGCTGGGGATGTGGCTCAGTGGTGGAGTGCCCCTGGGTTCAATCCCCAGTACCAAAAAAACAAAACAAAACAAAAAACATAAAAAGGACTGGGGATATGACTCAGTGCTTGAGCCCCTGGGTTCATTCCCTGGTACCCCTCCCCAAAAGATGATAAGATATCGTGACATTTTAGTCCATTTAGGCTTGTGTAAATATGCTTTATGATATTCACACAATAACAAAATCACCTAATGATGCATTTTTTACAATATCCATTTAGTGACACAAACTATGTTTTGTATATATATAAATAAAGCTTTTAAAGCTTCCTTCATTGAAATAAGCAAAGGCTAAATAGAAACAATATTTACAGTACTTAGTAATTAACATTATTTAAGTATAATTGTTTTCATTTTGTTCCCTCTCTTTTTCTTCTGCTATAAAAATGCCAACTTTTTAATTGTTCTTGCTAAATTCTATGTATTTTTGAATAAGTGATGCGTCCACATCGTATAAAATCGTAAAGATACGAAAGTGTATTCAGTGAAGAATTTCTGCCTGCAGTTACCCAGTTCCCTGCCCTGGAGGCAGCCAATGTCAAATGTGTCCAGTGCATCCTGTGTAAGTGTGGTGGAGGTGTCCTCTACCATGCCCTCTCCTACCTTTGAGCACTTCCCTCCCCTTTGGTGTGGGCTGGCTTGCAGATTTGCATCTAATGAATAGAATACTACAAAGTGGTGGATGTCACTTCTGAACATGGGTTATGAAGAAAGACTGCAGCTTCCATCTTGGATGTTCTCTATCTTTCTTAAAGCCTCACCTGGGGAAGTCAGTTGGGGAAGATGCTGTGAGGCAGCCCCATGGGGAGGCACATGTGAGAGGCTGATGCCTGCCAGCAATCTTGAGAAGGATCCTGGAAGCAGATCCTCCCTCCCCCAGCTGAGCCTTCAGATGGGTCCACATCCCAGATGACAGCTTGACCACAGTCTCTCAAGGACCTGAGCCAAAGACACAGCTAAGCTGAGCTGGGATTCCTGACCCATGTGAACTGAGAATAAATTCTTAAATTGCTGTTCTGGGGTAATTTTTTCCAAAGTAGTGGGTGCTTAATACTGCAAATATGTTTTTGTGTTTTTCTTCCTCATTTTTATATGAACAGTACCCAAGTTTTGTACCTTTTTAAAAAAATTTACTCTGTCTTAGAATTTGTTCTATATGAATGCAATAGCTTTCTGAAAATTTTTCCCCCCTATGGGCATGCTTTACCACTTAGCTAAATCCCTAGAACTTTTATTTTTTACTTTTTATTTTTTGAGACAGGGTCTTGCTAAGTTGCCGAGGCTGGCCTCAAACTTGGCAATCCTGCCTCAGCCTCCTGAGTCATTAGAATTATAGGTATGTCCCACTGTGCCCAGCTTCACTAAATTAAAAAAACCCAGATTTATGTAGTTTGCTGATGTGTGGGTATACCATAATTTATTGAACGTAGTGAGTTTTCTAAAGTGTCCATAGCTTATCAGAGATATTGTCAGAATTCGCACTAGGGTTTTGGTTCTGGTGAAAGGATCTTTCCCCTGCACATTGTCCCCTTTCTGCCACAGAAGGCAAGAACACACTTGACACCTGTTTGGGCTTTTTGAACAGTCCTGCACGGGATGTGGTTCCTCGGCACAGAGTTACCCCTCTTTCTTGGCAGTGGCACATGAAGTGTCCAAGGCTCTTCCAGGGCAGCTACAACCTTGCCAGTTACCCTCCCTCCTGATCTCTTAGCCAAGTGGTTGGAGTGAATCCTGGGGCTGTCTGCCAGAGTCTTACACTTTGCCCTTTATGCCAGGGCCTGGGAGAAGAGAGCAATCCTTAAGGAATGACAAGGGGTGCCCTTCTAGGCACTCTCCTCCCCATCATTCCTGGAAGGCTTCTTGGTTTCTACACAGTTCAAAAGAAAGTCATTTTCTGGTATCTGGTGGGACATATTGGAGCCCCAGCCCCAAGGATCTTGATCTATATGTGTGGGAAGGGGCTGGGTACCTGCATTCATAACAAGAACCACTCATTCTGCTGCAGAGTCATGAAGAAACAGCCTTAATCCTGAGAATTAGTGTCAGTGCAGAGAGGGATGACTGGGTAGAATAGTCCCCAAAGGTTGCCTTTCTCTGGGGAAGAAACTGGTCTTCATGACTTTCTCGTTGCGCCTTTCTCTCCTTATTGCTCTGGAAACCTAGCTAGTCCCTAGTTCCAGGGGACACCTTAGCATTGCTGGGCATGGTGTGCATGCCTGTAATCCCAGCCACTTGGGAGGCTGAGATAGGAGTATCTCAAGTTCAGCCTCAGCAAATAAGCAAGGCCCTAAGCAACTAAGTGAGACCCTGACTTAAAATGAAAACCAAAAACAGCTGGGGGTGTAGTTCAGTGGTTAAGCACCCCTGGGTTCAATCCTCAGTACCAAAAAAAAAAAAACCCAATATATATATATGCATATATACATATGTATGCATATATATATAATATATATATTATATATATATATATATATAGAGAGAGAGAGAGAGAGAGAGTGCGCGCAATAATAACTATGTTTGCTACATCCACATCATTCATTCTGAGACCTTGTGTGCCCAGCACAGAATTGGTCACTGGTGATACAAAGGGAGTAAGAGAAGAACATGGTTTTGAAGGCTGCGTAGATAATAAGCAGGCTGTTCTGAGAAAGGCTGTCATGGGGATGTGCAGGGAGTGCCGAGGACACAGTGGGTGCCTGATTCTTTTTCTGTGAGATGATGTCCTGAGTGAGATTCTCCAATATCTGTAGAGCAAGTCATGGGGACAGGGTCAGCATGGACAGGGTCTGCCATCCTGTGAGTAGGAAGCAGCTCTTCCCTGCTGTGGCTCTTCTGCTGATTGAAACGTGCAGAGTAGTTCTTAATTTGTACAGAAAGCCCAGACTAATAAATCCACTACTCAATTGCAATCCCCACAGTGCGTTTATAGGCAGCAGCTGACTTTTATCAGCTAGTTTGTTCTTTCATATAAGCAGAGTTTTATGAGGGTCTCCTGAGCTGGCTTGTAACGTGATGAAACGTCTGCAAAACTCAACCATAAATCCCCGGCACCTGCCAAGCAGAGGATGCTGTTCTCCAGGCACATTTTGTCCAGCTGGAGGCTCTGTCCCCTTGCCCAGTTTGCATTTTTGCACTTGTCTCTTTAAACTTGGATTTGTTTTTCAGCTCTCTGCGGCCTCTTTAAAGGCAACTGAAAAATGAGGGGTAGGAAAAAGGAACTAGAAAGCTACATCTGTGCTAAAAATTACCCCTGGCTCACATTGCTCTGAAAGCTGGTTTTGATCCCACTGCTTAAACAGAGACATCAGACTTCCCAGCCACACGAACCCAGAACAGGGGCCTGGAGGACAGTGCCAACTGAGCCCATTATTGTTACTTTGATTCTTTTCTGGGCCATCACCGTTTGTACTTGCCAAAGGCCCCTACCCTTGGTTGTCAGTTCCATAAATTAAAGGAACAGCTCGAGAGGCCTCTTGCCCAGATGGTCTCCAAGTGTGACATCCTTTCCCAGCATTGAGAGCTCCCCCAATCCAGAGATGAAGTTCACATGCCCACCCTCCTACAACGCAGGCAAGACCTGGACTCAGAGGATGCTGGTTGGCCGAGGTGGCCTGGGGGCCTTGAAAGTCACCAATGCCTTGGTGGAGCGTGCTTTCACTCCAGGAAAGGTTGAGTGACTCCAGGCTGTGCCTCCTAGTTATTTGCTTGTGTTTCTGGGTTCCCTTCACTTTGGTCAGGAGACTGCTATGCCAGAACACTCCTGTCTTCTGCTGCCCTCCGGTGGCCTCATTCCTTGCTTGGCTTCATGGGCATGTGGCCCATGCTTGCAAGGGTCCCTGAGTTGGATTTTTAATTCTGTGCTGTTGCCCTCCTGAAATTCCTAATAGTCTTGGAACAGGGCACCAGATTTTCATTTTGTGCTGGACCATGTCCATTGTGCTGCCATTTCTGCCTTGCTTTCCTCTGGTTCTACTGCATGTAGCTAAGTGCCCCAGAAGTATGGGCAGACCCTCTCTCCTCCACATCCAAGTCTGAGCCTGCACAGAGCAGGTTACTTGCCTGTTGATAAGAGAGCCTTCCCCACACCCAAAATTTCCTCTTTACCCAATCTTCTGGTCACAATCAATTCCCGTTTTGTGACAGTATCTCTACCAGCCCTAAAGAGGTGTATGTATGCCAGTCCCAACTCTGGATCAGCAGCAGCTCCTGGCCCCTTCTTAGCATCTTTGAGAAAAGACTTCTCTATGGAGGGTCTGGGGTCTCTGCCAGAGAAAACAGCCCTCAATTCACCTTAAGGCAAGACATTGTTCTCTGCTATAAGAAGGGAGACCTACCTTCTTATTTTTCCAAGCCCAACTCAAACACCCTCTCCTCCAAGGCATCTTTTCTCATTCCCCAAGTTGAGATAACCCTTCCTTTCTCAGCCTGTTACTTGTGCTTCTCCATCACTTTTTGTGTTTTTTCTTACCCATCCTTACATCTAGCTCAGTGAAGGACTCGGCCCATCAGAAATTGAACCAGATGGTAGAACTGGCACAGAGGTTCTTGCAGCTGTGTGGTGTGGAGGAGGTGGACCCAGCTGTGCAAGGGGTGGTGGTGGGCTTTAGCAAAACTGTCTGGCTGCTGAGGGCTGTGACCTCCAGGAAAGTGACGATGCCCTGGAAAGATCACAAGCTTTGGCATAAGCCTGGCTCTGCCTCCTCAGACTGTGGGCCTTGAGCTTTACCTCTCTTACCTGTAATATGAAGATAATAATACCTGACTCATTGAGCTATTATGAAAATGAAATAAGCTAATTCATTCAAAGCTCAAGAATAAAGCACAGCACCCAGTAGGTTCTTATTTAATGTTAGGTTTTATCTTCTCACTGAAGGAGGACTTGGGGCTGAGGCCCATTTGCTCCTCTATCAGGTACCCTCTGGCTTCAGGGTGAGGTCCCTGGCTGCCTGTGCCTAGGGGCTGGGCTGGCTGGTGGCAGTGAACCAGAGGAGAGGACCCCCCACCACCATCCAATGGCAAAGAGCCGCAGGCCAGACTGGCAGAGCATCATCCCTGCCCATCCCGCATGGCAGACCAGATCCACCCGGCATTGCCACACCAGCGGAAGTGGTGGTTGCTGTCCCAGCCAAACCCTAGGACTGTGGAGACAGCCCTGACTGGGCCCACTCACCACATCAAGGACCAGCTCCACCCTCTCTCAGCATCCCTCCCACCTCAGGCTTCCCCACCTCCCTCCTTCCCAGAGAAGCTGGGGCGTAACCTCTTGAGGCCTGGTAGGCCACAACCCTCTGTGGCTGCTGCTGTGTGGTAGAGAAAGTCCTGGGCAAGGAGTTGGGACATCTGTGTTCCTGACCCGGCTCTGCCACTCAGCCCTGTGGGGCCTGCACGTATGACTTGACCTCTCTGGACCAATATCTTCATTAAAAAATAAAACAACAACAACAACAAAAACCTACAATCACAAAGGGGACTTGTAGGCAAAAGTTTTGACTTCATAGGCTACTGTAAAAATGAACTGGGCTAACACAAACATCTTAAACCAAATCATGCAAATATAAGTGATTTTCTTCTGAGAAGCAGCAGGGTGAAAGGGAAGGAAGGATTTGGGAACCAATGAGAATCCTCTAATTGCCGTTTACCGAGTGGTTTCTCTGTTTCATCCTTCACCTAGTGCTTTTGTATCCATTACAACTACTCTGTGAAATGTACTGTTTCCCATGCTTTATAGGTAAAGATGTGGCTTGTGGAGGGTCAGGTGACTTCCCCGAGGTCACATCTGAGATTTTCCCTCACTGGACTGCAGGCAAATCGCATGACCCCTCTGTGCCTCAATTCCTCCCCTGTGCAGTGGAGGCCATTTCCCGCTCTGGGAACCACCCGGATGAAATGAGTCCTCATGTGGAAAGCACCTGGCAAGGGCTGGGTGCGCGTTCGGAGCCAGCAGCCTCTGTTAGGTGGCTGATTCCAACCTTTTCAGGGGAGCAGCTGTTCCCAGCACTGGCCTGAGGTTCCCTGAAGCAGGCACAGTTCTGAGGGAAGCACTGCCCAGGTAGGAGCACAGGTGTGTCATTCTCAGGCTGCACTAGAGGTGAGGCTGGCCTCGTGAGCCTCCCCTGTGTCCAGGGCAACCTGGGGAAGAGAAAACCTCGCTTTTCTCTGTTCACTGAAATCATCGTTCCCCAGGAGTTGCCAAAGAGCAGAATTGTCATCATCGTCCCCAAGAGTTGCCAAAGACCAGAATTGGGAATCACATCATGGGGAAGTATCCGCGGGGCAGGGAGCTCTACGGACGTGTTTGTGACAGTAACCAGGGCCACCTGTGCAAGCGCGGATCCCTCTCTTTGATCTGAGGCCCAGGACTGAGGAGGGTAGTTTCCACCCCGGCAGCTTCCTCCAACCAGTTGCCTTGGGGCCTGGCTGCCTGGTCCAGCAGGAGACAGGCAAGACATGGAGTTGTCACCATTTGTCCCATGGAGCTCTGACCTAGTGAGGAATGAACAGTCTCTCCATCTCTGAGGACTGAAGAATCCGGACGAGTGGTTTATGTTCTTGGCGACACATTGGACTCATCTGGGGAACTTTATAAAACACTGGTGCCTGGAGCCAGACACAGTGGTGCCCACTTTTAATCCCAGCCACTTGAGAGGCTGATGCAGGAGGATCACAAGTTTGAGACCAACCCCAGCACCTTAGCAAGACTGTTTCAAAATAAAAAAGGCTAAGCATCCAGCTTGGTGCTCAGGCACCCATGGGTTCAATCTCCAGTACCAAAACAAGAAAAATAAAAAACAAAAAACAGATGCCTGGGTGGACTCAGGCTCACCCCCAGATTCTGCTGTATTTGACTGGGGTGCAGGAATTTGGAAATCCCCCCAGTGACTTTAATATGCAGTGATGGCTCAGAACAACTGCTTTAATACAATTCACTCATTTAAAAAATGTTTTGAGTGTCTACTGTGTTTCAGGTACTGTGCTGGGCTCTGCGGTGGACAAGTGATAGACACTCCAGATGGTAACGGGTGCTATACACACATGGAAGGAGAAACGCTGGGGAGGGGTAAGAGGGGCCAGCAACTTCCTGAGGAGGTGACATTTGCACTGACACCTACATGAAGCCAACGAGTGGAACCCAGCGAGTGGAACCCAGTGCAGTAGGTGTCCAAGTGTTGTCCAGGTTCTCCAAGACCCTGTTGGGGGATCTGCACTTCTTACAACACTGACACTAGGTGCCTTCTCCCAGGTGTATAGAGGTTTCAGGTGCCTTGTGGTAGGTCTGCCTGACATCACCACTCTGACAGCAATTGTGTGTGGGAGTGTTTTTCAATTTTTTGGTAAATAGGGACGTGTCTAACCCACATTAACACAAACCATTTGGAGTCCTCCATTTTTAAGAGTATAATGAAGTCCTGAGAACAGAAGGTTGGGGAACTGCTGATTTGGCAGGGGAGCTTTCTAGAAGGTGGGAGCCAGCTTGGTGTGTTTAGGAAAGAGCAGGAGACCGGGGCAAAGAGAGAAAAAGTTAGGGCAGAGAGCTGGCTTGCAGGGACCCAGAGGCAGGACTGCTTCCAGCAGAGGAAGAACTTGTGTCCTAGTGTGGAGAAGTAAATAAGCAAAGAAATTGGGTGACCTCCGAGAGTGACAAGTGCTACAAAGAACATGGAAGTAGAAAAGGGTAGAACGACTGTGGAGGGGTAAGAAGGCAGGGGAGGCCCTTATCTCACCCTTGCCAGGTGAGATAAGGGCCGGCACCAATGAGTAGACAGGGAAGGAGGTGGACGTTCTGGAAAGTTGGAGCAGCAGGACCTGGTGACATGTTGCATGTCAGGATGGCTCCTGGTTGCTAGGCAGGATTGGGGTCACAAGGGTCAGATGAGTTTTAGGTAGGTGGGAGGAGACCAAATATGAGTTATGTCGGGGTGGGGGACATCCAGCTGGCTTCTGGATAGACGGATTTGGAGGTCACTGGATAAGTCAGTGCTGGAATGAGAAGCATTCAGGGAGAATGTGTGCCCAGAGAAGAAAAGGCACCTGCGACCTTTTCTGGAGGAGCCCCACCTGAGTGATATGTCCTGAGAATATGGGGAGAGGGTCCCCCCAGGAACTGGAAGGTGGTGGGGGAGCCAAAGAAGGAGAGTTTCAGGAAGGAGAGGAGGGTCTGGGATGACAGACATGCAGAGGGGTCACTTGGGGTGAGGAGAGAGCCCCGCAGCCTCTGAAGTTTCTTGAAGGTAAGAAGAGGCTACTTTGCAGAGGGTTGAGGGGTGAAAAGAGGCAAGGACGTGAAAGTGGTGAGTGTGGAATGCCTTCCAAGGGGGAAAGGAAGAAACGACTCTGAAAGAGATGCAGAAGGGCATTTTGGGATGGAGACAGGAACTCCCCTGTGGGCTGATAGAGATGGCAGATACAAGAAGGGACAGTTGGTGGCACAAAGTTGCAGAGCCAAGGAGATCCTGGCTCAGGACCAGGAGAGGAAGGATGAACCAGCGACAGTGACTGAGGGATAGGAACACCATCTGGGTGGCAAGGAGGAGGCAGGGTCACTTGATAAGGGGCCAGTGAGGCATAGGGGCTTGGAGACCAAGGGGGGACATGGAAAGGTCACCAGGGCTGCCAGGCAGGGAAGCTGCTGGGCTCAACAGTGCTTGCTTGGGATTTCTGTCCCATCCCCGCTGTGAACCTAATGGACTCAAGTGTGTGACTTAAAGCTGCAGTTCCCCTCAAAGAGCTGCTCCTTCTCCAGTGTTCTCAGAACGGGAGGAAGTAGATAGAAGAATGGTGGGAACGAACATCCCAGCTTGATGGAGGGAGACATGCTGAGAGCAAAAGCAGCCAGGACCACGTCCAGCCTGACCACTGGGCAGACATGCCTGAGCAGACTCTCCTCCTCCTCACCCACAGGGGCTTCCTCTCTCCCACATCCACCCAGGCTCATTGTCCTTGATTCCTGATGATTGTTTGCCACCTCATTCCCCAAGCATATCAGTCCCCAAGAGGGTGGACTGTCCACACCTCTCCTTTCCCACTGCCTGACCCACTGCTGGCCTGTGCCTCCAGCCTCTCCCCTTCTAGTCCACCCTTTGCCAAAAGAATCAGTCCAACCCATGAGTCCATCTATGTTCTCCTGTCTCCCATGAAGCTTCCAAAATCCCCAGAGTCTGCATGAAGTCCTCAGCATGGTGTTCAAGGCCCCTCATGAACCCACCAACTCCCCTTCCCCTCCCAGCTATCCTGGGGTCTCTGCCCACCTGCCATGCCATGGGGGGTCTCCTGCTGGGACACCCTTCTTTAACCAGGGAGGTTCTGTTCACATATTGTGGGTCAGTGTCAACATCACCTCCTCCATGTAGTTTTCCTTGACCACCCAGGCCACATCATCGCCCTCATCTGAGTCCCCGTTGTACCATGTACACCAGGATGACAGCTCCATCCCATTTGGGGACAGTTGGTCATCTCCTTTCTCTGACCTGTGCAGTTCTCCAGAGCAGGGGTCAGGTTTCTCTGTGTGTCCCAGCCAGGAACAGAGTTCAGGGCCTCATGGATGCTGAAATGAATTAATGAAATGATTAATTGATGTTCTCACAGATCCTGCCTTGCTGTAGCTGTCTCCTTTAAAAAAAAAAAAAAGTTATCTGGATTTACACAATCCAAAAAACGCATAAGGATTTAAAGGTCCAGGGAGGAGGGCTTTTCAGTGCTCGTGGACAAGGCCTTGGCCCCTCTGCTCACTTCCTGGGTGCCCCTGTAGAAGCCCTCCTTGAGGCGTTTAGCCAGGACCCCTGGAGTCTCACCCTGCAGTTGGGCCTCTAGACAAACCAGGACCAAGAAACAATGATGTCCGGGAGGCCCAAGAGAGGTAGCAATCACTCAGCAGTCCAGCCTGGCACAAATCTGCCCTGCCCTGAGGCAGGGGCTGCACTGAACGAACCCAGTTCCAAGAGGCCCTGGCTCCCCAAGCCTTCGTGACAGCCCAGAGAGTCGCAATGGTTGTGCATAGTCACATCTGCAGGTAATTTCTTCATCCATCTGCATTGAAATGGAACTCATTCAATTCATTAGAACAACACCCTCTGTCCCAGTGCCATCTCTCGGTCGGGAGGGGCTCTTGCATCCCCTGGAGAGCTTGTTGCTCAGCCCCTGCCTTGGAGCTGCCCGTCTCCTAGTGGGCTCTAACAGCATTAGGATTAACCATGAGGTCAGCGAGCATGCTTGTTACAGGGGCCTGGCCTGCAGCCCCTGGGTGCGTGCGCAAGGAGTTCCCAGGCCGTGCTGCCTGACATTTGCAATCATTTAATGGGAATAAGTTCCATCTTTGAGCTCTGCTCAGCCTTTCATAACAACAGCCAAACTGTCCACCCTGGACAGGACATAAATCCTGTTGGCAAGTCATCGGGCCAGCTCTTCTCCTACAGATGCTTCCTTCCCGGACTTTGCCTGGGTGCAGCTGCTTGCACCCAGTTTGGGAAAGGTCCCCAGGAACTGATGGGGTGCTGGCGAGAGAGCGCACAGTATTGGAAGTCAAATTCCAGCAGCTTCCAGGCTGGGCAGGATCCTTAACTGTGAACTGTAGATTCCCTCATAGTAGATGATTGATACCTGTGTCTCTTAAGGATTCTAAGAATTAAAGGTCCTAGCTATGCTTGACACCCTCAGATACTCAGAGTGCTTCTTGGCCTCACCCATGTACGAGCTGTGTGACCTTGGGTGAGGTGCACAATTTCTCTGTGCTTTGATTTCCTCATCTGTCAAAGGCCATCTCATGCAGCAGTTGGGCCGCTTAAGTGTAGTCACACGTGTCATGATGAGAATACAGTCTAGCACATGGTGAGCTCGCGAGATGTTAACCATCATTGCTTTCACTCCTCAAGGACAGATGTGTCTGCAGGAGAAGGGTCTGGTAAGTACTTGCCCTGGCTAGTTTGGAGGGCCACCCTGGTCCTGAGGCAGATTGCAGTTTTGAAGGAGAAAGAGGCCAGTGTGAGGGGTGGGGTTGAGTTCCTGACTCATCAAACATCTAGTTTGTTTAACAATTATTGACTGAGCTCCTACTGTGTGCTGAGCACTGGGCTAAAAATGTGGAACTGATAGAGACACCAACCCAGGTTCCTGTGACCTGCTGGTTTCATTTTTCTCCTTACTGGCCGGTCCTTTTTTTAAATCACTGTTGTAAGGAAAAAGCTCATTGATGCCATGCCAGCTGAGCTTCTGGGTGTGCCTTGATGGGGACACAGGGCCTGGCTGACGCTGTCCTGGGATCTCAGCCCAGCTCTTCTTCTGGTTGCCACTGTCCCTTTTTCCAGTCTCAGTGAGCTGCCTCTTCTTCCAGGAAGTCTTCTTAACTCCCCTCGGATGGGTTAGGTGCCCTGAACCTGCGTCTTTGTCTATCACTAGCTTGAAGTTTTCTAGTAACTTGTCTGTGATCAGGATGGACAGGCGCTGGGTCCCTTGCTCCCCACTGTCTTCCAGAACCTAGTGGGAAGCCCAGCACAAGGTCGATGCTCAGCCAGTACTTCTCAAGTAAAGGGAAGAAACATGGACCTTGGGCTGTCGCCAGGCTTATGCCTGGAGCTTTAAGAGTTGGCTTGAGTCTGCCCTGTACAACTGCTCGCCACTCCTCCATGCCCAGCCCCAGCAGACCCTCTGTGGAATGAGCGCGTTCTCCCTCTCCCCACAACTCCTGTTTCTGGGTCTAAGCTGTTGGTTGGGAAGGTCTTCCCCATGTCCTCCTAAATCTCCAGGAGCAGCCTAAGCTTGCTGCCCTAGGCCAGTGTGCAGGCACGCAGGTGGCCTCCATGGATGCTTCCTCTGCTTCTCCAGGGAAAAGACTACAGGAGGGACCACAACGGGGGATAGAAGCGGGGGTGGGGTGGGCTCGGAATGGAACTGACAAATGTCAAGCACATGTTCCTGAGGAAATAGATTGTAGTTGTGGTAAACCGGGCTTAGCAACACAGGCCTGCTTCTGACCGGAATATGTGTGTGTGTGTGTGTGCGCGCGCGCGCAAGTGCATGCAGTCCTGGGGATCAAACCCAGACCGCTTTATCACTGAGCTACACTGTCCTTTTTATTTTATGCTAGGGCCTTGCTGAATTGCTCAGGCTGGCCTTGAACTTAACAATCCTCCTGCCTCGGCCTCCTAAGTAGTTGGGATTACAGGTGTGTGCCACCATACCTGGCTGGTTCTGAATCTGAAGAGCTCTGCAGCCGTGGGCAACCAGTCCCCACAGCATGGCAGTGCTGGCTGTCACAGGTGTGGGCATTGGGCATCCTGGGACACCCCCCAGGTGTGGTGGAAGCAGTGGTCAGGGCAGGAGTCTCCAGACTCTTTATCTTCCTAGGTTGGGCTATGGTTGAAACAGAGGACTCTGGAAACTGGGCCAGGACCACTGGCCACTGGGCGAAACAGAACTGCCAGGCTATCCTGCAGGAAGAAAGGGCCCCGCCTGTAGTTCAGGTCAACCCCAAAGGCAGGGGGCCCCTGCCTGAGTGCAGATGGATCACTATTGTCCCCACTGTCCTCACCCCAGGGTTCAATACTGCCTCTTCCATGCACGACTTGTGCTGGGCCCAGAGAGAGGAAACCATCCCCCAGGTTCCTGGGGACCCCTATTCAAGCCTTTCTTCCCAGCTACCCACTCCCCAGAGAGCTGTTTTCAGTCTCCAGTTTTCCTGAAGTCACACGGGTTATTCCAGGGGACTGTGGTGGCACCAACTCTGGGCTAGGAAGCAGGTAACTCTCTGTCACGGTCCAACTTTGTGTGACCTCGGGCAAGTCCCTTCTCCCTGAGTTATGTCATCTGCATAGGGTGAGGGAGAGCAGGGATTTTCAAGGCTCTTTACTATTTCTCAGAAAGAGCAGTGGACGCCTTGGTATTTTGGAGAGAAATCAGAGGTGCCTGATCAATATGTAAGCCAGGTAAGAGCAGAGGAGGGGCATGGGGTCCCTCCTGCTCAGCCTCCCCCATGCTTCCAGGCACCTCCCCTATGTCATAGCCTGAAAGTCACTGGCTGCTTGACCTCTAAGGGACTTCTTGCCCTCATACGCAGTGTGATGGACTGGGAGGTCCAAGGGCAGCACTCTCCTGGGGAAAGAGGTTGGCTAGTTCATTAGCACCATGGGGTGAGGGTGGGGGGCAGGCAGGCCCACGGCACCTTGCCCAGGAAGAAATTTCTCATGTGGAATTAGCTACCTGAGAATGGTCACAACCCCAGCTGAAGGAACAATTCAAATCACCTCCCTTCTTAGGTTCTTGGGGACAGGTTGCTGGGAGGTAGGAGCCCATAGTGGTCAGTCCCAGGGGCTGGCACCTTTCTACCTGGCAGAAAACAGGTATGGAGGAATTCTCCAAGGCTTGAAGCCCCCTACCTGGAAGCGATCTGAGTCCCTGGGCTCTGCCTTGCACACTCTGGGGGGAGCAGGCGTGGAGGGCACCAGACCAGAAACCCCTCTTTCCTGGTGTCTGCTTAGCTGCTGTTAACAGCAGGCTGACCTCCCGCCTCCCTGGTCCCACACTAGGCCTGCCCCAGATCCTCACAGGCCTCCTTTGAAAAATAAATAAATACTTTCTCCATTATTCCATTAGCAGCTTCACAGGTTTTTCAGCTATTGGTTCCCAGCTCCAGTGAAAGTGGAAACACGTGTCTGCAAGATGCAAGCGCCTCTGCTTGTTTACCAGCTTCCCCAGGGCTGGGGCTAGACTCACGTTGCGAGCTGTGCCTGCCCACCTGCAGCTGTCCACTGGGGAGAGAAGGGCCCTGAACCAGACTGGCTTCCCCAGGTTCTGCCAACTGCATGTCCAGGGGTCTCCAGGCACTCACCAGCCAAGGAGCTGGGAGATGTGGCTTCTATGTGCTGTTTGTAATTGGCTATGTGTCTTCTGGCAAAGTTCTTTACCTTTCTGTGCCATAGGTTCTTTTATAAATTTTAAATGGAAAGATGGGAGGATGGAAATAATCTGAAAGAATGAGGAAGGGTCTTTGGTGGCACCAATGGTTTTGCCAGTGGGGGTGGGCTGGGAGGATTGTTTCACTTCTCTGGCCTTTGCTGTCTGTCTCTCCTGCAAATCCAGAAAGGAGCTGGGCCTTCCCTCACTGTGCTGCTCTCAAAGCCCCAGAGAGGGGACTTTGCAAAGTGGACTGTCTGGGGTTGGCCTTCTTCTTCTCCCGTGTCCACTGCAAGGACTATTGGTTTCTGAGGTGGCCTAGGATGCCAGCTCATTGGCTCCTGAAGGTGGTGGAGCTGCCCAACAGGCCTCGTCTCACACCCCACAGTGCCCAGTGCAGGCCCTGGCACAGAGCAGAAGCAGGCTAGAATCTGGGAATGCCTTTGTCTCCCTGTTCCATCTCTTGCCTTTCTTTCTTCCTCTGCCCATGGCCCCAGGTGAGCAGGTCCCAGGGAAACGCAAGTTCAACCCTTCACCCAGGTGTGTAGCAGTGTGGCTGTTTGCATCTGCCCAGTGGGCACCAGAGACTTGGGTGGGCAGGAAGCGGCTGCATTAGTCTGAGCAGAGCCTGCCAGCAGTCAGGACCTGGTGGCAGGGTCTGTGAGGTCTCCCTGCACCTTCTCGTTTCTCAGGAAGGAAGATTAAGTGCTAGCTCAGGCCACCTCTGAAGTCCTTGGTCCCTCAGCCCCACCTTGGTTCATATCTTCTCCCCAGGACCTGATGCTGGCTTCACTCCTTCTCTTGCCTGTGAGAGTCTTCTGGAGGCCAGAAGAGGTCTTGATATTGCTGCCAAAGACTGCCCTTGGGTTCAGCGGTGTGCTCTATGGATTGGATTGGTCATGGAACCTCAGACAAATAACCTAAATCTTTTGTATCTTTAATTTTTTTCCTTTTCTCATCTTTAAGTGTATGTGTGTGTGTGTGTGCGCGCGCGCGTGTGCATGCATGAGCATGCAATACTGGGGATTGAACCCAGGGCCCCACGCAGGCTAGACAAGCACTCTTCTGCTGAGCTAAACCCACAGTTCCTAATTTTCTCATCTGTAGAGTTCAGAGAACAAGTCTCATTGCTCTGGGGCTTAGTGGGATAATACCTTAACATAGTACCTGGTGCTTCGTAAGCTCTCCAAACAATGAGCTGCTATCATTACTCTCTCCCTGGAAGTCAGCACCAGTCTGAGAGAGTGTGGTGTGGGGCACTAGTGCACGTGTGTGTATGCTGGGTCCCAGGCCCCCTCTCCAGTTCCTGACCAGGTGGGAGTCCCTGGGAGCTCTGCCAGGTGTGGTTTCCCAGCGTGGGAAGGCTGTCCAGACAGCTGGAGCTGAGGATGACTGTGCTGGGCATCATCGGGTCACGGCTTCCCTGGGCAGACAGGAGCCTGCAGCACCTTCCTGGGTGGGGAGCTGGCGTTGCCCACCTGCACCATGGACTTGGCCTTAGTGTTCTGCCTGATGAGTTGGCCTCATCTTTCCCACCCACTGCTTCTGCGGGGGTTCCACAGCAGCAGCTCTGCAGCAGCTGGGCTTCCTTACCGAGTCCCCAGGAAGCCTCCGCTCACCTGTCAACCTGCCACTCTCATCCTCTTGGTTCCCCCACAGTCACACATGGAGCTGGCCTGCAGCCCTCTCAGAGCGAGCCACCCTTGGAGGGTGGGGTGTGCTGGGGACCCTGAGGGATGCTCCCACCTGTTGTCTCTATCTTGGTCAATGCTGGTCCTGAGGAGGCCGAGGAGGGAGGGCTGGTGACTGAACCAGGTGCCAGGTGCAGTGAGGGCCTGGATGGGAGTAGGCAGGCTCTGTCCCCCTCCAGAGCTGGCCTCCTGGGGAGCTGGCCTGCACACGGCAGAGGCAGGGGCTGCTCTGCCCAACCTCCCGTGAGTCCAGAGGCTGCAATTCTGTGATTGATTCTCCCCCCTGAGCAGCTCTCCTGGGAAAGCGGCAGGTCTGGGTGGAGGGGAGGGAGTCTGCAGGGCCCATATTGAGGGACGGATTAGCTGGGGGAACTGCTCCCACCAGCAGGGAGGGGAGAGATAAAGCCTGTGAGCTGGAGAAGGGGGGCCCAGCACCGAGACATTCCCTCCCCTGACCCCAGGCCCGTGCAGAGCGGTGTCTGCTGTGGGGGAGGGGGCCGCCCCCTTTCCCAGGGTACTGGCCAGCGGAGGAGCCCAGCACTTTCTCAGGCCCTTTATTAAATTTCTCAGGAGCAAGAGGGGGGGTTATCCCTCCCCCTCGTCCCCGGGCTCCCCTCCTTTTGTCTCCCACCCCAGGAGGGTCGGGAAGGAGCTTTTCTCATTATTGTGGTTATTAAAAATAAATGAGCCAGAGACAGAGACACGGAGAGAGAGAGACAGAGGCAGAGAGACAGAGGCCAGCAAAGAGACAAAGAAAGACAGACAGATAGAAGAGGGCTCTGGGAAGACAGAGACAGAGGAGGTAGGCAGGGAGAGACATGGGGGAGAGGCCAAGGGCAGCTGGGTGGGGATGGTGGCTTTGGAACTTCCAGTGGCCTTTAGAGTCACACCTGGTATAGAGTAGCATGGCCTTGGGGCACCCTCTCATCGATGTGAAGTTGGTTTCCTGCAAAATGGAAATTCCAATTCTCACTTTACCGTGTAAGTAACATCACCGTGAAGGATAGAAATGAATTCTGTACCATACTCAGCACAAAGGTTGGAGCTTAATAGGTGTTCAACACATGGCTTTATGGTGTGTGTGTGTGTGTGTGTGTGTGTGTGTGTGTGTGTGGAGACAGACAGGACCAAGGGCAGTGAGAATTCAGTGGTGCCTAGAGCAGCCCCCATGCCCACGGGCAGGGCAGGACTGTGGGTCAGGGCCCCCTCTTCCTTGCTCATTGCCTCATTTCTGTGAACCAATTCTTGGCTAATGAATGGAAAATAAATGAGTCACAGAAAGTCCACTTTATGTTAGGTTCCCCCGCCCCCCAACTTTATCTCCCAAATTAAAGAACTTGAGCATGAGCTTTGGAAACAAACAAACCTGTCAAGGAAATTTACCCTGAATTTAAGGGCAAAAGAGCTAATGATGTGTATCTCATAGTGGGTGGTTTTTTTTTCTTCTTTTTTTTCAGTACCAGGGGTTGCTTAACCACTGAGTCACATCCCCAGCCCTTTTTATTTTTCTTTATTTTGAGACAGGGTCTTGCTAAATTGCTTGGGGCCTCACTAAGTTGCTGAGGCTGGCCTTGAATTTTCAATCCTTCTGCCTCAGGTTCCTGAGACACTGAGATTACAGATATGAGCCACCATGCTCAGCTTTCTCTTAAATAGCTTTCTTCAGGCATAAAATTCTCTTGCAAAAATCTACCTACTGTAAGTGTATAATCAGTGATCTTCGGTAAGTGTACAAAGTTGTGCAAGCATCACCATGGTCCAATTTTAGAACATTTCCATCACCCCCCAAATATCCCTCCTGTCCATTTATAATGGCTCCCTGTTCCCATGCTGAGCCTAGGCAACCACTCGTCTATTTTCTGTGTCTATAAATGTGTCTTTTCTGGAAATTTTGCATAAACAGAATCCTGTGATGTGTGCTCTTTCACATCTGGCTTCTCTTCCTGAACGCGTTTTGAGATCTGCCCACATCACAGCGCACCTCGGAGAATTGGTGGTCCGCTCAGCAGATGCACCAGCCATTGGCTAGTTGAGGAACCTTTGGGTTGTTCATGGGATTCTTTAAAAGGTTCAACAAGATAGCATGTGAAAAGTGATTAGATCTGTAAATATCAGATCATCTTAAATAGAGTAAGGAGAGAAAGAAGTCTCTGTGAGGGCCAGGGGACGTTGGGGATGCTCATTAGCCATAGATTGCTCACCGCACAGCTCCGGGGTGCCGTCTCCACTCTGCAAAGAGGCAACCCTGGCTTTCAAGGGCACCAGCCTGTCGAGGTCCCACCCAACAAGTGTGCAGCAGAGCCGAGCTGGGAAGTTGGCCGCAGTCCTGCAGCTTCTCCCAGGCTCTCCACCAGGAGTACAAGGAAAGGGACTGATTTTACGGTGGAGAACAGTGGTGGGTGGAACCTGCCCACGGGCCGAGGGAATATTAGGAGAAGAGCTGGAATTCCCACAGGGTTCCCACTCCCGGGTGGGGCGTCCAGCACAGGGTCTGCTGTTTGCTATCCCTCCTTGCATCCCTGAGACTTCCTCATGGAGCCTCCAAGTGTGGACACCTACTATGTGCCAGGTGCTGCTTCACAGGGGTGGCATGAATGAGCTGTGGTAATCCTCAGGCAACCCCTGAGCATGGGTGTGTTGACACAGAGGCCCAGAGAGGTTCAGAAACTTGCCCAAGATCACCCAGCTCATGTACAAGTGTCAGAGGCTGCATTGCCATGTCTGCATCCATTTGGTTCCAAAGGCCATTCTTCCTCTCTTTGCTGCCCTCCCTCCCAGCAGCTGGAGCTCCATATCTGGCTCCCAAATGACCCCCCCAGGAGGGAAGGCGAAGACTGGGGACCTGTCTTAGGGCTGCTGGGGCTGGTGTGAGCAGAAGGGCAGGTTGACCTTCCTCCCTCAGCTGGGAGGCCCTCCCTGGGGAAGTAGGGTGCTGGAGCTGCCCTCTGCTCTCCTCCCAGCCTCTCCTGGGAGACAATGTGCTTCTCATTAGGCTGGCATTGGGTTTTGCAAACCGCAGGTTTAATCGTGAAGGTTTCGGGGTGTGAGTGTGCATCTTGCATCTTGTGTGAGAGCGAGATCAGTCAGGTCCCTCCCACTTTGCGGGGTGACTCCCAGCACACTGGAGACAGCTGTGCCCTCAGCCCTCACCCAGCGCCAGCCCAGAGACAGAGGAGCAGACTTCCTGAGAGTCCTTGAGGGGAGGGGGTCAGGGGTGAGACCAGGCCCGGCTGCCTTTATCTGCTTCCTGGGAAGGGGTCACCCCCTAGCCCTAGGCTCCTCTAGGTACCTTCCCTCTGATTAGAACTGCAGGGCCCAGCGTTCCCTCAAACTGGGGTCCCTGGGGGCTGGGGATTTCAGGCAAGTCTTCTAGGACCAGGGCTCACCCAGCAGGAAAAACCACGAGCACTGTAGAGCTGGGGTTGGGGGGCGCAAGCCGCACCCCGCCCAGCCCAGCAGCCCTGGGCTCAGAGCAGGGAGCCGAGTAACAAGCGTGTAACTGAGTTAGGCCCACAGGAGCCTCTGAAGGCTTCGGTTTCCTCCCCACCCAGTGGGTCTGTCTGGGTGACTGCGAGGGGCCAGGATGCCGCCTTCTCAAACGTTCCGAAATCCTCTCTGAGACTCTGAGCCAGGCCCTGGGCGGGCGAGGCTAGGGCTGCCAGGGACCGGCAGGGTGTGAATGTCAGGCTGTGGGAGCTCCCGTCATTTCCCCCTGCGCAAAACACGCCCTGCCACCGCCATGCAGGCACACGGAGACCCACGTGAGACCCTCAGGCTGGTGAATGACGTGTGCATACGCACTCACAGATGCACACTCACGAGTGTGCACACATGCACATAGACACACTGTAGGCACTTCTGTAGGCACACAGGCACACAGGATGCCTGCCCATGTGGCTGGGCACACCTGCAGATACGTTTAGGTGCTCCTGTTCTGGCTCTGGAAAGGACCTTAAAGTGCATCTTGTCCTTCCCCCTCCCTGGCAGGCCCTCCTCTAGGTCCCCTGGCTGCTGGACATCACCCAGGGAGAGCTCCAGCCTTGGTCCCACTCTGAAGTCTGGGAGTCCTCTTGACATCTGACTGTGTCAGATGGACCTTGTTGATCTGGTCATTTGGGACTCAAAACCTGAGGTACTACAGCCCAAGCCTGGCTCCCAAAAGAAAGGGCTCTGGGGAGCTGGGGGAGGGCAGGAGAATTCACTGGGGGCCCTTGCCAATAAGGAGCATTGGTTTGGATTAGGGAGAACATCTCATCCCTTCAGAGCTGAGAACATTTGGTTTATTTGTTTGCTTAAACAAAAGGAGGAGGAGCAAGAGGCCCAGGCACTCTGTCCCCAGGATGCCCTCAGCAGACAGGGAGGGGACCAAGGAAGGGGCAAGTCAGGAAACCTGAGCCTACAGAGGGATGATCTGACCCCCAACTCAGGCTGGGCAGGGTAGTGTCTGGGTGGGGGTGGACTGGAGTCCTGGGCTTGGAGGGAGGGAAGGGGCCATGGCAATGTGAAGGAGACCAAGCCCCACCCTGATTGTGGCCAGATTGACCCAATGAGCACTCTGACAATGAGCTAGAATAGGGCTTGCCTCCACCAGGGCTGAGGCCTGAGCTTTAGGTCACCTGGGCTCTGGCAGTCCACTCCCCTCTTTCATTCCCAGTTAGAGGCTTACTCTGGGCTCCCAAAGCTACTGAGCTGCAACTTGTCCCACTGTATTGTGACACTTACCTGTCTCCCTGACCATGCAGTGAACTGATCTTATGTCACTCACTCACTCTTACATTCATTCATTACTGACCAGCTGCAAAAACTGGGCACATTAATTATCTTCTCTCAAGTGTGGATAATATGATCTTCCTTATGGGATTGTTAGGATCATGTGAGTTATTACGTGGGAAGCTCACAGAACACCACCTTGCACAAAATAAATGCCACATGTTAGCTTAAAAAAATTAATAGCCAAATGCCAGACACTGACAGGCACTGAGGATACAGCAGTGGGTAAGGCAGACAAGGTCCTGGGTGCTGGGGAATTGGTGTGGGGTGTCATCCTGAAGCAAATGGTCACAATAATGTGCAGTGGCTGTTGTAATGACAGGAGTTTTAGGGGAGCAAGGCCAGGGACCCTGGCCCAGGCAGTGGCTTAGGGAAGGACCTTGGGAGGCAGGGATGTCCAGTGAGACCCTAAGGAGTGAGGGACCCTAAGGAGTAGTGAGGTAGAGGTGAAAGAAGGGTGGCCCAACAAGAGGGGACAGCAGGTGCCAAGGCTTGGAGGTCACTGTCACCAACTCCAGGGTCTGGCCTAGGATTTGATCCACACTAAACCCTCAATCACTATTGTTGAATAAAGCATTGATCATCCTCTAGCTTCTGCAGGGGACACATTTCATCACATGGGATCTCTGAAACAACCTTGAGAGATGTTGGGGGTGGGGGCTAACACATGTCCATTTCACAGAGACTGTCACCGAGCCCTAGCAGGTCACACAGGTGGCCAAGGTCACACAGCTCTGGCTGGTCATAGCATCAGGAACTTGGATCTTTTCTTTCACCTGGATTTAAGGGTTCAGGGGAATGTTTCTTTGTGCTTTGTAGAGAATGGCTGAATGAAGATCCTGGCAAAACTAGCAGGCTGGGCACAGGCCTTGAGGTGAGCTCCTGGGGTCTGTGAGATCAAAATCCCTGGAGCCCAAGTTTTTGGAAGACCCTTCCTGCTCCTGAGCCTTGTGATCACCTCCTCCCACATCCAGCCTTGTGAGGGTCTGGACTGGAGACCTGAGCTCGCTGGGCTCACCTCTCCCGGTCTCTCCCTCCCTGGGCACTGCATTGGGCTGCTGTGAGCACAGGCCTCTGGGCCTCTGCTCCCTGGGGACTTCTTTGGAATGTGCAACTGCAGCTGCGGCAGATGTGGGCCTAGGATGGGGCCATGATGAAAGATGGGGAGAGGTTGCAGGACACCCCATGTCTGACACCTGGCTGAGCTCCGAGCTCCCTCGGAGTCCCTGCCTGCCCACCACCCCAACACATCTGGGCAGGAGCGAGGGCAGTGCATCCTGCTCAGAAAAATTCATTCACGTGAGCTCCAGAGACTGACAGGGGCTCCTGTGTGCACTGGGGGGGTGTGGGGGCAGGGCAAGGCCTGCCTGGCCAAGGCTGCCAGCCCATTCCTGGGCCAGCCCTCAGCCATTTCCAAGTCCCAAAGGCTTCGTCTGTAGGGCACCAAAGAGCCCAGGATGAACACCAAGCCCACTGCACAGACAGCAAAACCAAGGCCTGGGAGTGGCAGCAGGGCTGGGGGCAGGTCTGTCCTCTGCCCCACCAGGCCAATCTGTCCGTCCTTCCACTCACCCATCCTCAGGCCACTCTCGACCCCCAGCCCCTCTAAATGCTCCCTGGAGCCCGGCCCCGGCGACCCCCTTCCAGGGAACGTGATGAAAGGTCTATTTATTACACTGGGCTCCGACAGTTGTTTCAGATGTTTCCAATTCGTCAGCCCGCTTGCACATCTGTTCCTGGTTGAAGTCGGGAAGGGAAAGAAGAAAGGACAAACTGCGCGCACTTCGCACACCCCCCTCAGATGCTCTCACACCCCACGGTCCCTCCTTCCCAGGAACCCACCAAGCCCCACGCTCCTACCGCCCCTGCGCCTCCCTCACCCCAGCCTGCACCCCTCTGCACCCCAGCCGGCCTCCACCTGCATGCTCACCCCCCAAGTCCTCACTGGCTCCCCCACAGCCTCACGTACACAGGCTCTGCTACACCTGTCCCCTCCTGGACCTCACCACACCTCCTCGGGTCACAGTGGGGGGTCACTGTGCCAGGGTGCCCAGGGCAAGTTCTAGGTTCCAGCCTAGACACTATGACAGGGGTCGTCACCTCTCTTACCCATGTGGCTGTCATGCAGGCAGAAGTCTTGTGCGCTAGGGCCTGGCCTGGAGGGAGCTGGTGCTCTGGAGCACAGGATGTTCCGCTGACATCTCCCCCTTCACATTTGCACAGCCACATCCACGTGCACAGCTGCTCCAATGTGGGGGTGGGGAGACCGAAAGACCCTAGGGTCCTTTGGGATCTCAAGGTCCTGTGATATTTTTTTTTTAAATTGTAGATGGACACTACCTTCATTTTACTCATTTATTTATATGTAGTGCTGAGGATTGAACCCTGTGCCTCACACATGCTAGGCAAGCGTTCTACCACTGAGCTACAACCCCCGTGCCCCCTTTTTCTTGTGGTTCTGGGGATGGAACCCAGGGGTGCTCTACTACCTAGCTATAGCCCCAGCACCCCTGGGCTTTTAAAAACATTTTTATTAGTTATTGATGAACCTTTATTTATTTTTATGTGGTGCTGAGAATTAAACCCAGTGCCTCATACATGCTAGGCAAGTGCCCTACCACTGAGCCACGGTCCTAGCTCCACCCCTGGGTTTTTGAAACAGTCCCACTAAGTTACTGAGGCTGGCCTCCAACTTGCGATCCTCCTACTTCAGCCTCCTGAGCTGCTGGGATTACAGGTATGTGCCTCCTGCCTGACTGAGTTCCTGTGATTCCTGACCCAACCCACAGATGTACACAGTTGTAGACGCATGTGTGCTTGGCAACACACATACACACAGAGGCAAATACAGGCACATGCATGCTCCTTAATGTGCACTCTTACACCCTCACACACACACACACACTGGCACTGTCCTCAGCTCACTCACGCATTCCCATTGGAAGGCCTGTGGGGAGGCTGGGAACTGGGAACTGGAGGGGTGAAGGGGCCTGGGTTCCTGGGGGCCAGGCTGGACGTCCTGCAGTGGGGCTGGGGAGGAAACCAACCACTCCCATCCTCTGGGCAGGTTGAATGCATTCCAGCAGGGGTACCAACCCACCCAACTCGGGGGCCAGCGTGGAGGCAGGGCTGCCAATCATTTCTAGTGCCAGGCTGTGCTCACCGGGCCATTCCATGCCTGGAGTCTTCTGAGTAAAACCTCTGGGTGAGAGAGGATCTTGTGGTGGTGGGCATGAAGGTTTGGGGTGACATCTCTTCTGCCCAAGAGTTAATTAGTTGTTGTCCCCATCTGCCAACCCCAGCCTTCAGATCTGGGCCTTGAAGTGGCACAAAAGCAACTCTTACCAGCCTCCCACTCCCCCAGCTCCACCTCCATGGGTGGTTTCCATCATGGCTCAGCCAGACCAGACAGGTGCTCCGGTGGATTCAACTGACCCCTCCACCAGGTCCCCGGGCCCCAGCATCACGGTGGGTGGCTGTGGGGCTGCAGCTCTGGGACCAGAAAGCCAGGAGAGGGGACCATGCTTCCCTCTCCCCCCCTCAGCTGCTTGGAGTCACAGTGCCTGCCCCCCAGCCCAGACCCCCACAGCAGGGATGGTCCTCGTGTCACATCTCAATGAGCACAGAGCAGCTGGGTGCCTTCCCGCGGTCAGCTGGGTGTGTACGTGTTGGGGGCTTCCCTCTTCCCCTCCCTCCCAGTCCTTGAGCGAGACCCCACAGGCAAACTGTTCCCCCCTCCTTCTTTCTGCTGTCTCAGGGTCTCTGTGACAGAACAGATGTGGGCGACTTGCTCTGTGACTTGGGGAAAAGCATTCACTCTCTCTGAGCTTTGGTTTACTTCCCTGAAGAATGGGGAGGCCACAGGCTTTGTGGAGAGGACCCACCAGGATGATGGCACAAGGGGCCTGATGGTAGGTCCTCAGTGAATCTTTGACGCAGTCCTGAGCTAGATGACCTGTCCCTTCTCTAGAGCAGTCGCATCCTCAAGAACTCTCCCTCTTTCCCCAAACTCTCCCCTTGGGCCTCCACTTTGGCCTCCACCTTGGTGGGGGGTAGATAAGGAAGGGTGCCATCTCCCCTTAGATCAGACACCACCCTGGTGCTTTCCTGGGATCCTCCAGTTCTCCTGTCCAATCCTGACATCCTAAGGACCACAGGGCCCTCAGGGAAGGAGGGGTGCTGCTGGGTGGCAGGTGGTGACTTGGGGATGTCTGGATCTGCCAGGAGTCCTGCAATGAGGCCCTTTCCTCCCAACCACAAGGAGGACACTCTGGACATGAACTCTTCTTCCCCTTCCTACCCCAAGGTCAAGGGCTGCTGGGTTTTTAACTATTTCGTATGGGCAGTGTTTGCAGCTGTGCCCCTTCTGGCTTCTTCCAAGGCCTTGAAGGAGGAGCCAGAGGCTTCTGGGAGGTACCGGGGCTAAAGCAGAGAATTGTGAAGGGAAGGTCATGGGGAGGGAAGAGGGGCTTCTGCCTGGCTTCTTACCCTGGAAAATACTCCAAGGTAAGAAGTAGACACTGACTGAGCACCACCTGTGTGCCCGGCATGGCGTCAGGGCATCACGTGTTGGCATGAACGTTGCAGAAGGTAAACTCCAGGAAGGCGGGGACTTCTTGCTTGGTTTTGTCCACTGTTGTGACTGCAGTGCTGGCACACAGTGGGCACTCAAAAACACAAGTTGGTTGAACGATGAATGAATTTGTACCTGTTAGTCGCATCATCACCGATGAGGCCATTATGATCTCCCTGCTGCATGGTCGTCACCTGAGCTTCGGTGCAAAGCCAGGAAAGTGTCAGAGCCAGGCCTGTGGCTGGGAAGCTCTGGCTCTGTCCACTGCACCCCTGAGCAGACCCAGATGACCACGGCTCCTGTGTGTGTGTGTGTGTGTGTGTGTGTGTGGGTCTGCATAGGTGCCCTGCCAGGTGAGTGTCACACGATGGGGCACATTGTCCACCCACTCACCATCACACAGAAGCCCTCATGTCTACTTGGTCCTCAGCATTACCTGTGACGGCTCCCATGCTACACACAGAAGCCTGCCTCTGCGTCAGGCCCAGCATCGACTTCCCTGGACACCCCCTTATGTGGACTGGACACAGTGCAAGGTGCAGGACACAGGACAACCAGGCATCTCCGGAGCACGCAGTGCCCTGATTGGCTCTTTCCCGCTCTCTTGGGCCAGTGCTCAGAAGACATGATTATGTGTGCCTAACTGCCTTTATGCATGGTGTGCATATATGTGCACACGTGTGCTAGTGCGTGTGTTGGGTGGACAAGTTCATGAATGTGAACCTGACTTGCTTCTGCCAGGGGCCCCGGCCTGCTCTACCTCAGGGTTCCACTCCTCAAAGACAAAACATGGCCCTGGGCTTGGACAAAAAGCTAGAAGAAGTCAGCCTTCAGCCTGGGTGGCTGGGTGGGACTGGAGCACAGGAAGGGGCTGCTGGGAACAGGCTTGGGAGCCCAGGCTGGGGTCAGCAAATCCCAGTCCTCCTTCCCCTCCTGGAAGAAGAGAGTACAGAAGACCCAGGGTCATGTGAGGGCACCTACTCAGATCCACACATGTGCGTGCACACACACACACACACACACACACACACACTCACAGAAGCACACATCCATAACTATTTTTAAAATGTTTTTTTAGTTGTAGATGGACACAATACCTTTATTTTATTTATTTATCTTTATGTGGTGCTGAGGATGGAACCCAGGGTCTCACACATGCTAGGCAAGCGCTGTACCCCTGAACCACATCCCCAGCCCAATGCCCTGATCATTGATTCACACCACATGTACACTCACACAGGGATTCACAAGTCCGAGCATGGGTGGGTGTGCGCACTGACATGGACTTGTCATGGTGGCATGTGGACACACACCTGATGGGCACACTGATCCACAGACACATGTCACGATGGACAGATTCAGTCCCAGCTCAGGAGCCCTGCCTGACTCCTCTACCTCCCTGACCCACTCCACCCTCCACCGATACCCGCCTGCCTTGAACCTGAGCTTGTTCAGGAGGCTCAACTGCACAAGTGAACAGTGACCTGAACTGACCAGAGGTCTTACTGGGCAGGATGGGGTGGGGGTGGACTCAGCACGGTCTGTCCTCTTTGCACAGCGTCCCAGGCCAGAGCACCTGGACCTAATTAGCTCCCCAGCCTGCTTTGTCTGGGGAAGGCCAGCAGAAGCGGGGGGTGGTATGAACACTCCGTGACCTCTGACCCTGCCCCCACACCAGGCCAGGCCAGCTCTCCGCCTGGCCTCCAGGACACCTCTCCTTGCATGCTGACCCCTCCAATCTGCCTTCGAGTTGCAGGAGGGCACATCCTGTCTCTCACAGGAACCTGCTTATGCGACACACCTACAAAAGGGGCTCCCCACTGCCCCAGGACAGAGCACGCCTCGCTCCCCTCACAGTTGCCATGCCGCCACGCTGCCTCCGGGTCTGCGGATGACCTGGCTTCACACTCGAGACCTTCGCTCCTGCTCTCCACACAGGGCCTTCCCTCCCACGTGTGGCCTTACCGACCTATGCTGGGGGTCCCAGCTGGGGGTCGCTCCTTGTGGCCTCTTGGTGATGTGTCCATTCCCGCTTAGGACTCCTGCTTGGGGCTCCCGCGGCCTCCATTCCCCACAAAAGGATCCTGGCCCTCTGAGTTCTGATCGCCACACACTTGCCCCTTTTCTGCCCGGGTTGCCCAGGGACCAGGTCTGTCTTTCTGTTCACTCTTACAGTGTTCTTTTTTTTTTTTTTTGCTTAGTCCACAATTTAATATACAGAGTTATCAGTATCCTTGGGGGATTCCTAACAGGACCCTGTAGACACCAAAGTTCATGGGTACTCAAGCCCTCCTGTCAGGCGCACCCTCCTGGGTCCTGTAGTTCCCAGATTCCTTCATACAGTACAAATGCTGTTAATAGTCATTATATTGTATGTTTCAGGGAATAACAGCAAGCCCGTGTGTGCTCAGTCCAGTACCAATATCTTGGATGCATGGCTGGTTGAATCCATGAGTGCAGAATCCCTGATACGGAGCCGCTGCTCTGTAAATAGTAACGGAACAAACGAAATGAGCGAGGGGATGAACCCAGGCCTTGGCCTGTCTCCTCAGAGATGCCGTCATTGTGCTTAGACAGATGGGATGACAGGAGGGGTTCAGCTGGGAGCTGACACTCAGGTTCTGATTCTCCACTGTAGTGACCTTGGGCAAGTTACCTGTACTTGCTGGGCTGGTTCCCTCCTTTGTGAAGAGCAAGAGCTGCTGCCAGGTGCTTCTGGAAGTCCCTGGAGCTCTGGCACCTCCTGTACTCAGAGTCTCGAGCACCCCAGTCATGGTGCTGTGGTTGGGGTGCCGTTGGTCCTTGTTTTCTGCGAGGGGCAGGGGATACAGTGATGCGTGTGATCATGTTTAGTCTGCAGAATGAAGTCTGACTCTCTGGCGTGGCATTCAGGGCCTTCCACAACGCAGGGCTCCCAAGGGCTTCCTGGTTTAATTCCATCCCTCATCACACACACCAAGACACACTCACTCACTCACCCACAGCAGACGCTGAGGAGAAACAACAGCTCAGCCAAGGCTTTGAGACCAACCTAGCAAGAAAAAGGAGCCTGAGCCAGGTGCTGCGGCCGGTGCCTCAGGAAGCTGAGACAGGAGGATCGTGAGTTCAAGGTCAGCCTCAGCAACTTAGCAAGACCCCAAGCAACTTAGTGAGACCCTGTCTCAAAATAAAATATAAAAAGGATTAGGGAGTACCCTGAGAATCCAGGGTACTCAGTGGTCAAGTACCCTGGGTTCAATCCCCAGTACCAAAAAAAAAAAAAAAAAAAAAAGGGAGGAGGAGAAAGAGAAGGAGGAGAAAGGAGTCTGAGATCTGAGAACTCTAACAGCTGCCACTTACTGACCTGGTTCCCTGCCCCCTTCCAGCAACATCGAATGGAGGAAATGCAAGACAGAATCAGGTGACTGGGCTCAAATCCAGGCTTGGCCACTTGAAATCAGCGTGCCCATGAGCATGTCTCTTAATCTGTCTGTGCCTCAGTTTCCTCATCAACAAAATGGAAATGGTAACGCCTTTCCTGTGGGAGCCTTTGCTAACAAGGAGGAAGTGTGTCTACAAGCACACTATTTGTTCTGTGACCCTGCGGAAGGATTAGTGGGAGCTACCTCGTACTCTGACAAAGCTGAGAGAGGCAGAAAAGTCTGATACCAGCCCTGCCTGCTCTGAGAGTGGTGGGCCACCCAGGAGTGGAGGCATATGCAGGAGCCCTGTGGACAGAATAAAGTGATAAAGGGTGGACGGGCTGAGCAGTGAATGATAATAAACACCCTTGCCATGTGACAACCTCATACGACTGTTTTGGTTTTTTTCCCTAGTACTGGAAATTGGACCAGGGGTGCTCTACCACCTAACTTCATCCCCAACACTTTTTATTTTTTATTTTGAGACAGGGACTTGCTAAGTTGCCCAGACTGGACTTGCGATCCTCCTGCCTCAGACTCCCGAGTTGCTGGGATTACAGGCATGCACCACCATGTGTAGCCAATCTTATACAACTTAAGGAGGAAAAAGTCCAGAGACTCTAGAAAATGAATGGGATCTTATCATATAGATAATGGAGGCAAATGATATAGATACAAAATCCACAGGAGAGTAATTATTAATATTTAGTGACAGATGTTTGAAAAACATATGCCATCTTATCAATAATCAAAGAAATGCAAATCAAAGCAATGATGACATTTCTGCCAATCAAATTAATAACTTTTTTCCTTTAATGAAAATACCCTGTTTAGGCAACAGAATGAAAGAGACACTCTCTTACATCTTCATAAATCAATTTGATATTTATCAGGTACACACTATATACTGAGCATTGTTCTAGGGGCTGGAAGGCTTGCTGGCAGTATGAACTCCAGGAAGCTTTGAAAATGCTCACGGCAGCGATGCAAAAGAAAGTCGCACTCTTTCACACTGCTCTACTGAGCCAGGTAGAGGTTCCTACAGATATGGATTCAAACCTGGAGTCTGGCGTGTGGCTGTGCCTCCTTGGGGAAGCAGCTTAACTGGTCAGCCCTCTGTTGTCTGTACAGTGGGAATGCCCAGTCCACAGCGCTGTCACGAGCATAAAGTGAAACAACAGATACAAAAGATGAGGACAGGTCAGAGGCAGTGGTGCATGCCTGTAATCCCAATGGCTTGGGAGACTGAGGCAGGAGGATGTGGAGTTCGAAGCCAGTCTCAGCAACTTATCCAGGCCCTAAGCAACTTACTGAGACCCTGTCTCTAAATAAAATACAAAAAGGGCTCAGTGGTTAAGTGGCCCTGGGTTCAATCTCCAGGACCAAAAAAAAAAAAAAAAAAAAACTAAGAAAGAAGTGGGACCCAGACAGCGACAGAGCCTGTGGGATAATTATGCTTGCGGCTGTTATCTGTCACTGGGAGAAAACCCCACCGACATCTCTCACACGGGGGGAGCCACAGAAATACATGTTGCTGTGTTCACCGTTTGCTATCTCCCCAGAGAAGCCATTCAGGATGATACTTCAAAGGATCTTTAATGACATGGCCAAATATTTGCAAAATAACATTCAATATAGACTACAAGGGACATGTGACATGATCTCTGTTAAGCAGTCTATCTGAAAGGAATGGATTCTACCACACCGGGGGAATTCAGGGTGATTCTGATCTTCCTCTGTTTTCTAAATAATCACAAATTGCTCTTGTAATTGGAAACAAGTTACATGTAATTATAACATATGATTATATATAATTAACATTATATGACAAATTAACCATTAATTATAATGATGTATTGCCAGAGGGGACTTGTCGGGCAAGGAGTAGAAAATATTACTGCAATTATGACATTTTGTATTCGTGCATCAAATTATCACACTATACCCATAAATACAGACAATTAAAATAATAATTACTTGGTTTTTCTTTGTTCTTTTGAGGGTACTGGGGATTGAACCCAGGGATGCTTTACCACAGAGCTATACCCTGTCCCTTTTTATTATTTTTTTAAATTTTAAGACAGGGTCTTGCTAAGTTGCTGAGACTGGCCTTGAACTTGTGATCACCCTGTCTCTGCCCATCTCCCACCTTGTGAGTCAATAGGATTACAGGTGTGCACCACTATGCTCAGCTTAATTGCTTGTTTTTTATTTATTTTATTTTTTGTGGTGCTGGCAATTGAACCCAGGGCCTTATGCAAGCGAGGCAAGCACTCTACCAACTGAGCCATATCCCCAGCCCAATTACCTGTTTTTCAAAAGAGGTATTACAATGACACAGACCTGTCAAGAAAGTGCAGGATCTTAAAATCTTATTTATCTCTATTTTCCTGGCGTATGGCTGGAACCTAATCAATCAATCAATCATTGAGAAAATAATGTATATGCATACTTTATTTGCATTGTATCAGTTCTCAAAACAATCCTATAAGGCAGGAACTTTAGTTATCACCCTTTTACACATGAGGAAACTGAACTTATCACATTCAAGAGATTTCTCCAAGGTCACAAAGTTAAAAGGCAGAACTGGGACTTGAACCCCAGTTTGTCTGAGTCCAGTGCACCGACCTTAGCCACCTTGCCCTGCTGTCTCCCGCTGAACAAGCTCACTTCCTCTTTGGTAATGAATACAAGGGGGCGGAGAAGACTAGCAGTGTGGGGAGAGACAGGGACCTCTTCAAGGCCCTGGAATGGGTAATGGGAGATCTAGGGAGTCAGGGTGGGGCTGCCTGGGAGGGTCATGCTGTGTCAAAGACAGGAAGACACAGGAGACCATCCAGTGTCTGGAGAATGATCCAGCTCTTCCTTGGTTAAGTCTGAAGAGCTGGCAGGAACGCACATGCTGGAAACTCATTGCAGGTTGAGTGCTGGCTGGTGGCGGAGATAAGAGGACACGCTGGAGATCATGTATGCATCTGAATTGTGGGTGAGGAGAGTGGAAAGGTGGTTGGAAAAGAAGAAGCATATGTTTCTTGAGATGTTACCAGGGCCAGAGAGTGAGCTGTGCCCTTTGCCATTACTGCAGACATGTTTTGGGGTACCTGCCCAGTCATGCTCCTTTCTTTGGAATCCTTCCCATCCACAGTCCCTCCTGAGGGTACATGTCCAGGTAGCCACACCTGCCCCATGACCTTACCATCTTGTCCACAGGTGATTACACCAGGGGTGGACAAAGGACTCCATCTGGGACAACAGGCTCCCTGCTGTCTGGAGTGGGGCTTAAAACTCCGACAGGTGGTGGATACTGGACAACCTCAACATAAGGTCACAGAGTGTTGAGGCCATATTGGGGCATGAATGGCCATGTGCACGCCACAGAAGCTAGTCGTCCGAGGGGAAGCCAGGAAGTAGGGATGAGGGAGCACGTGGCCCAGGTGGGGGGAGACAGAGAGCACTGGCTGGCCTGGAGGGAAGCTGGAGACCATCAAAGAGCATGAGGCATTGCCCATCACAGTGCCCAGGAAGTAGCCCCTCTTCCTGCCTGTCATCCTCTCCTCAGATGCTCACCTGCCTATCTGCTGTAATCTTACGACAAGCCTCCTTCTCCTTGGCTGGCTTGAGAGGGATTCTGTTCCTTTTAACCAATGACCTTGAACAAAGTCATGAACTACACATCTCAAATATCAAGTTCCTGGTGCAGGGCTTAGCTCATTATCAGCAAATGAAAGTTTCAGCTACTATTATCTCATTTGCTTCTCAAAGTCACCTGAGAATGCAGAAGGTATTGCTATGCCCATTGGAAAGAGGAGGAGACTGAGGCCCCTTGACATGCTCAACAGGTACTGGCTGAGTTCCTTTGCTGGGGATTTGGAGGGACAGGGCCCAGCTGGAAGGTGTCTGCGTTCTCATAGGGGAGGCAGACGACAAGCAAAAAATAGAGACATCAGGCAGAGATAAAGGGCTACGAAGAAAATGACACACAATGGTCTACCAGAGAACTTCCAGAGATAAGAGAGCACCCCCTAAGGAGGTGACAGTTGGCAGGACATCTAAATGACCAGAAGGGGCAGGCTCTGTGCACATCTGGAAGAAGAGCATCCAAAGCAGAAGGCAGGGTTAGGTTGGGTCCAAAGTGGGCAGAGTGGGGAGCCAGGGCAGGTCCCCTGGGCGCTTGGAGGTCAGATCAGATGTTTGGCTTTTGTTCCAGGTGGAAGGATTTTGGAGTGCTGTGGTGGGAAGTTCTCCAAAAATGGCTCCAGCCTCATCCCCCATCTGTAAAAGAGATTTTGCAGATGCTGTTACAGGTATTGAGATGGGGAGAGGGCCTTAGATCATCCAGGTGGGCCCCGGGTCATCACCAAGATTCTGATAAAATGGAAGCAGGGGGTCAGGGTCTGGGAAGGAGACCTGATGACAGAGTAGAGGTTCAAGCAGGGCAAGGAAGGGGCCACAAGCCAAGGAATGTGGGCAGCCGCTAGACAGTGGGGAAAGCAAGGAAAGGATCTTCCCCAGGTAACCAGAGGGCCCTGTTGCCCTAAAAACCCTTGTCAGACTTGAGGCCTCGAGGGTAATAAGGCAATACATTGTTTTGTTTCAAGCCACCAAGTAGGTTCGTGTTCACGTAGTACAGCAGCAGTAGGAAACGAATACAAGGGCCGTGGTCTGATTTACATCACATCACTCTGGCTGCTGGGACTGAGGGGGCAAAAGGGAAGCTGGAGACCATCAGGGAACATGAGGCATTCCCCAGCCCAGGGATGGCAGGGCTTGAGCCAGGCTTGGCAGGGCTTGGATCAGTGCAATGGTGGAGGAGCCCGATGCTCAGATCCACCCTGAAGGTAGAAGTGCAGCATTTTACTGATGGACAGAACATGGGGAGTATAAGGAAGGATGGCAACCAGGGCTGATGTCCTGGGGTTTGAGCCCAAGGAGCCAGGTGGCTGGAGGGGCCATCGACTGAGACGGGAAAGACTCGGGGAGATGCAGGTTTAGAGATGTCAAGGAAATCTTGGCATATCTGGGATGTGATCATCCAGTCATCAAGTGGCAGACCCAGGACTAAGACTCGGGTGGGGTGTCCTGACTCTCAGGCCCAGCACATTTGCATCTGTAAGAATGATTTCAGGAGCTGGGGTCATAGCTCAGTTGGTAGAGTGCTTGCCTTACAAGCATAAGGCCCTGGGTTCAATCCCCAGCACTACACACAAAAAAAAAAAAAAAAAAAAAAAAAAAGATTTCAGTAAGGAAAATAGGGGGTTTTTTAGTTAATTTTTTTCTTTTTTTCTTTTTTGGTACTGGCCCTGAGTTCAATCCCCAGTTCTTTATTTTTTATTTTGGGACAGGGTCTCCCTAAGTTGCCCAGGCTGGCCTCAGATTGGCAATCCTCCTGCCTCAGCCTCCTGAGTCACTGGAATTACAGACATGTGCCACTGTGCCTGTCTTGATTATCTCTCTATGAGATAGGTAGACAAATTTCACAAAATTAATGTCTTAAAATAATACAGTTCTAGAGGCCAGAAGTCTAAAATGGGCTGTAAGGGCTGCATTCCGGCCAGAGATGCTGACGATCTGTTTCCTTGCTTTTCCACCTTCTGGAAGCCACGCACATTCTTCAGCTCTTGTTTCTCTGTCTCTGTCTCTTTCTGGGTCTCTCTTTGCCTCTCTGTCTCTGTTTATCTCTGACGTTCCAGTATCTGTGGGACAGTCCAGCAGGTTAGTGGCCCAGGGTTGTGCTACTGCTGTAGCTGAAGTCCAAAGGTAGTGTGCTTGCAGAATTCCTGCTTGTTCCCGGGAGGGAAGTCTTCTCTTTCTTTTAAGGCCTTCAAACAAGTGATTGGAGAAGACCCACCTGCATCGTAGAGGGGTTTCATTTTGTTCAAATTCTACTGATTTAGATTTAATCACATCTAAAAGTACTTTCACCCGGTGCAGCGGCACCTGCCTGTAATCCCAGCAATTTGGGAGGCTGAGAGAGGAGGATCACAAGTTCAAGGCCAGCTTCAACAACTTAATGAGGCCCTAGCTCAAAATAAAAAATAAAAATGGGCTGGGGATGTAGTTCAGTGGTAAAGCACCCTGGGTTCAATCCCCAGTACCAAAGTAAATAAATTTAAAAATAAAATAAATTAAAAGTACTTTCAGAGAAATGTTTAGAATAATGTTTGTACCATGGCCCCACTAAATTTACACATAAAGTTAACCATCTCACTGTTCTTGCTATTGGGCATTGTTGTTGTTGTTTTTAAATCTTCTTTAGTTCATGGGTAGAGAAGGGCACAGGGCCAAGATCACCTTGGGTTTGTCTGCAGTTAGAGACTGGGAAGAGACGTGGGCAGAGGGACAAGGAGCAGAAACCAGAAGAGAAGAGCAGGCCCAGAGGATGGGCTTTCCAGAGCTATGAGGAGAGAGAGAAGCAGGAGTTAAAAAAGCGGAGTCTGGTGGAGGCTGGTGATGAGGAGGCTGTTGGCGACCTTCCCACAGATGGCAGGAGACAGGCTGTGGGAGGGAAGAGCTTCTGCTGCCTGGTGTGCTGGCAAGCCCAGTCTCCCGGGGAGCCTGAGTCCACCACACAACGCACAACCGAGCGGGAGGGAAGCTGTGACCCCCGAATCATGGGCGCTACTCAGGTGGAGAGATCAGGAAACATCCTTCCAACAATGGCGTTTAGGCTGAGGTTGGCAGGAGGGAAAGCTGCCTGCGGGAGAGCCGTGGGAAGCGCGGCCTGGCGGAGGACCTGTGCAAAGGCCCTGAGACCAGAAAGAGTGTGGAAGTGTCCAAGAACTGGAAGAAGCCCAGTCGGCTGAAGCAGAGGGAGAGAAAGGGGAGAGAGAGAGGCGATATATGAAGCTGGAGGGATGTGGCCTTATAAGGGATGGTGTTTGGACTGGCCTCCAAGTGTGATGGAAAATCACTGGAAGGTCTGGGCAGGAGTGAGTGGAGGGCTCCCCTTGAGGATCTCTGCAGTGTGCTGGGGCTGTTGTGTGGGTGGGGTTGGGGGAGTGGGAGCAGCGGGGTGGAAGGGGTGCTGACAACCACCCAGGTGGGCAGCAAAGATGGCCAGCCAGACACAGCAGCAATGAGGGAGATGGTTCTGGAAGGTGCTGGAGGTGGATCCAGCAGGATCTGCCAGTAGAGTGGACGTGGGGGTTGAGAGAGGGGAAAGATCGAAACACCACCCTGGTTTCCTCTCCATCAGGATTGCTGCTGTTTACCAAGAAGAGGGAACCTGAGGGGAAAGAGGTTCTGCGTGGGGAGCAGGGATGTAGTTTAAGGGATGATGATGGAGCTCAGTGGAAGAGCACTTGCCCAGCATGTGCAAGGATCCTGGGGTCAGTCTCCAGCTTTGCCCCCTGCCTCCCAAAAAGGTTTAGTTTTAAGGCAGGAAGTTTGGTTTTTACCTTTTCTTTTTTTCCCCTTCTCGTACTTGGGATTGAACCCATGAGTGCTCTGTCACTGAGCCACATCCCCAGCATATTCATTTAATTTTATTTTGAAACAGGGTGTTGTGAAGTTCCTCAGGCTGGCCTGGAACTTGTGATCCTCCTGCCTCAGCCTCCCTAGATGCTGGGATTACGGGTGTGCACCAAGCCCCCCCGGAGCAGGAAACTGGAAGAGCTACTCTCCTCTGTCCAGAGGATGAGGACTGGGACTGAGAGGGGAGGGGAGGGTCTGCATGGCTCGAGGGCCAGAGAGGGGAGCCTCCAGGCCATCAGCCCCACACACCACAGGACACACGACACACACTGCTGAGGCTGGCTGAAGACCTGCAGTGGTGCCACCTCCCAGGTGGCTGGGGCTTCTCCAGCAGAGCTCAGCGCTCGGCAGTTTGCATGTGGGTGAGCAGCTGAGGCCCAGCCAGCGTGTGTGGGGGGCAGGCAGAGTCAGGAGCAGAAGGGGGGTCTGGGGAGGGTCGGGGAAGCAGCAGTTTAGGCGAGGCCAAGAAGGTTGGCCAAGAAGGTGTGGGAGGCGGGGGGAGTTGGCGAGATGATCAGCCCTGCCTAGGGAGTCCTGGAAGGGTGGGAGAGGGATCATGAGGACTCCAAGGCAATTTTTGAAACTGCCATGAAGAGGACAGGTGACAGTCCCACATGAGAAAGAAGGCACTGCAGGGCACAGGGGAGGTGACCAGGTGAGCAGAGGGGTGGAGCACGTGCAGGATGGTGAAGGAATGGTAGCCGAGGGGGGCAGGTGGACAGGGCTGCACCTTTGAGTGGAGAATGAGTGATTTTTCCAGACTCTGCTGGGCAAAGGGACAGTGTCCCTGGTGTGCATTAAGTGAACCCAAGCTTAGTGACGACAGGTGGGAAATCTGGAACGGTGTGCTTCTGATGTACTGGGCCTCCAGGGCCACAGCAGGCCCTCTGGAAGGGAGGCTGAGGCAAAGAGAAAATGGAACACCACCTATCAGTTGTCAGGGTGGCACCTCACCCCCTCCCGGATCTCCCCTCCAAATTCAGCCCATGTGAGAGTTGCCAGGAAGTCCCTCCTGGGCAGCTCCGATCCTGCCTGCCCCCTGCCTCATAAACCCTCAGGGTTGCCATTGCCCTTAAGGTTTAGTACCTGTTTTTAGCCTGGTACAGAAGGTCCTTCTGGAAGGACCTCATCTGCTGCCTTCCTCCCGACTTCGGCATCCTAAATCCACAAAGCAGAACTGGTGATGGCTAGCCGGGTGCAGTGATACGTGCCTGGGATCCCAGTGACTCAGGAGGCTGAGGCAGGAGGATTGCAAGTTTGAGCAATTTAGCAAAGCCCTAAGCAGCTTAGTGAGACCCTATCTCAAAATAAACAAAAAAATAAAAAGGGCTGTGGTTGTGGCTCAGTGGTTAAGTGCCCCTGGGTTCAATCCCTGGATAAAAAAGGGAGAGAGATAGAGAGAACTTATTGCTAGGCTTGGTGGATGAAGATGTGGTGCCTGAGCTGCTGCACCCCTACTATGTACATAAGGGCAGTAGCCAACACAATGAGCAGATTAAATGAGAATATAGGAAAGAATATGATTTTTTTTTTTTTTTTGATGATGCTGGGGTCTAAATCCAGAGACTCACGCGAGACAAGCGCTCCACCTCTGAGCTACACCCCCAGCCCAGAGCCTCATTCTTGATGGGGCAATTGAGCTACTGGATCATTTCTACATAGGCCCTTCTTGACACTCGAGAGAGTAAATCACTCTATTGTCTAAGCTATTTTGAGCTGGTCCTCTATTGCTTACAGCTGAAGGTATCATGAGATAGTGAAAACGAAGATGGGAAAATAGTTCTTGCCGGGTAAAGGATAACATGAAGTATTAGGAAATGTGCTAATGTCCAGCTCCTACCTCGACTGGAGTCTGCTCACTTTTTATCTTCTAATGAGAGTGATGATCTAGGCTTGTGAGTAGTGACAATGACCTCGGACACCATCTATGGGACTGCAGAAGGTGCGATCCTGGCTGTCTGGGGTTCAGTTCGCCAAGCATTGCTTCAGTAGGTCCATGATGCTGGGATCTTGAGGATGAATCAGATACAGTTCCTCTTAAGGAACTCACAGGGCAGGGGAAGAGCCCATCACCGGCCAACGACGAGTGACGTCCAAGTCCAGTACCCAGGTCTGCAGCTGACTTGCGAGGTGGCCAGATAAGACATCATCTAGCTGTTTTGCAGGAGGATGTGAGAAGGGTCGGGGAAAAAACATTTGGAGGCAGAATCAGCACAATCTGCAAACTTAGGGCAACGCAACTTTGTCAGGGTAAACTATAAGGCTTTTGGCATCACCTGAACTGGTCTGGCTACTTTATAGGTTAGACATCTCTGAGCAATGTACTTGATGTCTTGGAGGTTCAACATTCATGTGTACAATAAAAAGGGGGAAAGCTGGGCACGATGGTGCACATCCATAATCCCAGCTGCTTAGAAGCCTGAGGCAGGGGGATTGCAAGTTTGAGGCCAGCCTGGGCAACTTAGGGAGACCTCATTTCAAAATAAAAATAAATAAATATATTAAAAGGGCTGGGAATGTAGTTTGATGGTAGAGCATCCCTGTTTCATAGGCCCAATACTGAAGAGAAAGAAAGAAAGGGAGAAAGAGAGAAAGAAACTAAAATGGTTAGAAATTACGTAACTATATATGCAAAACCCAGCGGCATATATTAGATGCACAAGAAATGCTCTTTATTTTCCACCCGTTGTGGTCACATGGTTCTAATTCCCTGTCTTCTCTGACCCAGGTGGCTTTCTTCCCTTTCTCACTCATTCCTGAGCCCAGTAGCGAGGCCCCCAACTCCCACAGACTTTTCCTCAGGCAGGAAACCCGAGCCCACTGCCTGGCCTAGGACAGCTTCTAGGGCTGAGTGGTTTGTGTTATTTCTTCTCTCTCTCTCTCTCTCTCTCTCTCTCTCTCTCTTTTCCCCTAAATGCAACAAAATAAAACCAAACAAAAGCCCAGCGCCTGGCGTGGCTTGTCAGGGAGTTATGCAAGTGTGTAAAAAAATAAAATAAAATAAACATTGAGTTTTCGGCATTTGGGGCTGTTTGATTAGGCACAGAGCAGAGCCAAGAGCTGGTTAGACACCAGGGAGGCTCAGGGCAGTGGGGAGAAGGGAGGGGCCTGGAGGGGCCCTGGACCAACTAGGAAATGGCCATTGGCCTCCTGCAAACTTGGCAATACTCTGGCTCTGGAGCACAGACACTGGGCATTTGGGATCCCATGGCTCCTCTTTCTCTGCCTATCTACTGTCCTGCTGCCTGGCCCTTCCACACATTCCCCTGTGGTGGAAAAGGACCCTGTGCTCTTGGCTCAGCAGCTGGCTCCCCCCTCCTCTCCAAGGAAGGAGATTCCACAGCCTGTCTTGATTACTCACACCCCCCCCACGCACAATCAGTCCATCTTTTCTGCTCCAGCTTGACTCGACTAACTATGGAGTTAGCTCATTTTCCTTTCCCCAATCTGAAGTGAGGCTGGAGAACAGCTGTTTGCCACCCTAAGAAGTGAGTGTCCCTCCCTCCCTCCCTCTTCAGGCTCCACTTCAACATCATCTGGGTCACTGCAGGTGTCTGCAGTCCTTCTATGCTCATCCCACAAACATCTGTAGAGTTCCTACCATCAACCAGGCATTGCACACTTCATTTCACTGAACCTGCAAAACAGATGAGAACCTTGAGGCTCAGAGTAGTTAAGTACCTTAGGCATGGCCACACAGCTGGTAAGTGATAGAGGGGGGATTTGAATGTAGGTTGTGCTCTGTAACTTCCCGCACTCTCCCGTACCAGCGGGAAGTGGGAGTGTGGAGCTGTCTCGTGGGTGCCCAAAGTCTTGGTATTTCTTTTGAACTAGAAAGATGCTTTGAAGATTTGATCCTGAAGGGGAGGAGGGTGTGGCCAGGAACAAAAAGCTCAGTCGAGTTTATTCCTTGTCACTTTCCAGGTTCTTGATGGAGAAACTGGGTTTGGGCGAAGGACCTGGGGGCTCCTCACACCCCCAGATGCTCTGATCTGCTGTGGGTGCGCAGGCTGTTGGAATCCCTCGGGTGTGGACACTGGTGCGGCCGGGGAGGCAGGAGGCAAGGGCAGAGGGTCTGCCCGGGGTTCAGAGATTTTGTTCCAGTGCCAGCCCCGCGCTCGGGGCACAGCGCGCCAGCGTGGGGCAAGGGCGTGCGGGAGGGGGCTGCGGACTCCCGGCCCGGCGCTCCAGTCCATTTTTTCTTGCGGATCCCAGGAAGGGGGGCCGGCTCGGGGGTGGGACTGCGAAGGGGGGGATTCCCTCCCTCGTGCGAGCGGAGGACTGGCCCCTCTCCCGGCTGGGAGCTCCGGCCCTGCGGAGGCGCGACGGAGAACACGAGCGCGGGCGGAGAGCCCGGCGCGGCGAGCCGCAGTAGGGCTTTCGAGCCGAGCGCCGCGGAGGGCGAGGGCCACTCGAGCCGCCGCAGGACTGATGCGCCGGGTGGGGCGCTGGCCCCGGAGGGCGTGAGCCGCCCGCAGATTGAGCAACTTGGGAACGGCGGGCGGAGCGCGGGCGAGCCGGGCGCCCAGGACAGTCCTGCGGCGGGCGGCTGAGCCGGCCGCGCCCTCGCCCCTCCCGGGCCTGCCCCCGCCGCGGCTGGCAGCGCCGAGGTGAGTCCCCTCTTCGCGGCTCGGTCCCCACCCCCGTGCCCTCTTCCCGGGTACCCGGGTGCCGCGGCCCCCCGTCGGGGCTGAGTCGAGCTGGGTTCGGGCCGGGGAGACAGAGGAAGGGAGTCCCACTGCACTCCGGTCATCGATCGGAAGAAGGCACCTCCTGAACTCCCTCCTACAAATCCTGTCGCCCCGTCAGCCCTCGGGCCAGGCGGACAGCCCCGTCCGGGTTGCTTCCTCGGGTCCTCGGGTCCTCCGCAGCCCCCCTCGCTCACAGTCCTGAACCTCGAGGTCCACCCGTCCTGTCATACGCCCTCCCCAAGCCAGAGGCTCTCGATCTCTGGTCTCCCTGCCTCGGAACCCCCCTGTCCCATGGTCCCTGGTGACCCCCATCCCATTCCCACAGCACGGCCCGGGGTTCGACGTGGCAGGCAACGTGCGCTGTGGCCCTTGGTGCGCAGCGCGGTGGCGCGCTCCCTCGCCCGCGCTGAGGGTCTGGTGGTACAGCTTGGCGGGGCAGAGGTGGGGGCTCGGTTCCCCGGGGGCCCGAGGCGAGCTGGGGGGAGAGAATTCTGGGTGCGGGCATGGGAGGCAGGGGTGTCTTGTGGAACTGGCTCTTGAATTTGGACTTGGGGGCACCCCCGGGGCTTCCGTCGGTCTCTCCCAGGGCACCTGTTGGGGCCTCTCGGGGATGGTGAGAGGGAAGATGGATGTGAGCACTCGGGGCGGTGATGGGGGCGTGCACGAGCCTCTCTCCGGTGCCTTTGATTTTGGGGGCGGGAAAACAGCCCCAGCACCTGGTTCGGCTCTGGCGGACAAGCTAATCCCGGCAGGTTGGGCAGCGCGGGCTTGTCCCGCCCCCAGCCCAGCAATCTGCCCCGCCGCCAGCGGCTCCGCAGCCCAGCCGCTCCAGCCCGCGGCCGCTCCTGGGGAGGGCTGATGAGAAATTATCTGGATGGTTTACATTTTTGGGTCCGGATCGGCCCCGGCCGGAGTACCAATTTATCCTGAGAGTGTTGCAGGCAAGAAGGTGAAAGTGATTCCAGCCCTCTGTCAGGACTGAGTCCCCGCCCCAGCTCCGCCCCGGACGGTGTCCCCCTCCCCAAAGTGCGCCCTCCCCTTCCGGATCCATCTCTTTGGTCTCCCGCCAGCTCGCCCTCTGCCCCCAGCCCTTTCTCCACCTGCTGCAGGTCCATTCGCCAAGCAGGGAGGGGGCACATTCCTCAGCCACCTCTGTCCACCCTTCAGACACCCCGTTCTGGGTAGCAAACTAGGTCTGAGGCCACGGAGACCCTTAACCTCTCCCTGCCGCTTTTCTGCTCTGTAAAATGGGAGGTCAGGGTAGAATAAATGAGGGTCCTGCACACGTGGTGGTAGGAGGCGACCTCGCCCCCACCCTGGCAGAGAAGAATGACCTTCCCCACCCCAAGCCCCCACCAATGCCAGGGACCTTGAACACTGCCCGTGGTTCCCTTTCTGGGTAGACTAATGAGCCCCCTGAGATGAACTGTCCGTGCCACATAGCCCCAGGCCCAAAGGAAACGGGACAGCCCAACCATGATAGAGACAGGCTACTTAAAAGACAGCCGTCAGCTTCTGGCTCCTCTCTCAGCCCTAGCCCATGTTGTCCTTGTGCCCTTGTGTGCATCTGTGTGGGGCCTGGATCTAGTGGGAGGGATGTGGAGCCTCCAAGGTGGGACCTGTGGCCCTCTGGAGCTTGGCACCCCAGGGTTTGTAGTCTCCGACCTGCCTGGTGGTTAAAATCAGAGTTCCCACGAGATCCTGAATTTTCGACTTGTCTTTCAAAATGTCCTAGGATCTGGTCATGTTGAGCCATCCTTTCTGCCTGACAGCCACCAGCGAGAGCTGAATGGCGTGTGCCCACTTTAGTGGGGTGTCTGCCCAGGCCACGTCCTGCTGTGTCACACGCGTTGTTCCTGTCCCCTGGCAGAGATGTGCTCTTAGCTTCTTCGTAGGGTTGAAAATATAATATTTTTCCCCAATAAAAGGGCTTGAAACTCTTCCTATTCCAGAGGTGAGGAAAACCAGTGTCACTTGCTCCAATGGAATTTGCATCTGGATCCCCCTCTCCATCTCCCAGTTGAGATTGTGGTCCCTGGTGGCTCCGGTGGGAGTGGGCCAGAAGATTGCAGCAGGCAGAGACTAGGTGAGTGTGGCAAGGGCCAGGTCAAACCTGGGAGGACTCCGGGGCTGGGGAAGGGGGAGAGCGGGGGTGGGGGAGCAGGCAGCCCAGGCACTGGAAGGGCAGGCACAGAGCACAGAGAGGCATAGGGGACCTTTTCTGCCCCAAGGATCCTAGGGACATGGATCACACCTTAAGGCCAACGTCTCACAGACCCAGGGTGTGACACCAGGTTTGTCTGAGGCAGTGTTTGTGAGATGTAGGGACCGACAGGCTGGATCTGCCAGTTCCTCACAGCCGGGTCTGACCAATGCTCTCAGAGGTAAATCCTCTCCCTCTGAGCAGTCACTGTGGTGCAGTCACTGTGGTGTCCAGCCCATCAACCAGAGAGATCAATGCATACATGTAAATTGCACGTCAAAGCTCATGATCAAGGTTGGCATCCAGACGGTACAGAAAATGTTGATATTGCTTTTTAAATGAATGTAGACACAAAACAAAGCTTTGGTCATAAAAAAATACAACAGACAGAATGGAGACCTCCCTCCGTGCCAGCCCCATTCAAAGCAATGTCATGTATTAACTCATTTAAGGTGTCAAGAAACAACTGTCTTGCAGATAAAGAAACAGGCTCAGACCAGCTAAGCAACTAACACAGGGTAACACAGCTAGTCAGTAGCAGAGCCAGCATTCAAAGCCCCTTGTGCCCTTGACCATCAAACTGCTCCCAACCTTGGAAGCTATATACTTGGGACTGAAGACCCTAGCTTGGTGGCCTTGACTGGACATCCACACTCTGGGTGATGGATGTGTCTGGCCAGGGCTGGGGAAGGTGGGAAGCCTTTGGTAGGTCATGTAGGGGCTGGCAGCTGACGGGGCATTCGGGGGTGGCTGGGGGCATCTCCGTGGGCTCCGGCCACAGCAGCAGGTGGGATCCATCAGCCCTGGGGTAAACACTTCTTCAGGCAGCTTAACCACTTGAGTGTGTCTGACCTTCAAAGCTAGTGGGAGAGGGTGAGGAGGGAGGTACTGAACTCCCTGGGGGATAATGATTTATCTCCCTCGCAGGTGGGCTCTCTGGCGGGGCCTCTCCAGGGTAAACTGGGCACTGAGGAGATGGGAGACGAAAGGATTAGGACAGGAGGTGGGGAGCACCTTCATGCCAGCATCTCAGTTCCTTATTAGTCAACCAAAAATCAGCTGGCACTCAGAGCCGGCCTGGGAAAATCCTGTTCAGCCCCATTTTATAGATGAAAAGACTGAGGTTCTGAGAAGCTGAATGTCTGTCCAAAGGTGACCAAGCAGTGAACAGGAAAGCGATGCTTCCTGGTATCCACAGGGCTTCCCCTGCTGCTGGCCGGGCGTTCCCTGCGTGCGCATGGGCAGCGGTGCAGGAGTGTGTGGACAGTGTGTGGCCCGGCCTCTGCCTGAGAGGGCATTGAGGATGTCCCACCCTGTGCGTGGGGAGCAGGGCTTTCGTCCTCACTCCCAGGTCAGACTTTGAGGCTCAGATATCCAACTTCCCAGCACATCTCATGAGGGAGGGCCCAGCTCCCCTGCCCCCACCACCCCAGCCTCCGGGTCCAGAGCCCTGGCTCTCGCGGGGCTGGGGGATTATCGCCATTCTCTGTGTCTCTGACCAGGGCGGGCATTGCTGCCTCTTTTATCCCCTCACAAAGGCCAGGCCCGCCGGGCCTGCTGTGTCAGAGTTTCTGTGGCCTGGGGAAGCCTTACTTCCTTTTCTCCCGCCAAGCCGGGAGGGCCATGCAGAGTCTGCCAGCTTGCCGGGGGCCACTGTTTTAGCTCCAGGACAGGTGAAAGGGACATGGGTGACTCAGCACTGGGAAGAGAAGGCTGAGGGGTCACTCATGGAAGGACAAAGAGAGCTTCTCTTCAAATAACAAGCTATTACTGCAGCATGAGGTCTGTAGGGTAGACTTAAAGAAGGACTTCCAGTTAGAGCTGACCAGTAGTAGTCAGGGGTGGGACTAGCTGGTTCCCATTATTAAAAAATCATCATTAAGCCACAAATTTGGTCTGAGTGTTCACCATATTCCAGCTACTCAGGTAGTCGGCTCTAGTGTCAGGTTAGGGAATTCTGCAGGATAGGAAGAGGAGCGGATTTCTTCTCCATGGTGCCAGGTGGGTTACTTGTAGTGTCAAACATTCTGAGTTCTCACCGTCTTCTGGGTAGGGAAACACATGGGAAGGTAGGAGGCACAAAGCTGAAGGCCCTGGGGTATCACAGATTTAACCCTTCTCTCTCCTTCCCCGCAGGTTGGTTTTGGGGGTAATCACTGCTGAAGTGACAAAGAGGACTTCCATGTGACACTTGAGGTCCTCCGTTTGGGCTGATGGAGGCTTCCCACACCCTCTCTGTCTCCCACTGAGATTATGGTGGATTTGGGTTCTGGCCCAGGCCTGGGCCTCCTGCTGCTGACCCAGCCCGAGAGGCCTTAGCAAGAGCCGTGTGCCGTCCACCCCCAGAGACCACCCCTCCTGCGGGGGCCTGGAGCTGGCCAGTGAGCATGCGGCTTGGGCTGTGTGTGGTGGCCCTGGTTCTGAGCTGGATGCACCTCGTCATCGGCAGCCGGGGGATCAAGGGCAAGAGGCAGAGGCGGAGTGAGTACCTGAGAGGCGGGGCGGGAGGGGCCTCTGGGGTCTGGGGGCTTTGAAGCTGCAGTGACCCTTGCGGATCTCCCCTTGTGGATGCCGGTCTGCAGCTTCTGCAGTTGCTGGATTCATCTGCTGGGATCAGCTGCTCCAGTTCACTTGCTGCCCAGTTCCCCTGTATAGACTCTGCTTTCCGGATTAACCCCTCTCTTTTGAGGATGCAGATTGTGAATCATGCTTCTGACATGGCACCAGCCCTGTGTGGCATCCATGGAGACGCTGGGTGGGGGACAGCAGGCTGGGTTCCCTCCTGCCAGATCAGGAGCCGGGGCTCCTTGCTTTCTGTCCTGGCTGAGGTGCGTTCCCTGGGGGCAGGAGCTCTGCACCTCTGGGTAATGGGCAGCAGGGGGTGTCCCCTGCCCCACACCTAGCAGGGAGGGGGTCATGAGACCCTGTCCTCCTGAGGCTTTTAAACTGGGCCCAGTGGGACTGCAGCGATGAGCGGCCAGCAGGCTGGGCACTGCCCTGCCACGCCTTGCCTCACACTGGGTCACTGGTAGAAAATGTTCTCAGTTTTTTTTTTTTGTTTTTTTTTTTTTTTTTGCAACCAGGGGTTGAACCCAGGGACACTCCACCACTGAGCCACATCCCCAGCCCTATTTTGTATTTTATTTAGAGAGAGGGTCTCACTGAGTTGCTTAGGGCCTCACTAAGTTGCTGAGGCTGGGTTTGAACTCGCGATCCTCCTGACTCAGCCTCCTAAGTCGCTTGGATTACAGGCGTGCGCCACCATGCCCGGCTGAATGTTCTCAGTTTAAAAAAGTAAAGTGAAGTCTATCTCTGTACCGAGGCTAAGGAAGGCGAGGAAATGGGCCTAAGCACACAGTCATGTTGGGAGCCGGGTCTCTGGTGGCAGTGGGCCAGAGCTCAGTAAAGGTCAAGATTAACGTGTGGGACCCCTCCCCTCCACTAGGCACTCCTTACCCTCTGCTTAACATCTCCAGTGACAGGCGTTATGTCATGGAAACATCTCCAGTCACGGCGTTATGTGTCAGTGACCCATGCCAGGGAGTGGCTGGGAGGCCTCTGGACTCCCAGGGCCTTGTCTGTTTCCACATGCACAATGGACATGTTGCACCCACAGGCAGGAAGTCTTCCTGAAGTCTCTCCCAATTCCCTGTTTTTATTTATTTAGTTTTTGGGGTTGGTACCGAGGATTGAACTCAGGGCACTCAACCACTGAGCCACATCCCCAGCCCTATTTTGTATTTTATTTAGAGACAGGGTCTCACTGAGTTGCTTAGGCCCTCACTAAGTTGCTGAGGCTGGCTTTGAACTTGTGATCCTCTGGTCTCAGCCTCCCAAGTGCTAGGATTACAGGTCAGCACCACCACGCCTCGCTTCTTCCACCTCCCTCTTGCTTCGCCTTCCCTGCAGACCTACGCTCGCCAGGGGTGTCTGAAAGGCAGTGGAGTCTTGTTGGGTCTCCACGGGAGCGGCCTGGCAGGACTCAGCCCAGGGAGGGAAGCTCAGAGAATTGGTGAAGCTGAAAATCCCTGGCTTAACAAACAATTAGAGCCGGTTAGGTTCAATCAGCAGCGGGACCTTGATTTCCCTCCCTTCTCCTCTGTTGTGGCCAGGATTTTGGACTCCATGGGCCAGATGTGGTTTAGTGGTTTATAATCAGTCTCCTCTATTTCCGAAATGAGAGAGACAGAGAGAGAGAGAGAGAGAGAGAGAGAGAGAGACCACACTCACAGGGCATGCATAAGTGGTTCTGCTCACATTCACATGCAAGGCCACACACCCACCTAAACCAGGGACCAAAAGACCGGGGTTCAAGTCTGTTGGACCAAAAACAAAGACAAACCAAAACTGAACTGGACTGAGCATCAGCAAGGGCCTCCTGCTTCCAGCCATGGCCGTACCATGCCACAGCTTTGATACAGCCATGGCTGATCTGATGCACCCGCCTTTGATACAGTTCCGTCCGGCAGCCTCAGAAGCACCAAACCAACTTTTATTATCAAATGATGTAATAGACAACCTCAGCGGTGAGAGTCAAGGGTGCGGGGAGGAGTGGGGTGCAGTGAGGGTCCAGAATGGACGGAGGCCCAGGGAGATACAGGGTGTGTTGTGAGGCAGTATTTGTCACTTAATGGTCATAAAAGCCACAATTGTAAGGCTGAGATGTAATCGTGCAGGAATACAGTGAGACTTACATGAGGTGGCAGTGTTTTGGTTTTTATTCTTGCTTCAGTGGTGCTGGGGATGGAGCTCAGGCCTCCCCCGTGCTAGGCAAGTGCTTTACCAGTAACTCCACCTGGCCCTAGATCCGCTTTCTGAGCAAGCTTTGTAAAGATCCCGCTCTGTGAGACTTCCGATGCAAGCTGTGCTGAGATGAACAACATGTGGACCATTTGGCCCTAGGGTTTCTGGGTGGTGGTGGAAGGAAGTCCACCCCAGCACCTGTGTGCTGCTCCCCACAATGCAGAAGGACACCAGGGTGTCTGGGGGCACAGAGGCAGGCTTGCTGTGTGTATGAGCCTCAGGGCCATTGCGTCTGTCTGATGTCCCTGGGCCACATGTCAGCAGGGCTGCCAGCAGCCACACAACAGAGCTCCTATCCTGAGCCTTACACCAGCCAGTCGACTTTGTGTCACTGTGACAAACAAGAACAACTTGGGGAAACTTTCATTTGGTTCATAGTTTTAGAGATTCAGTCCGTGGTCGGCTGAGTCCATTGCTCTGGGCCCAAGCTGAAGCAGAGCATGGGGCGGAAGGGCGTTTGGAGGAAAGCTGCTCAGTTCAAGACAGCCAGGAAGCACAGGGAGAGGGGAGGGCTGGAGGGAGGAGGTGCCCTCCCAGGCCACGCCCCCAGGACCCGCCTCCTCTAACCACGCCCACCCGCCTACAGTTACCCTGCGACGTTTAAACTAGGGTGAACCGACTGGTTACAGCTCTCATCATCCAACCACCTCTGGGTATTCCTGCATGAACACGGGGCTTTTAGGGGCCACCTCACATCCGAACCCTAACAACCACCTTTGGACCCAGAAATGTCTGATCTCAGAGTCTGAGTGACGGTCCCCATGCATGGAGGTGGAGAATAAGTTGAGCAAGAACTTCTCTTTGGCCATGGCTTATGAAGCCCCCCCGCACGGGCTGCGCTTCCTCGAGCTCCTCTTCACTGAGGAAGCTCCCTTTCCTCTCACCGACCCTCACCCCCTCGGATCCCTGCCCCTTCCTGAGCCCTCCCATCTCCCTAACCCAGTCCCCCCTTCCCTGGCCCCTCCACCGCGTCCTGGCCCCACGGAGGCCCCGTTCCTTCCTTGAGCTCCTGAAGCCCAGATGGAACTTTCTGCTCCATCTTACTGCCCCTGCCCCATCGAGAGCCAGCATCCCTTCCCACACTGACCAAGCTCAGGGTCCCTTCCCTGTTCATTCCTTGGGTCATTCAGCAAACGTCACGGAGAACCAACAGAGTCTGGCCCTGGGTCACTGAAATGAGTCTTGAGAGGCTCACAGTGACGGAGAAGAGACCCTGCAATCCAGCGTCATGACCGCTGTGACGGGAGGAAGCCCGGGGGCAGAGAGAGCCCCGAGGAACTGGGAGGGGCCTAGAGCATTTGTTCCAGAAGAGGGTCAGCTGGGAGAAGCAGGGAAAGGATTTAAAAATGGAGTTCTGGGGAGCCCCAGGATTTATATGGGTGACTATACTCATATCTTTTTTTTTTTTTCTTTTTCTTTTTTGGTACCAGAGATTGAACTCAGGGGCGTTTAACGATTGAGCCACATCCCCATCCCTTTTTATTTTTTATTTTAAGACAGTTGCTTAAGTCCTCACTATGTTGCTTAGTCCTCTCTCAGTTGCTTAAGTCCTCACTATGTTGCTAAGGCTGACCTCGAATTTGTGATCCTCCTGCCTCAGCCTCCTGAGTCACTGGGATTGCAGGCATGCACCACCACCCCTGGTTCATATCTGGTTTGTGTGCTGGGGATTTTTGCTGTTGAAAAGACGTGTTCTATTGCTGAAGCAGGAAACCCAGCACCCCTTAGGATAGAGGGACACAAGCTGAGGGTCCTGGCGAGATGATGCTGTGAACTTGGGCAGTGGTCAGATAATTGTGAAGCTCTTTGTACTTGTCAGGTTGAGGGGTTTGGACTTACCCTTAGTTGAGCTGTGGGTGAGGAGGAGCCACTGAGAGGTGTCAATCTGGGGGCACATGGGCCAGCTGCAGTAGAGGCTGGGGAGGAGCTGGGGGAAGGCAAAGGGGCTAGCTATGAGGCAGTCTTGGCCCAGGTGAGGAAAAGTCTCAGCTAAGTTCACAGTTGAGTTAAAGAATCCCGAGCACTGGGTTTGTGGCTCAGTGACAGAGCATTTACCTAGCATGCTCAGGACCCTGGATTCAATCCTCAGCGCAAAAGAAAATGAAATAAAAAATAAAACCCTTGGTCCTCCCAGGACATCCCTTGGACATCCCCAGGCCCCCTGAATACCAGCAGGTGGCCCTGGCTGCCAAGAACAGATGCACCCCCTGAGCAGGCTCCTTATCTACATTCTTCAGGCCCCTCCCTGTCTTCCAACCCCCCAGCTAAACTCGGGTCTCTCTTACTGAATCCACCTCTTCCAGGGCTGGGGTCCACCATGACCCAGGTCATGGCTCCCCTGAGTCATGGCCAGTTCTCTCCATCCCCACTGACCCTTGCCAACCCACCTGAGTCCCCACACTCCAGTCCCACTCTCCACACTTCAGGGGCTGCCACCAAGACTAAGCACACCATGCACTCCTCACCGCTCCACTCCTGGGGCCCTGCTCTCTGTTCCTTAGGACTCTCACCCCAGGGCTGGGCCTCCATTCAGAAATAAGAGGCTCTGCGCTCCACAGCTCTTTCCAGTGGGAGAAAAAGACGCATTTCCAAATAATAACAATATGAAGTGATCAAATACTGGGAACGTGGGGACACAGAGGAATACTCCATCCAGACTGGTGGGCGGTGAGATCTGGGAAGACTTCCTGGAGAAGGTGTGAGGCTCATAGGAGTTGGTCAGGCTCAGGAGGAGGTGTTCCAGACAGAAGGGCCAACATGAGCCAAGGCGCAGAGGTACAATAGTGTGACGTGCCCAGAGACATGGGAAGAGATACTGCTTACGGAAGCATTGAGAGATGAGGGGGTGATGAGCTCATGATAACTTTCTAGACCCCTCCAGGAGCTGGGTGTTCATTCTGTAGGTAATAGGGAGCCACAGGTGGATTTTAGGCAGGGGTGTGACACCATCAGATTTGGGGTTTAAAAGAGATGAGGAATTGGGGATTGAAGAATCGAAGACTTGGGGAGGAGGGGCAGTGGGACAGAATCCGTTCTTGGGGGAGGGGCAGGCTGAGGCAGGATGGGACACAGCCTGGTCTCAGTAACGGCCACCTGACAGGGTTGTGCATGAGGTTGACAGAGGCCAGTCTGACCTGCCCTTCCTCACCAAGAGAATAAAGAGAATAAAGCCCTGTTTCCCACCGTGGACGTCAGTGCCTCTGAGCCTTTGCACAGGCCGTTCCTCCTGTGTGGCACACACCCTTCCCTGCTGTGCTGGCTCAGGGACATCCCCCACCCCCAGCTGCTCTGGACCCCCTGGCTGCCAGGATTACAGAGTCCTGCTCCCTGAGCCTGGGCGGGGCCTTCCTTGCTATATGGTCACGTCCCAGCTCCATCCTGGGCACCTGTCAGGTTTCAGCAGGTGCCTGGGGAACAATTCCCTGGGAATTGTTATGCACCCCCAAACACATCTTCCTGGGACCTGCATTCAAAGTCGTGTTCTCATTGTTGAGCCCTAGAGCCCCTCCTGTCTGGCTCTTTATCCCATCTGTGCCCACATATCTGCCCGGTCAAGCTGAGAACACCATTTGGCTTTTGTCCCTCTTATAAGTATCCCTTTCCTCATTGGACTGGCCCCTGCCCATCACTGAGACCCCTCGCCTTTCTGAGTCCCCAACTCCCTTGGAATTCAGATCCCTTAGTTCTTTGTCCCTTGTCCTTGATTTCAGTCTCTGATCCCTCCCCCAATCCTATCACCTGATCTTTTGACCTCTGTATCTTCTTTTTTAATCCCCCATGGTACTGGGGATCTAACCCAGGGCTTCACACGTGCTAGGCAAGCCCTCTACCACTAAGCTACACCCCTAGCCCTTTTAATTTTTTATTTTGAGACAGAGTCCCACTAAGTTGCTGAGGCTGGCCTCAAACTGTGATCCTTCTGCCTCAGCCTCCCAAATAGCTGGGGGTGTGAGTGTGCACCACTGCACCCAGCCTGACCTCTGTCTCTTGACCCTCCTGTATCCTCAGGTCTTCAACTCCATCAATTTACTCTGCCTCTGAGTCTTGAAATCACATCCCACCCCATCTTCTCCCTCCACACCGACTCACTTACTCTCTCCTTCCTTCCTTCCTTCCTTCCTTCCTTCCTTCCTTCCTTCCTTCCTTCCTTCCTTCCATTGAACCCAGGGGTACTCATCCACAGAGCCACATCCCCAGCCCTTATTTATATTTTATTTAGAGACAGGGTCTCTCTGAGGCTGTCTTTGAACTTGCGATCCTCCTGCCTCAGCCTCCTGGGCCGCTGGATTACAGGCATGGGCCCTGTGCCCGGCTTCCTCGCCGTCTTTTCCTCTGCTCTCTGATTTTCTGTCCCTCTCCTAGCTTTATTCCCACCTCCTTCCCTTCCACTGGTTCCTCAGCTCACTGTGGTCTGGCTGACATTCCCCTTCCATGAAACTGCCCTTCCGGACGTCACCCAGTCAATGACCACTAGTGGTCACATCTCTAGGTTTGCTCCAGGGTTCACTGGCCTTGGCTTCCCTGCAGCCCTGGTTGCTGAAGAACTCTCCCTTTTCAACTTTTTTTTTTTATACCACGATTGAACCCAGGGTTGCTTAACCACTTAGCCACATTCCCTGCCCCTTTTATTTTATTTTATTTTATTTTATTTTATTTTATTTTATTTTAATCTTTTGAAACTGTCTTGCTAAGTTGCTGAGACTGGCCTCAAACTTGCGATCCTTTTGCCTCAGCCTCCCCAGTGTCTGGAACTCCAGGTGTGTGATGTGGGCGTTTGACTTTCAGCTTGGTTTTTATCATCACCCTCTGCATCGCCTCCCACGTTTCCAAGGGTTGATTCTCAGCTTTTCCGGAGCTGCTCTTCCTCTACTTCTCTGTGGCCTGCAGGTGTCCCCAGGGCTCAGCCCAGCCCTCTCTGCCACGGGATTTCTTCCTGGGACTGCTCTTCCATTCCCAGGGAGTTCGCCACCAAGGACAGCCCTCACCCCTCCTCCCAAGCCAATTTCCAGAAAGCGAAGGTGCCCTGCCTCTCTGCCTCCCCGCCTTTCTTTCAGCCCTCTGCCCTTGCCCTCTGCTCCCCACCCCACCAGAGTGGCCAGCACCACGTCCCCACCTCCTTCCGTGGAGAGCGCTCTTGCCTTGGCCTGGCCTCGGGGTGTGCTGTGCTTTCCGTGTCTCTGGCTCCTTCTCAGCCTCTTGCTCCGACCTTCTCTTTCCTATCCTCTCTTCAACATTCACCCTCCGCCCACTCTCTAGAAGCCAATGGTGACTGTTGGCAGGAGACTCCGTCTCCATCTCCAGACAGACCTTCCTCGTGAGTTCCAGACCCACATGCTCCGCTGCCTCACTTCCCAGAGGGCCCACGGCGGCTGCACCTCACCTACCAATGTTCTCATCATGTCACCCCCCAAAATAAGAAACCAAACCCTGCTGCTCGTCCTGGACCCCCGTCTCAGCCAAGGCCGACCACCGTCCTTGTAGGCGGGTCCCACATCTCCACATGACCTTGAGCTGTGCTTTGCCCTGTCCCTTACCTCCCCACTCAGCCAGTCACCTGCCCTCTGGACACTTTCCCTGTCTGCTCCTTGGCCTCCTCCAGGTTCAGCCCCAGCTCTTCTGCCAGGGTGTCTTCCCTTCCCCTCTGTGTCCCTCCTCCGGTTCTCTAGACTTCAGAGGGATCTTTCTAGAACCAAGCCCCAGCCTGCCTCCTGTTCCAGCTCCCCAGTGTCCTTCCTTGCCTCTATGATAACTGGGGTTTGAGACCCTTCCTCTCTGGCCCCTTGGGCTGCTCCCACCGTGCTGAGCAGGCCATGACCTCTGCCCTGTCACCGACATCGCTGAGCCAGGGCTGGGGTGGAGCTCAGTGGGAGAGCGCTTGCCTAGCACGTGGAGGCCTGAGGCCTGGGTCCATCCCCAGTCTGGAAAGAAAATAATAATAATACCGAAGAAAAATGTACACTGGGCGTTGCGGCTGGTTGAATAGGTGGTGGGCTGTGGGATTCTGAGGAGAATCTGAGGAAGAAATCGCTGAACGTGGTAACGTAGCTCCAGAGGGTGGCCCAGTGGACACCTGGGTCACCTCGTTATTGAAACCAAGGCAGAAACCCAGAGGGGGCATTCATTTCGACAAGGATTTATTTATATTTAATATTTATGCTTACAATTTTAATTAAATGATCAAGTATTATCGACAACTGTTAGCCATCTAGGATTTTCCAGGAATCTTGGCTCAGCCAATTGTTCAATAGCTTTTATAGTCTGCATGGGGAGGTAAATACATTTAGTTGGCAAGGGTTTAGATACAATGAGTAATGGGGGATTTAATATCTTCAGAGGGGAAGCAGTACCTAAAATCAACAATGATGTAAATTTGTAATATAACTGAAAAAAGACCCAAAGTAGAAAAATAATCCCAAACAGTCCTTCAGAACTCCAACAGAGCCTTTGGAATATTTTTGCTCATATAATGACTAAACCAACAAGAAGGATAGTCAATGTTAAATTTATCATTAAATGGTAACATTGACTTGCCAGGGTGGTAGTACACGCCTCTAATCCCAGTGATATGGGAGACTGAGGCAAGAGGATCACAGGTTCAAGGCCAACCTCAGCAACTTAATGGGACCCTGTTTTAAAATAAAAAAATAAAAAGGGCTGGGGATGTAACTCAGTGGTAGAGCACCCCTGGGTTCCGTCCCCAGTGCTACACACACACACAAAAAGGTAACATTGACTCTATACAAATAAATTGTTTATTAAAAAACAATAAGCCACACTTGCAGTTTCTGTGCTCCCTCATTTTGCCCTCCATTTGCCTTTTATGTACTTTGTTCCCTCTGCCTAGAACACATTCTGGCTGAGGAGTCTTGGTGGAGAACTTGAACCTTTTCATTGCCTCATCTGTTAAAATGAGGATTGATAATAATAATAAGAGCACCCACCTTGGGGCTGTCGACTGGACTTGACATGAGCTAGTACTTGTCAAGCGCTGAGGAACTGCCCTTGTCCCCAGGTCAGTGCTCACCCCTGGTGACACTCAGCCATCAGGACTGTGACAGTGGGTGATAGCCTGTGGCCTGCTTCCTGAGTCCTGCTTGTTCTCCTGTTCTGAGATCGGGACTTGTCCCTGCAGCCTGGACTCCTCCAGGAGACCTCCGGAGTGGACACCTCACTCCCTTTCTCTGGGGTGGGAAGGGAAGCGCAGGGTTCAGCGTTTGCCTGGGCTCACAGACTGGGACTTTGGCTTGAGGTCCGGCTGAGTCCACACTGCTGAGCTCCTGCCTGCCATCTCTATTCTGATTTTTCCAGCTCTGGTTCCAGGTGTATCTACAGCTTCTTGCTGTCTGGCTTCTCCAAAGTGACTTATAACGATTCTCCTTCCTTCTCCACTCGACTCTTCCTCAGGCCTCTGTTAGTGTCTGGCCCCACAGGTCACCTGCACACTAGGCCAGACACCTGGGAATCACCCCAGGCTCCTGCCCACTCCTCTCTGCTAAGCTTCTCTCCATCTGTCTTTTTCTGTCTCCATTGAACATAATTTTGTTTAAGGCTTTCTTACTTTCTCACCTGGGTGAATGGAGTCACCTCCCACCCAAATATTCCTTTGGTCTCTGGTTTCCACCTGGCTGCCGGCTGAATCTTTACAATATGTAAATTGGACCAGTTATGTAAATTGGTCCTTAATTTTCCAATGGCTCCCTGTTGTCCAAGCAGCTCTGAAGAGGTCCCAAGAAAGACTCTTCAAAATCAACATTTTGTGTTCAAAATGTTTGGGAAATGCAGCTTCCTCTCTCCCTCTTAGAGTCTGCGCAGGAGTGTCAGAGAGTTCGCAAAAAGCCTCCCAGTAACCAATGCTGTTTGGATTTATTTGACCCGTGGTTCCTGGTCTTACCTGTTATGGTAGCCTTTTCTCCAAGTCCTCCTATGAACATTTAGGGGAATCTCGTTCCAAGGAGTATTCTTTGGGAAATGCCACCTGGCAGGAACAAGTTCAAGTTCACGATGTAAAGATAGGATACCTTATCTTTTGCCACCTCCCCTCCCCTCCACCCCAAATTATCTGCAGATCCCCTCTGTGGTCCTGCTCCTTCCAGCACCCTTATCTCCATTTTCCTAAAGGAAAGCTCTCCGCACTTCTCTATGAATCCTTCCCCTTTCTTTTCGCATCCACTCTTGCTTGGCTTTGTGGCTTTCAGCATTTGCCTGTCTGCAGGTGTCTTCTCTGCTGAAAGGCCAGTTCCTTACAGAGTGGCCTCGCTTACCTGCCTCCCTGTTCCCAGGGCTCAACCTGTGCTTAGTGTGCAAAAGGGGTTCAGTGAGTGTTGGTTGAATGAAGGAACAAGATCAAACCTTGAGCCGGGCGTGGTGGCACACACCTGTAATCCCAGTGGCTTGGGAGGCTGAAACAGGAGGATCACAAGTTCAAAGCCAGTCTTAGCAATTTAGTGAGGCCCTGAGTAACTCAGTGAGACCCTGTCTGTAAATAAAATACAAAAAAAAGGACTGAGGATGTGACTCAGTGATTGAATGCCCCTGAGTTCAATCCCCAGTACAAAAAAAAAAAAAAAAAACCAAAACTTGGAGACTTCAGTGCTACACCTTAGAGGTCACACTGCATCCCAGGATGATTCTAAGATAGGGTTTTTCAATCTTTTGACACCACTGACCTTTTGAATCAAATAATTATTTGCTGAAGAGGGCCACCCCATGCCTTAGAGATGTTTAGCAGTGTGCCTGGATCTCTACACACTTGGTGCCAGGAGCAACCCACCTCTGCAGTTGTGATCATCAAAAATGTCTGTATACATTACCAAATGTCCCCTGGGAAAGCACACTCACCCCTGGTTGAGACCATTATTGTAGACACAGGTTATTTAATTGTCTTCCTGTCTCTAGGTAGGTGGTCCTTTTCTCTGATAGTTTAATCCATTATCCTTCTTGTCTTTAAAACTATGGGGGGAGTAAAATCCGTCCTTCTGTACTTGGGGCTAAACTTTTCTTCCTCTGGGGAGAGTCAGAGTAAGTTCCAGGAAGGTGGCTGCTTCAGTTGCTTCTCTGGTGGGTGGTGGGGAAGCCAGCCTAGTAGGGTGACTTCATGCCTGGAGCTCGGGAGGCGCATGGGCCCTGGGAGCCCTTACTCCAGGCATCCATGCTCATTCTCTAGCATGAGCTCAATCCTGGCGAGAGCATTCTGGGAATGTTCACAAAACAGCCTTGCAGAGGGCCACCGCCTGGCTTGTGTGTCCTGAGAAGCATATTCCTGCCACAGAGGGAAACCCCGGCTACTCTCCTCCCATCTATGAGAGCCTGGGAGGCCGGGGCTCTCTTCTCACACCCGCCCCACCCTTGCAGTCAGTGCTGAAGGGAGCCAGGCCTGTGCCAAAGGCTGCGAGCTCTGCTCCGAGGTCAACGGCTGCCTCAAGTGCTCGCCCAAGCTCTTCATCCTGCTGGAGAGGAACGACATCCGCCAGGTGGGCGTCTGCCTGCCGTCCTGCCCGCCCGGATACTTTGACGCCCGCAACCCTGAGATGAACAAGTGCATCAGTGAGTGCCTGGGCTGGAGAGGGGTGCCGGAGGCTCAGGACCTGGGGAAGGGGGTCTTTGAGCTGTTGGTGGTTGACGAGAGGAATAGAGGGGACGCTGATGAGAGCAGACGAGCCCTTGATTCAGGGGTGCAGCCCCAGCCAGACATGACCCCAGGTAGCCCACCCGCACTTCCAAGTCCATGTCCAGACCTGGACCCAGCTCCCTGACACCTGCCCCGACAGGTCAGTTTGGGGCCCATGTATTGCCCTAGCCACAGACCTGGCAGCTGGCCTCTTGCCTGTGCTGTCCCCATCCATCCAGTCACCAAATGCTGGCTGCTCCTTTTCTTATCACTGCCCCTGTCTCAGCCAGGGTCCCCGCCTGGTGCCTGCTCTCTCCTGGACCCCTGCGCTGCCCGTCCATCTGTGCTCCGGCTCCTGTGGTTCCCTATGCACCGCAGCCAGAAAGATGCTTCCAAGACACCCAGCCGGTGTCTTCCCATTTCTGCTTCAAATGGCCACACTGGCCACCAGGAAATCCAAGTGTGGCCATCCCGCCCTTCCACTCTCTTCTCACTCTGGTCTTCCATCTCTGCTTTTCCATGTCAGCCACAACTGTCCCTGCTCCAAGGCACGGACTCCATTCCCTCTCTGCAACTGCAGCAGCAACATGCTGGGGGTCACTCAGAGAACACACTGGGTGGACTATGGCCATGTCCCTCCTATCTGTTTCGTACCTTGAAGTTTAGAACACATTTTCTCACCTCATGGCAGTTGACACGACCTTTGCAGGGAAGCAGGGCCATGGGGATGGTACCTGTTTTATAGCTGACAACTTAGAGCCTTGGAGGGGAGATGTCTGGTCTGATCTCGGCCAGCTGGCTTCTGCTCTCAGCCCTGCTGTTTATTCATTGCATGACCTTGGGTGTATCTCAGCCTCCCTCATTTTTAAGTGGGAGTAACTAGTTTTCCCTCCTGGGGTTGTGAGATGCACCGATAAGGCTCCTGGTGTCTAGCACCCAGTACATGGTCCTTGCTATTGTTATTTTGGTTCCTATTTTGCTGGCAACCAAACCCAGGCATCAGAGCATCAGGGGGGCAGGAGGAAGGGAGAGGAGGGAGTGAGGCTGAGCCCACAGGGCCTAGGAGGCGCAGAAGGTGCGATGGGGAGCCTGACAGGATAGAGGTGGGACCCCGGGAGTGGGAGAGGGGCTCCTGGCTGGGCCAGCTCCTGTGAAACTGGAAGCCTGGGCCTCAGGTGCCAGAGACTGGGAGGGGAGGGATTGTGAAAGATCTGCTCGTTCCCAGCCAAGCCCTGCAGTGCCACCCTCCCCCCCAAAGAGAGAGCTGGCAAGAGGGCGGCAGGGAGGGACCCAGGAGTCCAACCAAGGTGGTTCCTGGAACTTGGCCTTGCACAGGGAGAGGAATTTGCCCTGGGATTGCTCCCTGCTCCTCCAAACAGATTCTTTCTGCCCAGGACAGGAGATCTAGGGTTGGGATGCCGGGGATGCCCAGCAGTGGGGGAGGGAGGCCCCACGGCCGCTCTCCAGGGGTCGTTCCACTCCTCAGTTCCACTCTGGGTAGGGGGTCCTCTGGGAATCACTGCTTCTGCCACCCCCACCAGGCACAGAGGTCCCCCCTCCTCCTCTGAAACCAGCTCTTGTGGGCCTCGCCGTGGGCTCCAGGGCTTGAGCCTGGGTTTGGCTTCGGGTTGGCTGATGGAGGTGAGAGTCCCAGCCGGCCCCCGAGAGTGGTCACTTCAGACTCCTCTTCCCCTGCCCTGCCTTGTCCCTGCTTCCTCACAGTTGTAGGCCGAGGTCCTGACTTCCATGTGGGTGGTTTGGGGCTGGGGACGAGGGGATGTGTCTGTTCCCGGCTGGGCCAGAGACCCCCAATCTGGTGCTGTCCACAGAATGCAAGATCGAGCACTGTGAGGCCTGCTTCAGCCACAACTTCTGCACCAGGTGCCAGGAGGGCCTGTACTTGCACAAGGGCCGCTGCTATCCGGCCTGTCCCGAGGGCTCCGCCGCTGCCAACGGCACCACGGAGTGCAGCAGCCCTGGTGAGCCTCTCGGGTGCAGCAGAGCATCCAGGGCCCAGGCGGGGTGGCGGGGTGGGTCTGGCCAGGGTGGCGTGGACCGAGAGCACTGTGCAGAGAAAGCGTATCCCACCACACACACCTGCTGGGGTCTCCCTGAGGTCCTTCTGCCCCTGGAATAAAGTTGCTCTGGCCTGAGGCCCAGGCCAGGGGCAGGTGGATGAGGGTCCCTATTCTGGACCAGGGAAGAGCCCCCCACATCTCCTTCTCTTCGTTTTCCCTCTCTTCCCACCAGCACAGTGTGAAATGAGTGAATGGTCCCCTTGGGGGCCCTGCTCCAAAAAGAAGAAGCTCTGCGGTTTTCGGAAGGGCTCCGAGGAGCGGACGCGCAGGGTGCTTCATGCTCCTGGGGGGGACCACGCCACCTGCTCCGACACCAAGGAGACCCGGAGGTGCACAGTGCGGAGGACACCGTGTCCTGAGGGTGAGCGGCCACCCTTGTCTCTGGGTGTTCGGTCACCTCTGTGTCCACCTGGTGACCAGGGCAAGGCCAGATGGGGAATCCTCAACTCAAGGCCCTATGCCTTCCAAACTGGGGGCTGTGTCCTGGCAGAGAGCAGTGCCCAGGAGGAGCTGGAAGCTTCTCTGTCACCATTCCTTCTGGATGTTCATCCTAGAAGGGCCTTCAGAGGTCAGATGGCCAGAGGGCAAAGCCCCAGAGACATACAGTGATTCAAACAAGGTCACACAGCTTACATTTGGTAATGAGGTGGCTGCTGTTCTTTGCCTGGCCCCGGAGGTGAGGGGCAGGGGTGGGGCTGCCTTGCCTGTCTTGAGCCTGCACCTAACGTTAACCTGGTGAAGTTAGGCCCATTGGGATCCGAGGTCCGAGGAAGGTGCCCAGTGTGCACCGAGGGGGGGGGGACCCACTTTTAGTGCTCGTGCTGCAAGGCTCTCTGAAGTGGCTGCTGGTCAGAGGAATCCCCAGGCTTCCCAGCCCAGCTTTCTCCTCACTCCCCTCCTAAGACTCTTTTTTTTGGGGGGGTGAGTACTGGGGATTGAACCCAGGGGCACTCCACCACTGAGCCACA
>JAJEJO010000932.1:216462-259333 GCA_020662805.1 Glaucomys volans | reverse complement strand
CCTCAGCCTCCCAAGTGCTGGGATAACAGACGTGTGCCACCGCGCCCAACCTCCTAGGACTCTGAGCACATCCTTTGTTGATTTTTTCCTGCGTGGGGTTTGTTGCAGGGCAGAAGAGGAGGAAGGGAGGCCAGGGCCGGCGGGAGAATACCAACAGGAACCCGGCCAGGAAGGACGGCAAGGAGACAGGCTCCAGCCCTCGGAGGCGCAAGGGACAGCAGCAGCTGCCACAGCCGGGGACAGTGGGGCCCTTCACATCTGTGGAGCCCACATAGGCCCGGAGTCCGGACACCAGGCCTGCGCAGAAGAGTCCCGAGCTGTTCTGTGTGATGACGGTGAAGCTGAAAGCGTTCCAGAACTGGATCATGGGGCAAAACACACACACTCCCCGAGTCCACACACACACACACACACACACACACACACACACACACACCCGAGGCCGCCAGAAGACCTTTGGCCTGGTGTTACACACTTGGTGTAAGATGCGCCCAGTGGACATGTCAGAACATTTCCCAGCATCCAAACCCCAGCTTTGCAGAGTGGAACCTTCTGGAGGAGCTGCTGGGATTGCATCTGCCAGGAGTGGCAGACGGAGCCAAGGCTTGAGGACTGTGGGGGAGACGCCTTCCTCCCACCCCGTGCAGCGTTCCCAGCCATGTGACCTTATCGTTGGAGACTTATTGTTACACAGCTGTCATGCCTATGGGGCTGACCTGACTCAGAAAACTGCTTAAAGGTTTATTTCAAATTAAAAACAAACAACAACAACAACAACAACAAAAACCCAGCGGTAGTCACTGGGACCACGTTCCTTTTCAGGGTTTGAGGATTGGGAGGTATACATGGGAGCAAGAAGAGACAGGGTCAAAGTTCAGAGACCCCTAATGGCCTCTGTGACAGAGGACCCAGAGCAGGAAAAAAGCTCCAGGACTCTGGGAAGGGTGGGAACCAGGCTCCCTCAGTCTGGTTACTCAGAATGCAGTCTGTGGACCAGCAGCGACTTTGCCACCTGGCAGCTTGTTAGGAATGAGAACTCAGATCCCATCCCAAACCCGATGAACCAGAGTCTGCATTTTATGGAGGGTTCAGGTGGTTGACATGCACATCCCAGTTCAAGAAGTCCCACTCCAATGACCCTAAGGAGGAGCAAAGGGCCCCAAGGCAGCTCTAAAGGAGGACTTCCCACCTGGGAGGGGCAGTCTCTTACTGAAGGGCTATGGTGGCTATCTTACGGGAAGGGGGTGCACAAGGCTCTCTGAGATAGTTGGGGACTAACCCAAGGGGAACAGTACATCCTGAACCATCAAGAAGGAGGGAGAGGGCTGGGGATATAGCTCAGTTGTAGAGTGCTTGTCTCGCAAGCACAAGACCCTGGGTTCAACCCCCAGCACGGGGCGGGGAGCGGGGTGCAGGGGATAAAAAAGGAGGGAGAGGGGCCAGGGCTGGGGCTCAGTGGTGGAGCACTTGCTTGGCACTGGGTTCAATCCTCAGCACCGCATAAAATAAATAAAGGTATGGTGTCCATCTATAAATGAAAAAAAAAAAAGATACACACACAATCATATTTATAAAAAGAAAAATAAAAAGGGAGAGAGAGAGGTCAAGATGAAAGGAAGAGCAGCAGGTGGAGTGGACTTCCTGTGGCATGCTGGTGTCTGCTGGCAGCTCTCTGTGTTCCAGACTCTGGACCAGGTGGGCAGGGAGCCAGGCAAATGCAGCCGTGCTCTGGTGGTCCTTGGAGACTGGTTACAGACAGGCCTGCTCCCAGTCATCAGGGAAGCAGGCTCGAAACTGCACGTGGTTGGCGTGAGAGGCAGCAAACACGGGCACGTGCTGGGGCTGTGGAAGGGACAGAGTGAAACGAAAACCACAGATTTCATCTCAGGAAGGCTTGTCAGAGGCGGCGATCTTTGAGCCAGGCTCCGAAGGGTGAGTAGAAGGATTTAAGGGAAAGACTGGAGGGAGGGCATCGGATAGAAATACCCGAGCCACGGAGATAATCTGGACATTTCCAGTAGCCACAATTTATCTAGCCAAATATCTATGAACTAACCAAGTATATGCAAAATACCATCCTTTAAACATCAACAAAAAAATCATTGCGTTTTTAAAAATCAAATTAATATTCTGTATTTCTACACTTACAGCATAACTTACTTTGGATGCTAAATTTTCTTTTAGGGGAACACGAAGGATTGAACCCAAGGCACTTAATCACTGAGCCACATTCCTAGTCATTTTTATTTTATTTTATTTTATTTTATTTTATTTTATCTTATTTTTGAGACAAGGTCTCTAAATTGCTTGGGGCCTCACCAAATGACTGAGGCTAGCTTTGAACTTGGGATCCTCCTGCCACAAACTCCCAAGTGGCTGGGGTTATACAGGTATGCGCCTCTGTGCACGGTTTGAGTGCTAAATTTTCATCAGAGATACTTAATCTGTATTTAGACTTCATGAAAATTAAGGTGGAAACAGAAGATGTGCATACCCAAGTTATTTTAGGAATACTCAAATCTTTCAATATCGAATTGGATATTTTAAAATTTAATTATTATTGATTATTTTTTAATTTAATTAATTAAAACTTAAACAGCATTTAGAAATTCAGCTCTTTTGTTGCACACTAGCCATATTTCAAGTGCTCAATAGCCACATGTGCTTAGCGGCCACTGCATTAGACAGCACAGTTCTCTATAGAAGACACAACACATGCAAATGTCCTGTGGCAGAAAGGAGCTTGGTGTTTCAAGGAACTGAAAGATAACCAGTATAGAGTGAAGGCTTGAGGGCAAGTGAGGCCAGATGATTCCAGAAAGGTCTGGAGTTGGACCTTAAATTGTCAGAGCCACGGAGGTTGCTAAATCATTGTAAGCAGCAGTCCAACATAACCAGGTTTGCATTTTTCAAAGATCATGTTGTCTGCAGCGTGGAAGACAGATTGGAAAGGTGCCTCTCAGGAGTTGCTGCTGTCTCCAGGGGAGAGAGGTTGGAGGCTTGGTCTCGGGTGACAGAGGTGGAAATGGAGAGAAGATGACTAAGTCAAAGACATTAGGAGAATAAAGTTGGCAGATTTGGGCACTGCACTGAATATGGAAGAGGGAGGGAGGGAGAAGAAATGTCTGGGACCTGGGACCCCTCTCACTGCTGGTTCGGCTTTGGAGCCCAGGCTGGAGCCTGGTGCTCCCACCAGCTCCAACCACTCTCCCTTGCTCTCGCCTTGCCCCGCCCCCTGACCTGGGCTCTGTCTTTGCCAGTCTTCCATCCCTATTTTTTCAGTCTCTTTATTTACCCCCCTCTGTTTCTGTGTCTTCTTCTGGGTGCCCTTCGCTGTCACTGTACCTTTCCCTGTTCCCACTGCAGTCTCTGCTACCATTCGTGGCTATCATTGTTTCTCTCTTTCCTAGTGTCGATCTTCAGTACTTGTATATCTTGGCTGTCTCTAGTTCTGATTTGTTCCAATCTGCCAGATCCTTAGGCAACTCAAGTGTGGCCATAGACCAACAACCTTGGCCTCATCTGGGAGCTTGTTAAAAATGTAGACTCCCAGGCCCCACCTAGATGTAAAGAATCTGCTGCCTTACAACAGGGTCCCCCAGGTAATTCATGCATGCATTCCACACTGAGAAGTGCAGCCATAAGTTTTCTTTTAAAGCAACAACCAGACAAGAATCCAGAAGCTTAGTAATGTCCAGGAATGAGCTGGGGCCTCCTGAACTTGTCTCACTTTGGTGTCCTCTGAGCCTCAGCTTCTCCAAGTCACCTCCTAGGACCCCCTGAAGCTGCTCCTGAAGCTCTAGGCAGCTTGGGGAAGGAGAGTGTGCTTCCAGGAAGTCCTGAGCCCACTGACCACACTCCACACCTCAGCTTCCACATCTGTAGAATCACTAGCCAGGGTACGTTTTGACACTGGTACCCAGGGAGCTTCCAGTTGTGACCCCAGCACATCCCTGAATACGACTCACCATGAGACCTACTCTTGTCTGTCTATCATTTTTTGAGCTGGAGGGGAGTGTGGGTTTCAAAGTGAGGGGTGGGTACCCTCTTACAGCCCTGGAGGCATCCCACTTGAGGCAGAGACCATAAGGGCTGAAAGCCACCAGAGTTGGTCCAAAAATCACACTTGGGAGTCTGTGTCAAGATTTAGGTTTGCCTGACTCTGCTTCCGGGTTTAGGCAGCAACAGCACATGATTGGATTTGGTTATTTGTCCACATTGTTATTTGGAAAATGTTCGCTTCATCCTCCACAGGGTCACAGACTTGCCCAAACTAACACATTTCTGGCCACACATTTCTTACCCAGTTCCAGCTCTGGTATGTTTTAGACCAAGTCTCTAGAGGATGGATTTGTTTTCCAATTCATTATTTTGGGTGATGAGGTTGTAGTTTTTAGATTTTTTTTTTTTTTTAAACTGGGGATTGTTTTCCCCCTTTGGTTTGTTTGGGTTGGTTTAGGAGGACTGAGAGGGAATTTAGGGAAAGGTTGTAGGAGGACTGAGAGGGGATTTAGGGAAAGGGTCAGCCTCTTGGGCCTTGTTACAAGCCCCTGATGCAGGGCCAGGACCCCAGGTGCTGGCTTTTTGCCTCTGACTCTCCAGCTATGGTTCTGATGAGTTTAAATGGGCAAGAAGTGGAAACTCTAGTGCTCGGTGCGAAGGAAGGAGAAAACTGACAGAGAACAGGTTCCCTCCTGAGGGACTCAATGGCTTCATTGAAGAGGGCTGAGTTGTCTAAGGCTGCTAGTCAAAGTGAGCCAGAACAAAAGGCTGGCTGTGGGGAGCAGAGACCTGAAGATCGGATGCCTCCGGGGATGCTGAGACACAAGCATACCTGAGCTGGGCGCACCTGCCCTGGTGTGGCCTGCCTGCTGGCTCTCCAAGGGAGGACGCCAACACAACACAGGAAAACCAAAACATGCCCTGGCTGGAGGCTCGATTGAGGCTCCTTCAGCGCTGAGTTAGTGACCTGCACTCAACAGATCCTCAGATGGGCCGGCACTAGTGGGGGACCCTGGGAGAACTAGTATGTTTGAACCCCTTCTTTTCTCTGGCACCCCTAGCGTACCAGGTTGGTGGCCACCACGATAAGAGATTCCAGTCAATGGTTGGAGAAGGTGGCTTGGGTTATGCCCTAGAGCCTTCCAGAACTTAAGTAGGAAATTGCGAAACGAGGCTACATTTTGAAAGAGAAAGTATGTAAAAAATGGTTCCTCCCTCGCCTGCTTGCTCTCCCGGGGCTTGGTGCAGGGAGGTGGGTGAGATGGATTCCTGGCTGGACTAAGTCTGGTGTGGAAAAGAGGGCAGAGCCCAGCCCCCAAGGGCTTCTCAGGCCAGCCCCCAGCAGCTGCCGGTCTTTGATTATTGATTATTGTCATTGGATGCACTTTTTCCATCTGTTGAGCATCAGCCTGGTCCATGGAGAAGGCCGCTTCCTTGTTCTGGCTGAGCTCTGCCTCCTGGAAGGGTTGGCTTCTGAGGGCTCCCTCTGCAACCCAATCTGTACCATGGCTGCTGATTGAGTACTTGGAATGTCTTCAGGTTGGGCCAGGCCAGTCCATAAAATGGGAGACATTTTGGCAGTTCCAAGGCCCCTGGCACCCAGTCTTGGCCCTGGCCTGGCTGTCTTCTTCAAGGAGCTAGGGTGGGCCTCCTGCCAGCACGCTTCCCTGGGAAACATCGAAGTGAGTTAAAGTCAACAATGAGTTCATCTCCAAAAGGAATAAGCCGCAGCCTCAGGGCAGGGGAACAGGAGGAGGGGGAGTGGGACTGGGGGCAGAGGAGGGGGTTAGGTGATGCTGGAGCAGCCAGACCAGATCCAAGCCTGTCAAACGAGCTGGCGAACTGGTGGCTCGAGGGACAACAGAAGTGCTTTCCCAGGCCAGCCCTGGAAGGCTCACTTGGCAAAAGCGGTGACAATGAGGGTGTCAAAACCCCAGGGACCATGGGAGCGTTCTTTCAGGGATTGGGGGCTGGAGCAAGACAGACAGACAGGGACAGATTGGGTGAGTGGATCCATGAGCTGAGGCTCAGCTGGCCCCACGCTGGCCTTGTGGGCACAGGAGGATGATCATTGGGCGGGTGGACACCACTGTCTCATCTGGGAAGACTGGAAGCGGGTGGACTTGGTGTCAAGGCTGACAGAAGAGCAGGCTCATGAGTGCTGGGGAACCCAGCGTTTTAATGGGAACATCTCTGTCACTAGATTTCTCTCTGAGGGCTTCACATGCAGATAAGTGTTCCCTACTGAGCCCGAGTCACCCAGTTGAAGGGCACTGGACTCCCTTTGACTCATTTGGCCTGAGGCACTGTGGCACTCTGTAGCCAATGGCACTGGTAGCCCAGAGTGAGCAGTCCCCTGGGACCAGCTGAGGCTGGAGCCACCTCTCCCTGGGCATCAGGGTGGAATCCCAGCTTGCCTGGCCACTCGAGGGCTGGCTCTGGGGGGAGGAGGGCAGCTGTGCCTCCCTAGTTTGGATGGGAAAGCAGAATTAAAAACTGCTGTGCCAGGTTGCGATGCAGAGAACCCATCTGGCTCCCATCTCAGATATGTCCCAGGGGCCTGGAGACTCTGGCAGCAACTACCTTGAACATACACTTGGCCTTTCTCCCAAGGGCAGGACCGCTGTCGATAGACTGTGCTGGATTTCTCTCATGCCCTCACATCGTTCTCACAAGATATTTTACTGTAGGAGGTATTTGCCTACCACGCATATTTACAATTCTTTGCCTGCCACCAAACCAACAAAATGTCCACAGACATTGCATCTCAATTTCTTACCAGCACATTCTCTCTGCATTCCCATGGTTTCCCCTCCTCCTATTTTTATTTTTTCAAACCTGCTTTGTTCCTCTGATCCCTCCGGATCCCTCCCGGTGCCGGCTGACTTGGACTTTCCTGGGGAGCCTCCAGGGCCCCCTCCACCATCATCCTTTGCCTGCTTCCTTTTGATGCGTAGCTGCAGGTTCTTCATGGCCATGACTTGCCCAGTCCGTGTCTCCTGTGTCGTTGACCAATGGCATTTGCATTTGCTATCACAGGCTAGATAACTGAATGAATGAAAATGTTCCATGGAAGCTATCATTATTGATGGGACTTAATTTCTTTTTCCTTCTGGGAGGAAAAACAAGGCTGCCTCAAAGATGGTTGAAGTATGGGATCCCAAAGAACCTGACCTTGATCTTTCTGTCATTTGGCCACTACTGGCTATGACCACCCGGCATTGCAGAAGATTCTCCTGCCACTCTTACCTCCTCTACTCTTGTGCTCTGAATTCTCCCTGGTGCCCGGCACATACGAGCCTTCACCTTTCAGTGCTGGTGTGCAGGTGGCTCCCCTCTCCACAGTGGGTTTCCCCCACACTCTCTGAGATCTGAGGATCTCCTGCTCATGGTTGGCACCCAGAGCAAATCACTGTGCTCTGTGAAGCAGCCTCCCTCACTAGGAGTGGCCCTTCATTTTGGGTGGACATCCATACACCTTCATCACATTTATGTCTGTATCCCCCAGGCAAATATCAGCCACTGAGCAGGGACGGTGGGGTTCATTACTGCGGCCCCTGCTCTTCCCCAAGTCTCCCGAGGTTGTGGATGCAGTTGGAAACATAATCTCAGTGGCAAACATTTATCTAGCACTCACATCATTCTGAGCCTTTTCTTTGCAGTCTTGCACTTGACCCATGATACAGCCCTGTGAGAGGGGACCCGTGATCATGCCTGTTTTACAGATGAGGAAACTGAGACACCAAGAGCTGAACAGATGTGACCCGGGAACACAGCTAATGCCTGCTGAGGTTAGGATTGGAACCCAGGTCGTCTGGCTCTGCACCGCCTAGTTAGTGATCAGATTTACATCAGGCACGTTCTTTTCCCACTCAGTACCAGGGTGCCCACCTCCGTTCAGTGTCTCACTCATTTGCGGACAGAGGGGTCCCAGGGGATGGATTACAGGTGCTCACAGATAGTGCTGTAGAGTCTCCAAAGTTTTCCATCAGGCTCTGCCTCCACTGGAGGCCCCTGCCAGCAGCCATTGCTCACAAGGCCTCTAACGCTGCCTTACCACCGCCATGGCTGCCAGTGTGTGCCCGCGGCCTGCCACAGGGGCTGCCTCAGGATTCTCCTGAAGCTGCCACCCCGGCCCTTGGAGAACACTGGGCAAAGCAGCCCCTGCCTTCTGCTTTGTGTCATGCTTTGACTCCAGGTAACCCAAGCCAGTCTCAGAGACTCTGGATAAAGGGGCTCTTTAGGTTTCTACTTGAAGCCCTTCCTCCTTTGAAATTGGAAAACAAAACAAAACAAAAACAAAAACAAAAACCAGGGCTTGGCTAGGGGACCCAGCTGAGGACAGATCAGTGCTGCTGCCCTAGACCAGATCTGTTCTCCAGCACAGGCTCTCTACCCTCCCCATGAAATTTAAACCTCTGCAGAGCGCCCCCTGCTGGCTCATAAAAGCATCCACTACATTCAGATTGTAGGGGGCCCCTTTGCTTGGATGAGGGGGGGATCTACATTGGGGTGTGTTACATTCACTCAGAGAACAATGGGTAACTAGATAGCCATCTATTAGTTGCACTCCCGTTCAGCACACTCCAGTGCCCTGCGATGGGAGTTGTGGGCAGGCTGTTCCTGTCAAGGGTCAGGGAGTAAATATTTTAGGCTTGTGGTCATATGTCATCCATTGCATCAACTCATCTCCCTTTAGTGGTGCAAAAATAGCCGAAGGCCATATGTAAACAAACAACATGGCTGTGTTCCAATAAAACTTTATTTATGAACCCTGAAAGTCAAATTTCATATCACTTTCATGTGTCACAAAAGATTCTTTTTACTTTGGCTTTTTTCAATCATTTAAAAATGTAAAGTCCAATCTTACCTTTTGGCCCATATTCAAACAGGCAGCTGGGGGGATTTGCCCAATGGGCGGTAGTTTTCCTCCCCTTGAGTTGGCAGATAAGCTCCTTGGTTTTGGTTCATGCCTTTTTGTGTGTGTGCCTTAATGATGGGGCGGGGGGACAGGCAAAGCACAGCAGAACCTGCGTCCCCTGGTCCTGGGTACAGCAGGGAGACATTTCAGGGATTCACCCAGCTCTATGATAATGCTCATGTCTTTCAAATAGGTGTCTAAAGCAACTAGAAGATTCCTCTCTCCTGGGTTGCAGTGTGTTGGAAGGGAAGCTTTTTCCAAAGATGAGAAACTGGTAGATTTATCTTTTTCTAATAAGGACTTTAAAAAGTTACACAAGTAAGGTTCTTCCTCTGCTGCTTGAGAAGATATTTACCTTTCTTCCACACCTTGGCCTAAATCTCTATTTTGAAATTACGATTTCATTCCTAGTCTAGACGAGACAGGGCAGGGAACAGCAGGGATGAGGACAAGGAAAATCTCACCGTCTTGCTGGCTGGAAGCTGCCCTTGGGGAGAGACTGATAGAACCCACTGGACACACTGGTTTTAGGAGTTGACTTTGCAGATTCTTTTACATGACATTATTCTTCTGGAAACAAACCAAGGGACCTGGTTAACATTTTTAAAGAGTGTTTTCCTAAGGAAAAAGGAGAAGGTGGGCAGGAGATGTGGGGGTAAAGAATTACACAAAGATTTAGTCTAACAGCTTGAAAATCAAAAGGATCACTGAACAGATAGATGTCAAGTGTAATAGGAAACACACTGATTCTGGAGAGATGACTTAATATGGGCCCTCCAGCCTCCCTGGAGCTTAAACAATTATCTACAATTTGGAATTACACTTGAAATTCCCACCATCAGTGTGTGTTCTGGATCCATTTCTCAGGACGCAGCCAGTGACCTTGAGTTATCTAAACCAGGCTGAAAATTGGAGGTCGTTAATGGCATCTCATAAAAGCACTTCTCAGATTTTTCTTAAGCAGAATATGCTGAGGATCCAGGGATAGGAAGGGACAAAATGCTGCTAGTTATTTTCCAAAGCTTAATCTGGGGATCTTTTTGATGAGCTCTTTACCCAGCAATGTGATGAATGCCAAGACTAATACCAATTGCTTTCCCCATGTGTAGGTGGCGACCAGATAGGTACATCATCCGTGAAGAGAAGTTTCTTAGGGTTGCCAGAGGTGAGCTGCTTTTCATAGCTAGCCAGCCTGCCAGCTTGCTGTGTCCTTGTCCAAAAGCTTCCCAGGCAACCCAGACTGAAAACTGAGGTCAGTTTGGCCAGGGAAGCCCCAGGTGAACACTCCTTATTTTAAATATATTTCCTGATAAACTGTTGAGGTTGTATTACCAAGGACTGACTGTCTCTCTCTTCTCTCTCTCTCTCTCTCTCTCTCTCTCTCTCTCTCTCAATACTTTGTTTTCTTCAAATGAAATAAAACCATAAAACTCTGCAAACACATTGAGTCCTTCTCTGTTCTTCCAGGGTCTGGAGCCTCCTGCCTGGGAACTAGGACTGTTTGGCATTAGACGGCAGTCACTCCAATGTCCACCCCTTGGCCCCAACAGACAGGGATCAGTGCATCATGGACTTGCCAGCGGGGAGAGAGACCCAAAGGGAGCCAGCGGAGGAGGCTTTGCTGCAGCTCAACTGGGAAGCATAAACGAACAAGCTGGCACTAATTAAGAGCTAATGGCCTTACAATGGAGTGTTGCCAAAGGATAACGACCCTCCGGCTGCGGCATGAATATCAAGACATTTGGGGCAGAGCCAAGACATATATTTTCAGAGAGCATTAGACTCTGTTGTCGCCTTCACCCAGCTCTGCTGAAAGAATGACAGGATGTAAGAGAGGTGGGGAAAGCCAGATCTTCCAGGACGGCCTTCTGCTCAGCTGGTCTGAGCACTTCAAGGTGATTTGGGGAAAGACTTTGCTTTTTAGATCTTTGCACGCAAGACTCACTAGGGGTGAGAATGTAACTCAGTGGTAGAGTGTGTGCCTGGCAAGTCCAAGGCCTTGGGTTTGATCCTCAGCATTGTAAAAAAAAAAAAAAAGAAAAAAAAAAAAAGAAAAGGAAAGGGAAAAAATCACTAAAATGTAGGTTCTCTGGGCTCCACACCCCAGAGGGACTGACTCTGGAAGCTCAGGAATAAAGCCCAGGAGCCTCCATTTCTAACTAGCTCCCTCAAGTGATTCTGATCAGATCACACTCTGGGAAATGCTGCTTTAGGAGCCACTGCTGTTTGCCCAAGCAACCCCCAAGGATGGGGTGAAGATGGAAGCAAAGTCAAGATTCTTAGTTTCCAAGACTGGTGCCATTGTGTGCACCTGTAATCCAAGCAACTGGAGAGGCTGAGGCAGAAGGATCTCAAGTTCAAGGCCAGCCCCAGCAATTTAGCAAGATCCTAAGCAGGTTAGTGAGGCCCTGTCTAAAAACAGAAAAATAAAAAGGGCTGGGGATGTAGCTTAGTGGTAAAGCACCTCTGGATTCAACCCCTATTACAAAAAAAAAAAAAAAAAAGATCTTCAGCTTCTTATGAAAAACCCCAGTCCACTGGTTTCAGAAAGATGGTATTTCTGCCAGGTGTGGTGAGGCACATCTGTAATCCCAGCAGCTTGGGAGGCTCAGGCAGGAGGATCGAGAGTCCAAAGCCAACCTCAGCAAAAGTGAGGCACTAAACAACTCAGTGAGACCCTGTCTCTAAATAAAATACAAAATAGGACTGGGAATGTGGCTCAGTGGTCGAGTGCCCCTGAGTTCAGTCCCTGATACCATCCCCCCCAGCCAAAAAAAAGAAAAGTGGTATTTCCAACCAGCCTCTGTAGGGCTCATTCCATTCACACAGACCTGGTTACTAGGAGCAAGACTGCAAGGAATGAGGCACTACCTCTGGTTCTGGAAAAAAAAAAAAAGAGAGAGAGAGAGAGAAAGAACGCATCCCAGCTGCATGGTGCATACCACATCTGTGATGCTTTCCCATACCATAACTCATATAATTATGCTGCAGCTTTTCAAGGTAGCTAAATTATTCTGTCTGTTTTAAAGCTGAGGGACTGTAAGCCTGGAGGTGCCTAGCCTCCTCCGGTTGCCATGACATCAGAAAAAAAGAGTGAAAAATTATCATAGTCTTACAACTGTAGGGAGCAGGGCAGGCAAACCAATCCAGTAACTTAAGTGTGACCTACCTCGATGGGGTTATTATCTGCCGGTGAAACTGAGGTGGTTGTCAGGATGGGCAAATACAGTTGTAAAAGGATTGATGGGTCAGATAATAAAAATAGATGGAAAGTTCATATGATAAATGTGAGCAGAGTATGAGAATAGGAGAGAAACAACCCATCGTATCATCTGGGAAAATGAAACTCTTTGGCAAGACTTCACAACAGCCTGATTCAAAATTTCATAATGAAATTATGTCTCTGATCAAAGCATGCATGAGCTCATGGGCTGATTTTTGCCATTCGTGTTTATTCTGGTTTGCACCAAGTTAAAGCATCAGAAACACATTACCCTAAGCTTCTCTCTGGGAGGAGGCTATTGGACCCTCATTTCGGGGATCAGTGGGACAGTTGGGGCAGAAAGGGGCATCTTTAGATCTTCACTGAATGTGAAGTATTCTCCAACCAGCTCTGAGTTCCCTTAGACACATGCCAGGGGCAGGGCCTTCTAGCAAAGTTGTGTTTAGACACTTGCCCTGGAGGCAGCAAGAGTGACGTTCAAGAGAGAGAGGCTACATCCAGTTCTCATCTAGGACTTAGGACCACTTTTGCTCTAGAAATAATATCTGGGGCTCTTTTCAGACTCAGAGAACTCTTCAATCATCCCCCCTCAATTAGAACGCCTCACTTTATAACATGTCGCTTGTTTTCATGGAATGAGCTGAGCTGCAGGAAGCCCTTTCCTTCCACTGAACCACCTCCTCTCTGGCCAACCCCCAGGGTACAGCAATGGGACAATTTGAGGTACCAAAACAGAGGGTTGGCTTCTTGGTTGAAACTTTGACTTTGAGAGACGTTTTATTTTATTTTGTGAGAATATAGTAGTGAACAAATTTACAAAGTCCCTGCTCTCAAGAAGCTTATGTTGTAATTTTGGGGATGCATCCAGTAAACCTGTACATAAGATAATTTCAGCTAGAGATAAGCATTATGAAGTAAATAAAACAAAATAATGTAACTGAATAACTGTGGAATAATCAACTGTGGTTGATTTACCCAGATTAGACAGGAAGACTTCTCCCAATGGGTTGCCAGATAAAATGCAGAACATAAATTCTATTTGAATTATAGGTGACCAATATATTCTTAGGGTAAGTATGTCCCAGCTATACTGGGATATACTTATACTAAGAAATTTATTCATTCTTTATCTAAAATTCAAATTTAAATGGTATCCTGTATTTTTATTTGCTAGTTCTTGCAACCCTACCAGTAAAACTAAATGGCCAGAAGGAACCAGCTATGTGAAAGATTCAGGAAAACAGTGATCCAGGCAAAGGAAGCATCTACCATAAATGTCAGAGGGAGCTACAAATGAGATCAGATAAATAAGCAGGGGCCATGTCACAGAATTCCATAGGGATGCCGCAGATTTTGAATCCATCAATCAACCCCCCAACCCACCCCGCCCCATGATAAAACATTAGACCTTTAGAGGTGTTTTGTGGTGCTGGGATTGAACCCAGGGTCTCTGTGCCACACCCTTAGAGCTACAACCTCCAGCCTAGAGTTTTAAGGAAGAGGATCAGGACAGTTCTGAGTTCTGACTGACATATGGCAGCTGTTGGTCATCCACTGTTGGAAAGGTTTAGAGGATAATTAAGCATGTGTTGGCTTGAGAAGAGACCATTTTTTGCGGGGGGAGTAGTGGGGATTGAACCCAGGGATCCTCTACCACTAACTGCATCCCTTGCCCTTTTTTATTTTGAGACAGCCTCGCTAAGATGCTGAGGCTGTCCTCGAACTTGCAATCCTCTTGCTTCAGTCTCCCCAGTCGTGATTACAGGCGTGGGCCACCCCGCCGGACAAGAAGACCCTTCTTTATTCGGGGGTGGACTCAACTAGGAGTTCTGGGCCCCACTCCTAGGGTAACTAGGAGGTTGCTATGGCGGGGCAGCTTGGCGGTTGCTAGGGCAGGAGCCGACGGAGGCTCCACGCAGCGCGAGGTCCCAGCGGCCGGGCGGGGGCGGGGCTGGGAGTGTGGTGGCGCGCGGCGCGCGTTCACAGGAAGTCGCGCCGGGGGAGGGCGGGGCGCGAGCGGAAGTGACGTGTCCTCGCGCTCGTGGTCCTGCGTGCTTCACGCGCGTTCCCTCGGCCGGCCAGGGAAGTTCCGCGCTCGATTACCCACAGTCAGCTAGAACCGTCCCGGTCCCGTCGGCAAGATGGTGAAACCCAAGTTCAAAGGACGGAGCACCATCAACCACTCCAAGGCCAGCACGAACCCGGGTACGGGCTGCGGGGCTCGTCGAGGGTGGAACCTGGAGGAAACGTGGGGGAGGCCCGGAGGGGAGGAGGGCACCCGAGTGGCATTGCTTGGAGTGACCTCGAGCCGAGGGGCTCTCGGGGGCGAGAAGGGCGAAAACAAGCAGCGTTTGCGGTGGTTTCTAGCTTGGGGACACCGAGGAGGGTTGACAGGTTGCACGCCTGGCAGGCCGAGCTGTCGTCACCCGGTTAAAGGCCGGGACAAGCGAACACTCGGGCCTCTGGCAGCCTGGGGTCTTCGCCGGTTGTGAGACGCAGAGAAAGGTAGTTCAGAAGTGGCGTAGGGCGACCCGGTGGGCTTTTCACACCTGACCTGCCTCCCCTCCCACCTTAGCTTTGATCATTAAAATGAGAAGGGGCCCGTGATTCATCCTGACCGGTAAACATGCACAGGAAACCCTAGAGAGAGAGAAATACGATCATTTCATTAAGGTGTTTTTGGAGATGAGTATAAATTTTGACAAGGTTCCACCTAGAGGGTGAGCAAGATAAGCTTGGGGTGGGGGGAGACCCTTTCATTCCAGTTTAGTTAATTAAACTTTCTTTTTAAATATGATTACGAGTTTTTGACGACTCAAAACACCTGTAGAACGTTTTCCCCGAATGGATGGTAAATTAATCCAGTTTGTGTAGACTGGAATCTCAGAATTTAGGTCCCAAAGGGCCCTCAGAGGTCATGATTTTATTGGTGGAGGGACTGAACCACAATAGAGAACATGGCTTGTCATAGTGGCCACACTTATTAGTAGAGTCCCCAGTCCTGTGATGACGTGATATTTTTCACTGTATCAAGAGCAGGTGACTTGAAGGGTTCCTGAGATGAGAAACTAGGCTAGTATTACCTTGCTTATTTGACATTCTTTCTTTCTGAGGTGGAAGGAAGGATTCCTACTTACTTTGCTATTGATTAGACTAAAATCAACAATTTGATTAGTTAAGAAACTGGAGCATTAAGAACATTTACATGTTAAAACTGTAGCATCCATGGTGCCGTGCATGTGTCAGGCACCCAGATATTTGTTAAACTGAGACACAGATAGGTGTCCTGTGGGTCAGAGCCCAGCTTGTGATAGGGTTCTGGCTCTGCTGCTTAGTAGCTGTGTGACTTGGGCCAGGTGTGTGACCCCTGTGCCTTGGTTTCTTGGCCTACTGCATGGACATAACACTATATGATTATTGTATGAATTAAGTGAGATGACTGAAGTCTGGAAAGCTTGTGTCATAATTAGAGCTAAAATATTAACTATTATTATATATAATCGCATTGAAGATCAAAGATTGGATCCATTTTATTCATACCGTGTAGCTTCAAGTAATAACTTATTGGAGCAGCATATGGAGAAAATAGACATTTTGTGGTGTAGTTTGTACAGTGTGGGTGAGCTACTTGGTACATTTTAAGTAGTGACCATACTTGGTGGTTATCAAATAGTGTCCTGTCTACTTCTGCCATTCCTAGATCGAGTACTGGGAGCAGGAGGCCAAAACATGAGGGACCGTGCCACCATCCGCCGCCTGAATATGTATAGGCAAAAGGAGCGCAGGTGAGGCCTGGGCACTGTCGTCCTTCCCCCTTTCCTTCCTACCCTCCACTTGTAGCTGAGACCTGTTAAGTCTTTGGTGTTCCCACCCTCACTTTCCCCAAACTAGAGTAGGGTATGTTCAAATTCCATTTCTATATGAGTGTTGTTAAGGTAAGTCATTCATTTTTGGTTAAATACATGTGTTAGTGGATGGTGGAATAGTGATTGTTTCACAGTACTCCCAACATGTGACAAGTGTCTTGCTCCTCACAGCCCTGGTCTCCATGAAGGACATGTTAAATCTCAGAATTAAATATCCATCAGATAGAGGAAATACAAAGTATATTGTTATGAAAACTGTCAGAAAAATTGTTTTTCAGCATCAGACTTTAGATCACAACATTGTGGCACTTGGAAACTCATCCCAACTCAGTTCTGCTGAGGCAACCTCCACCCTAGGGACTTGCTGAGTGTGGCATTTTGCTAGCTGGTCTTAATTTGTTTGGTAATTAGATTCTTCATCTGTTCTAAAAGATGTGTCTAAAACATAAACGTCAATGAACTTAATCTGCCTTAGTCACCTACTTTGCAGTTTGTTTTAGAATTTTGAGTTCCAGGATAAATCACCCTCTACTTAAAATTCATTTAAACCAGGCTTCAAATAATTACCAAAAAACTCAAATATGTGTTTTTTTTTTTATTTTGAACAAGCAAACAAACAGTAAACGGATTTTTAAACATAGCATTGTTACTCATCTAGCAGAAATCATTATGTGCTCTGTTGCAAGAGGTTAAATGACTTTTGGGCAATCTGTTTCAAATGTAGAAGTACTTTTTGTTTATTGAAATCTGTACTGCATGATCATTTAAAACCAAAAAAGAAAAAGAAAAGAAAAGAAAAAAAGTCCTTTTGATGGAAAGGGTATTCTGTAAACCAAGCTTTGCTGTTGCCTTTCTTCTGTCTCGTCAAGCCAGATCTGTTATTTCCTCAATTTAGGAACAGTCGTGGTAAAGTGATTAAGCCTCTGCAGTATCAGTCAACAGTAGCTTCTGGCACAGTGGCACGAGTAGAGCCAAATATTAAATGGTTTGGTGAGTACTGTCCCTTGTTATTTTGTGCTATAGAATGAATGTTGTATGGGAAAGACTAGAATGTTTAAATGTCTAAAAGGCATTTTAAGTGTCTAAAAGGAGTTTTTGGTGAGTGAAACACAAAGGTTGTAGGAGGAAGGGGTAAGAAGTACCTGTAATGGAAGAAGTGCTGAGAAACGTGGTGGACTTCTTAAGTCTCTTTTTGAAGAGAGCTTGTCATTCTCAATTGTAAATGAACCCTCTTAAGCAGATAAAATGATCCTTAATGACTGGCATTCGCAGACCCTGGAACTCTTACCTTTTAATTTCTGATTGCCCTTAGTGATTACTGTTTGAAAGGTGGCCATGCAGATAGGTTTGTGCTGTTAACTCCCAGAGAGGATCTTGCTATTAGTGCTTCCAGGAGTGAATAGAGTATCTCCTGTCACAGGAGCACTGGGGCCTCTTCCTTTTGACCTTGCAGGCGTTCCCATGGCCACTGGTAAGATGTGTGATGGTCATCATTTGCCTGGTGTTTGGACTTCTTGCTCGGGGGCAGATGGCAGTGACTTTTGAATATTTTTTGCACTTTTTGATGGGATACCTCTTAAGAACTGCAACACAGAAAAGTGTCAAAAAGGAGCTGAGGGCTGGGGATATAGTTTAGTTTGTAGAGTGCTTGCCCGTCAAGCACAAGGCCCTGGGTTCACTCCCCAGCACTGCAAAAAAAAAAAAGGGTGGGGGTGGGGCTGAGCTCAGTGCTAGAATGCTTGCCTAGCATGTGTGAGGTCCTGGGTTCAATCCCAGTACTACCAAAAAAAAAAAAAAAGGGAAAGGAAGAGATACATGTTGAAGAAGCCTCTGTAGGGCGCATTTAGCATGACAGGTGGGTACTGAGATTCCAGAGTGGCTGAGTTTGGAATCAAGTTCTGCCATTTGTGTGACTTTGGGTAAGTTGTTAAGTCTGTTAATTTCTTCTGTAAAATGAGAATAAACCTGTAATCCCAGGAACCCAGGAGGCTGAAGTAAGAGAATCACAAGTTTGAGGCCAGCCTGGGCAACTTAGCAAGATCCTGTCTCAAAACTAAGAATAAAAGGGACTTAGGGATGTAGTTCAGTGGTAGAGTGCTTCTGGGTTCAATCCCCAGTACTGAAGAAAAAAAAAAAGAGAGAATAAAAAAAATAGTACCAACTCACAAAACTGTTGTGGCAATTAAATTAATAAGTAATAAAAAGTGCTTGGAATAGTGTCTAACAAATAGGGAGTGTTGTACGCGCATTTCTATCAACAGTGCATTGATGTTTTGAATTTGTTCTGGAGCTGTTTAATTGAGTACTTTGTTCAGGATCTCTCACTTAAGGTGTTTTAGGGCTTCATTTTGTTCTCTTTGGTGGATTTAGTGATTAATAGTTCCTTCAAGTCCTCATAACCCTAAAAATTATAGCTCTGACTGTTGAGTGTCCAAGCTTCAAGGTTCCTGGTCTGTACCAACTGATCAGCTGTGATTGGCTCCAGATTTCTTTGCCAGAATGAGGAGGAAATAGAACATTTGTCAGATCTTAGTTCCATACGGTGATGTTTATTTTTCAGTTTGATTCAGTCAGGAAACTGGGAAACTGTTAAAACTCATTGTATGTCTGGGTGGGTGCATTAGTTCAGAGTGTATGAGTGCAGGAAAGGCAGTTTCTTGGGTTTTTTTCTCACCCTCTCAGGTTTGAAAATGGCTGTGAGGATTGGAAGTCTAGGTGTTGGGTAGTTGAAAGTAACTTAACATCATGCCTTTCATTGTGTCAGTGGGAATATGGATGCAGAAGTAAAACTAAGTTATTTATTAAATGGCAACATTATTTATTTGTAAAACAGGAAACACACGTGTGATTAAGCAGTCCTCATTACAAAAATTTCAAGAGGAAATGGATGCAGTTATGAAGGATCCATACAAAGTTGTCATGAAGCAAAGCAAGTTACCAATGTCTCTTCTCCATGACCGAATCCAGCCTCATGTAAGATGTAGGGTATCTTTGGTGATGGAATTTCTTGGGCAAACTCCATGCAGATAACCTGTCTAAATATTTGTCTTTGGCTTTATTAACTTTGAGCTTTCTGAGACTTCTCTGTTCACCTTCATTAGGGTCTTCACTTTTAGTATGAATCAAGTTTAGTGAGGAACATGCAGTAGTGTAGTGAATCAAAACAGGTCTTGGAGCAAGACCTGATTCCTAATCTTTCCTCTGTCCCTTCCTGTACCCTTAGTTAGGTTTCTCTATGAGTCTTATTTTCTATTTTTATTTTTATTTTTTGGAATACAAACTTGTCTTAAGTGGTAGTTCCATCAGACTGGGGAGAATGTGTAGAATTAGGACTGAGTTGGAAGGAGGCCTTTGGTGTTGCTTGCTTCTCAACTTTTGTGAGGCCCTTGGAAATGCTTTTTAGCCGAGGGAAAGGGTGCTATTCAAATTGGCCGTTGATTACTGGAGTTTGAAGTACAGTAAGGACAGTCTGGCTCGAGTGGGATGAGTGTCACATGGAACACAGACATCTCCTGATGTTGGTCTGCACGTTTTTACTTGCATTGAATAATAATTCCCAGAAACATAGCCAATACGTCCGCTTCAGTTCCAGTCTGAGGAGGGGAGGAAAACATTGACATGCATACATGGATTAGGCAGTTCAAAGAAAAGTGTTTACTTGCAGAACAAAATAAAAACCAAGGCCTGGTTATTGCCTCAGGTTTTGTCAATTAGGTTTTGTTTTATGATGGACTAAAAGAATGGCACCTATTAGTGGAATGGCTGTTTTCGTTCAGGGAAACACATGAGTGCAATTCATGAACCACAGACAAGTTGCTCATTTCCCTTGTTCTCTTTGTCTGTTCTCCCTGAAGCCATCTTCTAACCAGCTATTGAATCTGTTTATGGGAAGAATGGAGAGGTTCTATTATGGATTTATTGCTTTGTTGCTTGTTCCAGTTGCTTGGCGCTCCTAAAATCTAGTACTCAAATATCTGATGTGTAGGATGAGGGGTCTGCAGTTGGACCAGTCAGCTTCGATTCTGGTGCAGGAAAATTCTTAGAGTAATCAATAGGCTTTCTACTTTGACCTTGAAAGCCCTTACCTATCTGTATGCTCATGAGACGTCATTCTGTATATCATAGTTAAATCAGGCATACTTTTAACTTCCACACATTCAGCTGTATTTATATTAGGGTTACTGTACTTCTGACTGGGTCAGGTGGTACTCACTGATAATCCCAGCTACTGTGCAGGCTGAGGCAGGAGGATCACAAGTTCCAGACTAGTCTTAGCAGCATAGCAAGACACAGTCTCAAAATAGAAAACTAAGAATAAAATAGGGCTGGGATGTAGCTCAGTGGTAAAGTGCCCTGTGCTCATTTACCTGCACCAAAAATAATCAACTCTATTTCTGCAGCAATGCAGTAAAAATGAAGCAACTTACTTGCCATGTGGACTTTAACAAGCACAGTGCAGTAGACTCACGACACTGCTTTGTAAGCTAAGATATATTCAGAGACTTTAGAACCCAGTTCCCATGCAAAATGTGGTTCTTTTGTTTGAGGATGTTCCCCTGAGGATAGCAAGTAAACTAAGAGGTGGGTTAGAGAATCCAGGCAAGTGATAGGAGTTTAAAGATCTTCAGAGGTTAGAAGCGGGGGCCAGTTAAAGTTGCTCCATCATTCTGAGGTTTGCAGCTTGTACTGAGGGGAGGAGAGAGTGATTTTATTTTATTTTCTAAAGGTGGATCTCTGTCGGCTCTCAGCATTCTGTTAAGTGGTAGATCTAACTCAATCTTTGACTTTTATCCTGCTTCAAGAATTCCTGTGCCTGTAACTCCTTTACCGCACATCAAGTTCTAGTTAGTATCAGGTTCCTTTTATCACATCTCAAGTATTATTTTGGACTTTCGCTAGATGTTTTTCATCTAAAGACTTTCCATGTGCATTTAATAAAAATGTTACCTAAATTAGGGAAAATGTTATCTGAAACTAAAATGCATCTTACAAAACAAGCGATTCCTTTTAGCCATGAAAGAAATTAACTTCCAAGAAAAGGTTGGCATTTACAGTTGGTTTAAAAAAAACACAAATCTGAGTATGATTGTCCTTGACAAAATCTGTGAATTTGGCAAACTTTATGCACTCGTTTGAAAACTCAAAAAAATAATCAGAAAAGATAAGTTAATTTTCATCATTGTAGCCTTAATTACATTTGACTAAACTTTATGATAAGCGAAATAAAGCAGAGTTTTGGCAAATCTTAACACAATTTTCATATTTGCTTTACTTTATTACTTTTGTATTTCTCCAAAGAAGCTCACAGACCTTCAGAAAAGAACAAGTGTTTGTGCTATTTAAATAAGCATTTCTGATTTGAAACCAGACCAAATCCACATTCACTTCAATTTCAGTGTGGGTTGAGCTCTGGACAAATAAAAGCAGAAAACCTTACTCAGGTCGATTTTTAAAGTTTTGCTTTTCCTTAGTGCTTTCATTAGTTTTACCTCTAATTCTCCTTTCCCTTTAGAACTCAAAGGTGCACATTCTTGATACTGAAAGTTTTGAAACTACCTTTGGCCCTAAGTCTCAGAGGAAGCGGCCAAATTTGTTTGCAAGCGATATGCAGTCCCTTTTAGAAAATGCTGAAATGTCCACTGAGAGCTATGACCAGGGCAAGGATCGTGATTTGGTAACCGAGGACACTGGTGTGAGGTATGCTTTCAGAGTTTGCATGGGTCCTGTTACTTGCTGTTCTGCAACAAAATGTTTTACATATTTTGCCTGTGTGAAGCTTTGATGGAGAGTTATCCTCTTCCCTTAGACCAGAAATATTGGTGGAATTCAGGCCAGATGGGAAAGTATTTAGGATGGCTTAATTGTCACAGATCTCTCTTTATCCCCCAAATAAAAATAAACAGTATTTTCTTCATCGTTGTAATAGTAGTCTGTCCCATCATAGACAAATTAGAAAATACAGTTAAGTCAAAAAATGCAACAAAAAGAAAATGACTCATAATCCCATAACTTCAGTAAAAGCACTTTAATATTTCATTAACTATCAGAGCTTATTGGTCTGTGAACCACTGAGTGTTCAGGGTGGCCTGTGAGGTTTCTGTGACCCTCTGAAGATGATGTAGAAAATTTAGGCACCTGCATAAAGTAGTGGAATTTTGTTTTGTTGTCATTCAGTTTTGTTTTGGGGAGGAAGAGAGGAATGGTCCATAACTCTCATCAGATTCACATAGGGGATCCATAAGCCAAAGAAAGTTAAGAATCAGTCACTGATATATATCCTTTTAAGTCTTTCTGACTCTCATTTTTTAATTTACAAATATAATACCTTAAGTCTATTTTAACTTGCCTTTTGTTTGTGTTTTCCTGTGTTACTGAGAATATATTTTGCTGGACATGGTGATGCATAACTATAAACCCAGCAGCTCTGGAGGCTGAGGCAGGAGGATTGCAGCTTTGAAGCCAGCCTCAGGAACTTTTTGAGACTATAAACAACCTAGTAAGACCTTGTCTCAGAATAAAAAATAAAAAGAACTAGGGATGTGGCTCACTGATAAAGCACCGTTGGGTTCAATCCCTGGTACCAAAACAAAAACAAAAACAAAACCAAGCCAGCTTCAGCAACTTAGCGAGGCCCTAAGCAACTCAGTGAGACCCTGTCTCTAAATAAAATGCAAAATAGGGCTGGGGATGTGGCTCAGTGGTTAAGTGCCCCTGGATGCAATCCCCAGTACCAAAAACAAATTCAAACAAAGGCTTGGGGATGTACCGCAGTCATATATTGCTCCTGGGTTCAATCCCTGGTACCACCTCCCCTGCCAAAAAAAAGAATATATCTCCATGTCCGTCACCTACGATGTAACATTTACTGTCAGGGGTATTTTATTGTAGCCAGTCCCACTTGGAAGTTTGTGCTGTTTATGGTTCTGCTGTATGGTAAACAACATGAGGGGAAATGATCAATGTGGCTGAATCCTCTTCACCCTAATTATTCCCCAAAGATAAATCCCTGCGGGGCACATTTTGGTATTAGAGTGTGTGCACACTTTGCGATGGGCCGCTGCCACATTTACCAGTTTAGCTTCCCTTGAGAGGCTTAGCACTGCAGGGCTCCGTTTTCCCTCATGAGTCTCTCTAACCAGAGGGAGGTTTTGCCCTATTGGTAAGGGCCATTGTCCAGTGACAGCAGCTGTGGGACTTCATTGCTGTCAGCCTACCAGCCTTGGACCTCCTGGGGATAATGTCAGGCCTTTTGAGACCAATCAAAAACAGGCAACAGGTGCATTTACAAGAATTATTTGAACTTTCTAGTTGGGTTTACATCGTCATCTTCTGATTAGATTTTTTTTTCCTCCTCCAAAATTGTACAGTAGGTAATGGGGAAAGACAAAACTATTTTTGTTTTGTTTCCTTGGGTAAATGTCTTTGAGTCTAGTAAATAAACAGATTCTTTTTTATTTTTGGAACTGGGGATTGAACTCAGTGGCACTCGGTCACTGAGCCACATCCCAACCCTACTTTGTATTTTATTTAGAGATAGGGTCTCACTGAGTTGCTTAGGGCCTCACTAAGTTGCTGAGGTTGGCTTTGAACTCTCGATCCTCTTGCCTCAGCCTCCCAAGCCACTGGGATTACAGGCATGCGCCACCACGCCCAGCAATAAACAGATTCTTAAAAATGTCACTCATCAAAAAAATGTCCTTACTTACCATGGGATCTATGGAGTATAGATAGGTGGTGGTACAGGTCCTGCCAATGACATTTCATCGTTCTCTGCCATTTAGCCTCATTACAGCCGTGTGGGGGTTTTTTTCTCATTTAATTTTTTTATTTGTGGTAAAATATACATAAAGTTGGGGCTGGAGTTGTGGCTCAGTGGTAGAACACTTGCCTGGCATGTGTGAGTCCCTGGGTTCTATCCTCAGCACCACATATTTAAAACAAACAAACAAACAAAAAAAAAAAACATAAAGTTTACCATTTTAACCTAGGTGTGGTGTCGCATGCCTTTAATCCCAGTGACCTTAGGAGGCTAAGGCAAAAGGATCTCGAGTTTGAAGCCAGCCTCAGCAACTTAGCAAAGCCCTGAGCAACTTGGTGAGACCCTGTCAGAAAATAAAAAAGGTCTGGGGATGTGGCTCAGTGGTACCTGGGCTCAATCCCTGGTACCAAAAAAAACAAGTACCAATGTAAGACACAGCTCAACAGCATTCAGTGCATTTACATTGTATGGCCATCACCACTGCCCATCTTCAGAACTTCATCACACTGAAACTCTGTGTCCATTTAATGCTAATCCCTGTTCCCTCCTGTACCAGCCCCCATTAACTGCCATTCTGCTTTCTGTCTCTTAAGTGTTTGACTCATCTAGGTGCCTGCCACATGTACGTGGAACCATGCATACTTGTCCTTTCATGCCTGCCTTATTTCACTTAATGTCTTCACGGTTTTTCCAGGTTGTAGTATGTGCCAGAATTTCTTTCCTTTTAAAGCCAGATAGTATTCCACTCAGGTGTTTTATCATATTTTGATTATCCGTTCATCTATCGATGGGCACTTGGGTATGGTTAGTTTTAAAATTCAGTTTGTGAGCCAGCCGTGGAGGTGCACTCCTGTAATCCCAGTGGCTCAGGAGGCTTAGGCAGAAGGATTGTGAGTTCAAAGCCAGCCCCAGCAACTTAGAGAGGCCCTAAGCAACTTATGACATCCTGTCTCTAAATATAGTATTAAAAGGGCTGGGATGTGGCTCAGTGATTAGCACCCTGGGTTCAATCCCTAGGACAAATAAACAGACAGTCAAAAAACTTAAAATTCAGTTTGCAGACTAGGGATGTGGCTCAGTGGTAGAGTGCTTGTTTGTCATGTATGAAACCCTCTGTTTGATCCCCAGCACTGCAAAAAAGAAAACAAAAACGTTTCTCTCTAAAATTGTTTTCAGTCCATCTCTACTGATTTTGATACCCTTTTCTCTGATATGTTGACTTTTCCTTAAAACACCTCTTAATCTTGATAGCACTTCATTTGCTCATTGTGGGTGCTTTCTTGTTTAGAAATGAAGCCCAAGAAGAGATCTACAAAAAGGGACAGTCCAAAAGAATATGGGGTGAGCTCTACAAGGTAAGACTCTAACTTTCTCAGAAATGAGTGTTTTCATTTGTGCTCTGGTGAGCACCGATTTTGATATATTGAAGCTCTATCAAGTACATACTCTCCTACCCTTTCTCTCCTCCATCCCCCACAGAGAAGCCAGATGTTGAAGCCAGGCACATGTTACCATTGTTCTAAGTAATTGCATTTTCTAAAAATTTCTTATAGAGTAAAAGCTACCTTATATGCATTTGCCTATTTCCTGTTGATATTTAGATTTCCTGCCAAAATGGTGTTTTTATTTAGATTTATCTTACATGGTTAGAGCCACATGAGAAGTTTTAAGTTTGTCTAGCTGTCTTGTTCTATAGCTGAGAACTCAAGTCTGGGAAGGGTTAATACCCTACCCAACTTAGCCAGCTTGTTAGCAGAAGCAGCCCGATCCATCAATGCTTTTCAACTGGTTGAGGTGTCGTTTTTTTGTTTGTTGTTTTTAGCTGTGGATGGACACAGTACCTTTATTTATTTATATGAAATGCTGAGTATCGAATCCAGTGCTTCACATGTGCTAGGCAAGCGCTCTACTACTGAGCCACAACCCCAGCCTCTAACTGGTTGATTTTGAGTCCATGTAATAATATTCTAGGAAGAAAGACCTTTAAGCATAGTCTCATAATTAAGCAGTATCATAATAAGAAGCTAATAACATAAAGGTAAACTAAAGAATTTTATTTTCTAGAAAAATACACAAGACTTGTAATACTCGAAACTTTTATAGAAGTCTAAGAAGTAATGGATTAAGTTTAATAATCTGTAGTAGTAATGAGATGAGATGGGTTTTATCTAAGCTTGCTTTCCTCTTTGAAATTTGTTAAGTTTCAAATAGTCACAGGATGAAAAAAATTTGAATTTTTTCATCACCTGCCCACATTCAAAGCATCAGATTGAAATTGCCCTGACTGGTTCTCCTTACCAGATTGAGTCACAGTTGTCTTTAAATATTGTTTCCTCAGGTTTCCTTAAACGGCATCCCTCTTTCATTTTCCGTGTACTCTAGCAAACCTTCTCTGCCTCTTTTGAATTTGCAGGTGATAGATTCATCAGATGTTGTCGTTCAGGTTCTTGATGCTAGAGATCCAATGGGTACCCGTTCCCCTCACATTGAAGCTTACTTGAAAAAGGAAAAACCCTGGAAACATCTCATTTTCGTGCTCAACAAATGTGACCTTGTTCCAACCTGGGCAACAGTAAGTACAGCTACTGATACAACACAGACTATCAAGGCCACTCAGCTCTTGTACACTCTGAGTTATCTGTTAACACATTTGTTTCACGATTTCTAGGACTTAAGGTGTTGCACTCTTGAGCAGTTTGTAATTGCTGGACTGTTCTTACTGAAAACAACCAAAGTATGCTTCATTGATGGTGGGAAATGACTCCTTTTGTCCTTTGGTCCTCTCTAATGGGACAGCTGCAGGGCCCCAGAAGGACAGGCAATCGTGTGTCCTTTCAGATGGCAGCAGCTGCTGTAGCCACTGGCCTGCTCCACGTTGCATTCCATTAATTGCATTTAGTAGCAATGAAGGCATTTTTGGAATACTGTTTTGTGGTTATGAGACAAAAGACAAAGCATTAAAACAATTATACTTGAAAGAACATTTCAAAGAATTATAACTAGCATTTTTCCTTAGGCAACAGTACGTTTGAAACATAATTCAAACTGTAATTCAAGCTTCGATTCTCCCACATATTGTAAATAAACAAGCTCCAATTTACCAGCTTGTTTTCTTCTTTCCCCTTAGAAACGGTGGGTTGCTGTCCTCTCTCAGGACTATCCTACACTTGCCTTCCATGCAAGTCTCACTAACCCCTTTGGCAAAGGAGCATTCATTCAGCTTCTGCGGCAGTTTGGAAAGGTATGGAATCCTCATCTGTTGCTCTAGGAGTTTGGTAGCTGGGAGTTTAGTGCGGATCACTTAAAACTGTGCATCAGAGGTTGCCAACTTCACTTCCCTCCATGTGTTCTAGAGATGTAGAAATGTGTAGAGCCTGTGACGTATGAGGGATTCTGAAATGTTTTCTCACTCCACCTCTGCCCCTGTCCTGGACCAGTGCTGCTTCCCTTTCTGCCACATCCTTGGCCTGTGGATGTCTTTCCTGCACTCTGTGCCCACCTCAGGTCTGCAAGGCCTGCCATGCTTCCTCCTCCCTCAGGCCAATGCACTTTCTTTCCCTTGGCCTGGAGAGGGCGCTGCCCGCATTCAAGTTTCGGGTGCCCATCCTCATGGATGCCCTGGGACCAGAACACCTCTAGATGTCTCAAAACTCCGTACTCTTAATTGTATATGTGTGTTTGATTAATTCTACCTGGTTTCTAACAAAAAACACTTGTCCCCTGTGCCACTCTTCCCTGCTTCCCAGAAGGAAACGCTTCCAAGGACTCTTGGCCATCATTTCTGGTATTTTTCTTCATGCTGTTAGTACATGCCTATCATTTGATTTCTTGACCTCCCCTAATGCTCTCCCAGTTTTTGATTGTTATTCATTTCCTACTCTGGAAAGTAAGGATTAGATTTTTTTTGGAGAGGATTTGTGTGTGTGGGTGTGTGTGTGTGTACGTGTGTACACGCGTGCCGGGGGTTGAACCCAGGGCTGAGCATATGACTGTCCCACTGAGCCACGCCTCCCGCAGGGATTAGCTTTCTTACAGTCACCCTCCCTCCACGCGTACTTCCTCCCCCTGCCTTCCCTGTGCAGTTGGACAGTGTTGGACTGCATCGTTGGTCATGCAGTGTTTATGTTGTCATGCTGTGTGAAAAACTCGTCATAGCTCAGTCACTCTGTGGTATGATCAGAATTCCTTTCAATGAGAACCTTTCTTTTCTCTGGTGTTAATTTGCTCTTTTATGTTTGTGTCTATCACTAATAGTCCAGCAGATGCTCTGGTACAGTGGGAACCTTGAGAGTGTCCATATGTGACAGGTCTGCTTTGGTGGCCAGCCCTTGGTCCTCCCTGCCGTTGATGGAAACTGACTCTTCCTAGACCTGCTGCCATCTTCCTGGGATTTCCTTTCACTATCATCATGACCAGGGCTCTTTCCTATATTAGATCACTTTTATTCTGTCCAATTTACTCCTTCTGGTTTTGTTGTTGTTGTTGTTGTTTGTTTATTATTTGGTGTGGGTAGGGGGTTACTGGAGATTGAACCCAGGGGCCGCTAAGCCACATCCCAGCCCTTTTTATAAAAAAATGTTTTATTTTGAGACAGGATCTCTGAGATGCTAAGGCTAACCTTGAACTTGGGATCCTTCTGCATCTGCCTCCTGAGTCACTAGGATTTTAGCAGGCTCCACTGTGCTCTGCTGATGAAATTTATTTTCTAAAAGTTACGGGAAAGGGGTGCTTCACAGGACCTTTTTTTGTTTTGTTTTAGTTTATTTTTGACTTTGAGACATGGTCTTGCTAAGTTGCCCAGGGTTCCCTTGAACTTGTGACCCTCTTGCCTCAACCTTCTGAGTGGTTGTGAATTACAGGAGTGTGTCACTGCCTGTCTTTAGGAGGAATGCCTTGAGAGGCCTGGCATTCTGGAGGTACCTCTGTTCTACTGTCCACTGTTGAAGGCACCAGCGCTCTGCCTCCTGACTTCCAGTGTTGATATTGAGAAGTCAGAGGCCATTGTGTCTCCTAATCCTTTGTGGCTGTGATCTTTTTAAAAAATTCCTGTTGTAAAATTTCACAGCATTGTGTCTGAAGCTGGGTCTTTTATTGTTGAGTGAGCGAGGCATTCCATGGGACTTCAGTCTGCTATTGTCTGTTTCTTTGACATTTCCTTTTCACCATATCCATGGTCTGTTTTCTCATTCAGGAATTTGGTTTTTACCTCCTGGCTTAATTCCTGAATTTTCTTATGTTTTCTTGATTTTAGTATTTATATGATATTTTGCTCTATTTTCTGGTCAGTTTTCTTGACTTGTTCGTCCAATTATTCTGTCACAAAATGTATTTTTGCCTGTCACTTTAAGTTTTTTTGTTTTTGTTTTTTGGAACCGGGGATTGAACTCAGGGGCACTTGGCCAGTGAGCCACATCCCCAGCCCTATTTTGTATTTTATTTAGAGACAGGGTCTCACTGAGTTGCTTAGCGCCTTGCCCATGCTGAGGCTGGCTTTGAACTCGTGATCCTCCTGCCTCAGCCTCCCTAGCCACTGGGATTACAGGTGTGCGCCACCGCGCCCGGCTAAGTTTTTAATTTAAAAAAAAATTTTTAGTGGTAGATGGACATAATACCTTTATTTTATTTATTCATTTATTTTTATGTGGTGCTGAGGATCGAACCCCATGCCTCACAGGTGCTAGGCAAGTGCTCTACCACTGAGCCACACCCCCAGCCCTAAGTTTTTAATTTCTGAGAGCTCTTGCTTACCTCTCTTTTCTCTGTCTCTTATCCATCGCTTCACATTTGTACTACCTTCTCTGTCTCTCTCAGAGTATTTATGATAGTGGTGTTTTGAAGTTTTCCTGCTTCCCAACATTAACTTTGTTAGGTCCAGGTTTCTTTGTTTTACTGTCTTTTCTGCTAGGGTTATATTTCAAATGGTTATTCTCAATTCTCCATATTTGAGAGTAAGGTACTTTACTGGGTGTGGTGGTATAAGCCTTTAATCCCAGCTGCTCAAGAACTGAGGCAGGAAGATAGCCTAAGCCTAGGAATTTGAGGTTGCCCTGGCAACATAGAAAGAGCCTATCTAAAAGGATAAAGCACCAAAATATATTTTTTTTTAACACGGGGGCTTATTGACTGACAGATTTCACTGTGGGGTGATTGAATAGTGACCCAGATAATTTGTTGTAGGACAACCTACAGATGTCACTGTTGATAGGTCTTTTCTTCTTAGGGTTGTCAGTATCTCCAAAAGAGAGTTCAGTCTCCAGCCCTAGCAGGAGGTTAAACTTGGCTGCTAGCTGAGTGTGGTGGTGCACATCTGTGATCCCAGCAACTTGGGAGCTCAGGCAGGAGAATCACAAGTTCAAGGCAAACTCAGCAACTTAACAAGACCCTGTCTCAAAATCAGAAAATTTAAAGACAGCTGAGGATGTAACTCAGTGATAGAATACCTCTGGATCAATCCCGAGTACTGCACACACACACGCATACACACACACAGGGCTGTGGGTTGTGAGAGCTCTCTGGGAATAGGAGGCAGGAGGGTCTCACTGTTTGATACTTTTTGACTTTCAGTGTGTGACTTGGAAAACAGCCTTTTGCTGCTATTGTATCTAAGAGGGTCCATTTCGGGTCAGAAAATAAAACATTTTCAGACATGCACATTTTCAAAGATCAGAATTTCCTGGGGATCTGGACTTCTGGTGAAATAGAGAAGTCATGTGTCTGTACCGAACGTATGTGGTGTGTATTCCTTTTTACACAGTTGCACACTGACAAGAAACAGATCAGCGTCGGGTTCATTGGCTACCCGAATGTTGGCAAGAGCTCTGTGATAAACACGCTGCGCTCTAAGAAGGTTTGCAACGTGGCCCCCATTGCAGGTGAAACCAAGGTACGTCTGGCTGGGGACTTGATTTCTGCATGTTTTATTTCTGTGGGGTGATTGTTCAGATAGGGGATTTCTCTCCCCGCCCCCTCTCACTTTTCTTTCTTCTGAAGATCCAGCCCAGGGCCTCGCACAGGCATTACATTCTTCCACTGAGCCACACCTCAGGCCCCACTGCCTGCTTCTCTTGAATGAAACCACCATTGGCAGTTCAGTTCTCCATTTAATAATTTCAAATGTACCAGGGTTGTTTTGTTTTTTGTTTTTGTTTTCCATTTCAATAAAACCCGAGCATACTTATGCCACTGTATGGCCCTGGTGTAGTTTGCTAAGTGTAATATGCTAAATTCATATTTAAGCCTGTTTTAAATTGTCACACTGACCTTTTACTTTGATAGACAAAAACTAACCCAAGAAGATAGATTTTTGTTTGATTGGTTTTTTGGTACTGGGGATTGAACCCAGGGGCACTCGACCATTAAGCCACATCCCCAGCCTTATTTTGTATTTTATTTAGAGACAGGGTCTCACTGAGTTGCTTAGGGCCTTACTAAGTTGCTGAGGCTGGCTTTGAACTCGAGATCCTCCTGCCTCAGCCTCCCAAGTGCTGGGATTACAGGCGTGCGCCACCTCGCCTGGTGAAGATAGATTTTTTAACCCTGAGTGAAGAAGTAAACCTCCTAGGTGAACATGCTGGCACATACCTGTAACCACAGCGACTTGGGGAGCTGAGCCAGGAGGGTCACAAATTTGAGGCCAGACTGGCAACTTAGCAAGATGTTGTCTCAAAATAAAAGTAAATCCAGGCCTGATGGCACACACTTGTAATCTCAGTGACTTGGAAGCCTGAGGCAGGAGGATTGCATGTTCAAGGCCAGTCTCAGCAACATAGGCCCTAAGCAACTACTGTGTCTGAAAGTAAAAATAGAAAGGGCTGGGGATGTGGCTCATTGGTTGAGTACCCCTGGGTTCAATTCCTGATACAAAAAAAAAAAAAAAACATGGGGAGCTTGGAGATGTACCTTGGTGGTAGAGCATCCCTGGGTTCAGTCCTCAGTGCCACGCGCACACACTCAAGCACACCCCCCAAAAAACAGAACAAAACAAAAAACAAGAAAACTCCACCTTCTGGTAAAATCTGAGAGATCTGAGAGTTGGGGGGCCAGGGAACATGGAGTGTTTGGGGAACAGCATGGTTCTCTTTAGAGGCAAAGAGGTAAACAGTATTCTGCTGCCAAGACCACTTTTAAAACCCAGAGAACAGTTCACTGGGTGTCACTGTGTAATACTAAATGAAAATCCTGTCGCTGCATGATTTTTACACCCTTAGCTGAGGAAACCCTATACTGGTGGAAGTGCCTTGGGTGTGGCACAAACCGGAGAGAGGTGCTTGCTTTGCTTTGGGTCTTCCCTTCACTCTGGGCCTCTGCAGCAGCAGCACGGTAGTGCGAAGTTCAACTCTGAGCTTTTGACTAAGGGAGGTCCGTTTTCTTACTGCAGGTCTGGCAGTACATTACCTTGATGCGTCGCATATTCCTGATTGACTGTCCAGGTGTGGTTTACCCCTCTGAGGACTCGGAGACAGACATTGTGCTGAAAGGAGTTGTGAGTATCTGGTCCAAAGCCTCTGTTGCCTTTTGGGGAGTATTCTTAGGGAACCTTGGAAACCTTTGCTTTCTTCCCATTCACAAGACAGTTTGGGGTGAACCTGTCTAACCAAACTTCAGGCACATGATGCTGAACAGGGCAGCCTCTCTCTCCACTTCAGCCTGCTGAGGAGTTAGCGAAACCATGGGCATATCTGGTCAGTATCATCTATCTACAGCAGAGCTCGTAGTTTACACACAGGATCCAAAGAGAAGCAGGGCCTATTTATGTTGAGTGATAATTCATCTTCGTGGGTTTATGGGTTGAGTCATTTTGGAACCCAGTCATTTCCTCACTTGTTTCTGAATACAATCAAAAACTTTGAAGGTTCTCCTTGACCTTAACCATACATCCTGTGCACATTCTTCCTTTCCATTCTTAAAATGATTCCATTGTTTTCATGTTCTGGGATTGGTAGGCTTTTAACCATTGCTGCAAATGGGTAACATGAAGCATTCCAAGGTCAAACTGCTTGTGGAAACCACACAGTTGATTTGTGGTGAACTGGGATCAAAGTTGAGTTCTGGGCTCCATGGCTCTGGTAGCTCTCAGTGGTGCTCTCTGCTACCAGCCTCAGAGACAGGCTCCTGCCAGGTTCCACTGGCCTTGTGATGTTGAAATCTACTTTGTGTTATGAAGAACACTGGAAACTTCTCTACTCTGTGGTAGATATTTTATTTTGGGGGTGGGGTAGTGTACTGGGGCTTAAACTCAGGGGCACTCACTACGGAGCCACATCCCCAGCCCTATTTTGTATCTTATTTAGAGACAGGGTCTCATTGAGTTACTTAGTACCTCACTATTGCTGAGGCTGGCTTTGAATTTGGGATCCCCTTGCTTCAGCCTCCCAAGCCACTGGGATTACAGGTGTGCACCACCATGTCTGTCTCTATGGTAGAATTTATAAGCAAGAGATTTCTGTTCACATCTAGGTTCAAGTTGAAAAAATTAAGACTCCTGAAGACCACATTGGTGCTGTCCTTGAGAGAGCAAAGCCAGAATACATCAGCAAGACATACAAGATTGATTCCTGGGAGAGTGCTGAAGATTTTCTTGAGAAGCTAGCTTTTCGCACTGGGAAGTTACTAAAGGTAAGCCAGGATTTGAGAGAATTTGGGTTGGTATATGCTACAGATGTGTTTTTGTGTGTGGTGTGGAATTATTCTATGTGCATCGTGTGAGCAGTGTGGAACTTACTAAACTATGGTGAACAGCTATGACAGCTGAAGTGCCCCCGAAGTGAGAGGTGGCTGAATTTAATTGGGAATTTTCCTGACATTTCAGGGTGGAGAGCCTGACTTGCGGACTGTGGGTAAGATGGTTCTCAATGACTGGCAGAGGGGCCGGATTCCTTTCTTCGTCAAACCTCCTAATGCAGAGCCTCCAGCTACCCACCAGGTAAGAACAGGGTGGACCCAGCTCTTGGAAAGCATAGTTGTCTACTCTGATGTGTAACTTCCGGTTGCCTGCCTCAGTGAAGCATTTTCTTCCTTTGTGGTGGATATCTCAGCTTCCAGAGTACCACAACCATAACATACATTTATTTGTTTATTTATTTGTTCGTTGGTTTGTTTGTTTGAGACAGGGTCTGGCTAAGTTGCTGAGGCTGGCCTCCAACTTGTGGTCTTCCTGTTTTAGCCTCCCCAGTTGCCAGGATTACAGGCATGCATCACTGTGCCAGGCCCATGACTATTGAGGGTGATTTTAGAGACTAATAAGCAAAAATAAAATAGGAGGCCAAATTTAAATACCAGCCAGCAGGGCCTTAGGAAAAGAGGGCTCATTAAATGTAAGGGAGCTTCTGGTACCTTGGTCTTTACTTTTGTACGAGAAATTTGAGGCACTGCTAAGTTTCATTTGTTCAACAAACATTTGTTAGAACCAACCATGTGCTGGGAGCATTGTGCACACCTCTAGTCCCATCTGTTTGGGAGGTTGAGGCAGGATTGCAAATTGGAGGCCAGCCTCAACAACTTAGTGAGACCCTAAGCACTTTAGTGAGCACCTGTCTCAAAATGTAAAAGTAAGCCAGTTTTGATGGCCATGCCTGCAATCCCAGTGGCTTGGAAGGCTGAGGCAGGAGAATTACAAGTTCAAAGCCAGCCTCACCAACTCAGCAAGACCCTGTCTCTAAATAAAACATAAAAAAGGTCTGGGGGTGCTGGGGATATAGCTCAGTTGGTAGAGTGCTTGCCTCAGAAGCACAACACCCTGGGTTCAATCCCCAACACTGGAAAAAAAAAAAGGGGGTCTGGGGATGTGGTGCCCCTGAGTTCAATCCCCAGTACCAAAAATATAAAGAAAACAAAAAGAGCTGGGGATCTGGCTCAGTGTTAAGTGTCCCTGGCAAAACCAAATAAAAAACAGGCCAACCATGTGCCAGGGAACAAAAGAGTGAGAAACAGCCCTTGTCCCCAAGAAGTTCATAATCCAATAAAAGAGGAGAGCAGTGGAGATGGTGCTCATGGACCCAAGACTTCTAGTCTCAGGTCTGGAGCTTCTGACCTGGACCAGGAAACTGCCTGAGCCCTCACTGCCCTGGGTGGTGAGCTGCCTCAGGGCTCAAGGCTCTTGGGTTTTCTACTTCTAGGGCCTGTTTCCAAACTTAGCCAAGTCTCTTGAAGTGGTGGCTTCAAGTTTTGCATCTATTCGGGTCCTTATAGCCCTGGTTTCCTCTTAGGATACCATTTCAGAGTTGTAGTTGTAGCTAGATAATACCAGGTGAATTTTCCCCCAGATTTTCAAACTTAGAATGTCTGAAGTGATGTTAATGAATCCTCTCTCCTACCACAAAAAAAAAAAAAAAAATCTGTGCAGAACACTTCCTCTCCCTCTTTGTATATTAGGTCATTCATTTGTTGAGACATTCATTCAGCAACCATGTGTGGAGCATCTGCTGTGTGCTAGGCCCTCTGGGTACTGGGATGCTGCAGTGAATAGTGGACAGGGCCCTGTGTGTGTGTGTGTGTGACCCCATGCATGTGTCATTTTTCCACACCAGTGCTGCAGTTCTCCAGCACCAGCTGTGTGTCCAGCAATTTAACAGGATTCTTACACTAACTCTTGGAATTAGTGTGGATCCCACAGGTTGAGGGTTTTGTCCCACAATCTGTCCCCACTTCAGCTGCTGGTGGGATTCCTGGGCAACTCCCACTTAGGTCCTATTGACTACAAATTTAGTTCTAAGATTTGATAATTTGGTAGAACAAAACAACTTAGGAAAGTGCTTGATTTCTGATTACCAGTTTATTCCAAATGATGGAGGCCAGGAACAGCGAAGTGAAAGAGGTGCCTGGAGCGGGGATGGGAAGAGCAGGGAGCTTCCTGGTGCTCCTCCAGCCTGCAGGCATGTCCAGCCCGGAAGCCCCCGCGCCCCATCGTGGAAGAATGGTTATGGGGGCCTCATTATCCAGACACGATCGATTAAATCAGTGGCTGTGGGTGATTGGGCTCCAGCTCCCTCTCCTTCCCCAGAGGTTGGGGTTGAAGGTCATGCTTTCGTCTTTATGGTGACCAGCCTCCATTCTGAAGCTACCTGGGAATTCCACCATAAGTTATCGTATTAATTTAAACTCAGGTATGTTGGAGAGGGCTTATGAACAGCAGGAAAGACCCCTGGCCCTCAGAGAAATGCCAAAATTTTTAGGAGCTCTGTGCCAAAAAGACTAAATACATAGGTTTTATATAGGGAGACAGATAGCAAACAGCTAAGTTTCTAATGCCAGGAAGTGTCACATGCCGTGAGGAAAACTCAACTAGGGTAAGGCAGAGGAGGCCTCTTGTATATGGGGAGGTTGGGGAAGGCCTCTGAAGAAGTGACTTTTTAGCAATGAACTTTGTGATTGAGGGCTGGAACCAGTTCGGGAGGAGAACATTCCAAGCAAGGGGAGTAGTACAGCCAGAGCCCCTGAGATGGGGTGTACTTGTCCTGTCCAGAGTGCTGGAGAGAAGTGGCTGACTGGGGTGTGGAGGGCAAGGAGGCTGGTGCGACAGAAGCCACTAGGGGTTGAGTTTGAACCAGCTGGATGTCTGTGAGCCTGTGAGCCTCTGTGGAAGCACTGGAATTATCTCAGTCCTTTCCTATCTAGTCATTAAGTTTAGGTAATTAGTTCACATAATTCTTAGGAACTGTTATGCTGGGGCTGGGGGTGTAGCTCAGTGGTAGAGTACTTGCTGAGCATGCAGAAGGTCCTGGGTTTGATCTCTAACCCAGCCAATAAAAAACTATTCTGTCCTCCTACACTGTGATTCTCGAAAGCTAAAAATGCTTTACTGGAAAAATGCACAATTTTCCTGGATTTTATGGGTTCCTGAAATATTTAGTGCTTTACCACTCATTCACTTTTTTGTTGGTGGTGGTGGTACTGGATTGACCGAGGACTTGGTGAATGCTAGGCAAGCACTCCGTCACTGAGCTACTTCCCCAGCCCTACCCACCTGCTCTTCTTTGGGAAATCACTTGAATTCTGTGAAAACATCGAGTTTCTTCTTTCAAGATGCCTCCTCCTCACCTGCCTCTCCTGGTCCTGCCCACCGTTCTGCTTGGCTTTCCTCTTCATACGGTGGTGTGTACCTGTCTCCGCAGCTCCATGTTCACCATAGCACTCTCAAGGACAGCCTAGGGAATCTCACCTGTCTGTACCAAATGATGGATTGGTTTTCCTGGTTCAGTTCTGTTATAGTTGGTGCACCTTTTAGAACTGATATCAGTTCCTTTGATCCTTTGTTTCTGAGTATACATTGGCTTAAAATAGATTAAGAATGTGATGCAAATGTACTTTCTCTTGGTCCGAAGAAGTTGGCTGTTCATTCAAGAGTGAGGTGTGAGCTCAGACATTCACTTTTCTGATTCTATTTCTCTCCCTGCTGCCGCCCCTTCTTGGCCTCTATAGCTTCCACCTTCCTCATCTTTGGAAATTGCCACAGAAACAACCCAGAACAACCCAGAAAAGGAAACCACAGAAATTATAGGTGAAGAGTTGGAATCTGTCATTGAGAAAAAAAAAGAAGAGGACAGCCCCTGCAATGCTAGCTCAGAGATGCAGCAGATCCTCACACGGGTTCGCCAGAACTTTGGCAAAATCAACGTAGTGCCCCAGTTTTCTGAGGATGACCTGGTTCCTGTGGAGGTGTCAGATATTGAAGAAGAGCTGGAAAGCTTGTCTGCTGAGGAGGAGCAGGAAGAGGAGCAGCCAGGGGAAGAGGATGAGGCTGAGTCTTACCAGGAGTCCCTGGAAGAGCCAGCAGGAAGTGACACCAAAGCAGTGATTAAAGCCCTGGATGAGAAGATTGCAAAATACCAGAAGTTTTTAAACAAAGCCAAGGCTAAAAAGTTTTCAGCTGTCAGGTAATATTTTCACCATTCCACGAATTGCAGTTTGTTCCTTTCCCCAAAACTTGCCACAAGTCTGGGAGAGGGTGTTTTTGGTTTTTGTGCTAGAGATTGAACTTAGGACCTTGAGTACGCTAGGCAAATGTTCTACCTCTGAGCTAACACACCCCCTTGTCCTAGCAGTACTTGTGGGAGGGAGATGGTGGCGTGTCAATTGCCGTTTTAAAAAGGTGATCATGTGAATTTTGTCATGTTTAGCTCCCTGAAGTATGAGAAACAGTGATCCAGTATTTTAGAAAAGCCCAAGGAACTCCACAAACTTTTCCCCCTGGTGATAACTTTGTAAATCGGAGTGGAGTTTATCTTAGTGGGTGTTGCAGGTCTCTAAGCCACCCTGCTGCAGTGGTTGAGGGCAATGTTGGGCCGCTTCATTACTTTACTTTTCTGTTTCAGAATATCCAAGGGATTAAGTGAAATGGTTTTTGCAAAGCCTGAAGAACAGAGAAAATCATCTAAAGAAGAAAATGATGCAGGTGAAGATACATTATTTAAATCATTTAAGTGTGATTTGCATCTTTAGAATTTTGGGAAACCTAAGTTGAACTTCCAAATTACATCTATGATGGCATCCACACAGATGCTTACTCTATCTGGCAGATGACCCTGGTTCCCCATACTATTTATCATACAAATTGCATTATCTGCTTTTCAGTGTGCACATTTATCAGGATTAAATTGGCAATTCAAGAATCATCTTCCTAAGAAGGGTACAGTGTTACTCTTAGAATCTAATGGATCTGCAGACAAATTGGAGCAGAGTGCATTACATGCATTTGTTCTTGACTCCTTTTGATTGACAGCTTCCACATCAGGAGTTCTTAGGTGACACAAAAGCAAACCCTGCCGTAGTCTGCTGGGTCTGCGCTGACCTGGTGCCCTCCCACCCCAGCCTCACCCTGTGTTACTCTCTGCTATGCTCACCTGCCCCATCCACTGGCCGCCTTCCTCCTCCTCCCCACCATGGAATTCATGGGGAAATTTTGAATAGAAAATTCCTGATTTTGTTTTCTTTCCCATGTGTATTTTATGTATTGTTTGTATCCAGCGCCTACTAAAAAGGGAAGGAAGCGGAAGGCTCAGAGGGAAGAGGAACGTTCAAGTAAAACGCCAAGGACGCTCACATCTAAGGAAGTAAGTGCCTTAGTTCTTAAGACCCAGGTAAAGAAAGTGGGGAGAAGTACAGTTCTCAGGATGCACTTGCTGAAACAAATGTGGGTCTAGAGCTGAATCCTAGGAACCCCAGTCCTTAGTGACCTGGTTGAAGTCACTTAAATAGGGTCAAGAGGCGGCCAATGGGATGGAGGTTGTAAGTCCACAGATTATGTTCCTGGATACTGTCTTCCACTTTGTGGCCTACCATTTTTGAAAGAGTTGGGTAGTTTTGTGTGGTCCCTGGGAGACGACCCAAGGAGCAGAGCTGGCTAGGCAGGCAGATCACTGACCTCCATGAGAACAGCTTTGTGACCAAGCTCTGTGGAGTTGGAGCAGGCCCTCCGGGGAGGAGAATGGTTTTTCAGGAATGCTGCAGAAAAGATTCAGGCGGCGGTGGTGGTGGTGGTGGTGGTGGGTGGGGGGTGTTGGACCAAACATGATTCTGTAACTCAGGAGAGGAAGGAGTCAGCAGGTCCGTGGGGTGGACCTCTCCCCAGCCCTGTTTCACCAGCCATTGGGAAGTGGAATGGTGAGAGGCAGGCTTGATGACTTTCAGTGTTTGATCGGGTGTTTCTTTTTTGTCGTGTTTTGCAGCGAAGGCGAGCAGCACGGCAGCAACAATCCAGAAAGGTTGGTGTGCGCTACTACGAAACACACAACGTGAAGAACAGGAACAGGAACAAAAAGAAGACCAGTGACCCAGAGGGACAGAGGCACAGACACAAAAAATTCAGACATAAGCAGTAACATGTAAAAAAATTGTTTATTAAATTATGTTACACAGAATATACAATTAGGAACTGTAGTCATTTTCTTCATGCCGACTTGGCATTTCTAAGGCCACAGTGCACATGTTCTGAGGCTTGACTATGAAGCCATTCCCCAGTGCTGGTGAGAATAAAGCCCTCAGCCCTGCAGAGTTCCATCATCAAGTCCATTGACCTCTCAGACACTTGTCAGCTCGAGTTCCTCCAGAGCGTAACTGGCTATGTGTGTGTGCCGAAATGGGATGTGAGCGCCACAGAATGCAGAGTGGCATTTCCATTAAACTGCCAAGGAGTGTGGGAAGGAGCATGTAGAGCTTAGAGTATTTCAAGGATGTTAGTGCACTTGGCTGGACTTGAAAATATGAGGAAAAAGCTCTGGCAACTTCTGTCCCTCATTAAGTGGACCCATTTAGGACCCATTTGCTTTGCTGTCACAGTCATGGGACCAGCAGATCTCAGGGAGTGAAGTGCTTTCCCATGGAGATGGTGGCACAGGCAGGTCACTTGAACAGACTTATAATTCCTCAAGACACTGGGTGAGGGTCAAAGCTGTGACTTGCAACCTGAGATTAGAGTGGTGGGCTGTGTTCTAGGAACACAGCTCCTGTGGGACTAGTTTTTCCAGTGAGCCTTGAAGGATGTCACATCAAAGCTCTGCCAAGGAGTGAGTCCCTCCTTGAACTTAGAGGGGTACCAAGTGCTTGCAGCATTTCAACCCAGTGAAATACTAGTGCCTTCCTAAGGAACCAGACTTGGGTAATTTAAATTGAATGATGGGTGTCACCTAGCTTGTGCCCTAGGCACCCCAGCCTGCCCAGAATTAAGGATTTGTGTCATTAAATTCAATTCTCTGGGTCTACAGAAGCTGTCTGCAGACCATACTCTGGTCATTATTAATTTAGAACTGCACCTGGGCACAGTGCATACGGCTATAATCCCAGTTTCTCGGGAGGCTGAGGCAGAGGGATTGTAAGTTTGAGGCCAGCCTCAGCAACTTAGACCCTGCCTCAAAATTTAAAAAATAAGAAAGATTAGCTCAGTGGTAGAGCACCCCTGGGCTCAATCCCTAGTACCACACACATACCCACACACACAAAAAGGAATTAGAACTGCATGAGAGATGGTTACCTCTCCAACTGTGGAGATGTGGAGTCAGGGTTCAATTTTCTGCAGAGTAAGATAAATGATGTCTACAGTAGGGAGGAGCTGAGGTGTGGACAGCTCACAAAGGACACTGGGACTTGTATTCCTTTCCAGCAAACATTTACTTTCTCTGCAGCTGTGGGTTTGGCTGTCGCTATTCCCTAACCTAGGCAGTCTTAAATTGAGGAAGAGATCCAGTTGATTGGTGGGTGGGGATGAGACCGTACAGTAGGAAACCAAAGCTCCAAAATTAGTTACTAAAAACTGCCTTGGTTAGGAATGAACATGGAATGAGCCAGGCCAGGGAAGCCCCAGTGAAGATTCCAGAGGACCTGTGAACCAAAATCAGAGACAGGAGCAGCTTCCTTTGGCCACAAATGGGTGCTGGAGTGAGACAGGAAAGCAGTTCCTTCCCAAATCTTACTATTTGAGTTGGCCAATCTCCTGGTCGGCTCACATGTGGTATACTGAGACTATCAGGGTCATGCCACCCTCGTGCCCAACTAGGAGCCTGGCTGCCAGACTGTAGGTGTTCCACAACACTGGGGCAATAGTATGACTTCTGACAAATACGTAGGTGGTGGTCAGGGGAGGGGATGGCTTGTTCACTCAGGAAACTAGCTTTTTATTACAAAGGGCTTATGACGGGTTGGTAGTGTTCGCTGAGACCCATATGGAAATTATCACTTCTTTGGTGCAATAATGCCTTCCAGTTGGGCCTGAAAAACAAAAACAAACCATTAATGCTTGAAACTTGCAGCCTAACACAAATAGCTGAGACGTGATCAAGTCTCTGGGAAGAATAATCCAAATGCTGCCACTCCAAGTTTCTTTTTTCCCCTCCATTCTCACTCCATATTTTCTGGATTAGCTGGTTTCTGGCTTGACATAGTCTTGTTACACTAGGAGAAACCAGAACTGTCCTGGTTTCCATACAATAATAGCTCAGTGTATAATATATAAAGCATTGAAAAGGAAATTGAATAAAAGTTGTTGAAATAGTGGTTTTTCATGGCTCAGATTTCAGGCCTGAATGTGTCTGCTCTGTTAAAATATTTGGCTCTTTGGTTTAGGATCCTGGGATCTCTGCTGGGACCAGAGGTTTGGGAAGCAGCAAATTATCAGCCACTAAGACAACTTGACACCCAATTAGAGGAAATTGCTACCAGTGAGTAGGGAGCTGTCCATCTTGTAGGTAAAGCTTAAGACACTTGGGAGTTATTTGCTCTGCTTCTCTGGCAGCAAGCACAATGATTTACTCTCATGGATTGTGAACAGATCTTTAAGCAGGTTCATCCTGGGAGTGCAGACACTGCTCTATTTGCAGTATGGCTTTGAGCCAATGAAAGAACTCACTTCTAAAGAATCCTTCACCCTGGGGATTACAAGGTTGCTCTTGAATGTTAAAAAGATGCTAAGATACTCAGCTCTGGAGAACTATGGAACTAGGACTTATAACAAAGGAATATGGCAGATAGAGCTGGGGTTGTGGCTCAGTGGGAGAGCATTTGCATGTTTGAGGCACTGGGTTCAATTCTTAGTACTGCATGTAAATAAATAAAACAAAGGTCCATGGACAACTAAAAAAATATTTTTAAAAAAGTAATATGGCAGATAAAAGAAGATGGCAGACAGGGAAGCAGCTTCAGGGCCGCTAAGTAAGTGATCACATTGCTGTGAAACTTTCTAGCTTTTGTAGGGTGCAGTGGTGCACATCGATAATCCCCAGTGGCTGGGGAGGCTGAGGCAGGAGTATTCTGAGTTCAAAGCCAGCCTCAGCAACTTAGCAACTCAGTCCTAGGCAACTCACTGAGACTTGTCTCTCATAATATACAAAAAAAGAGCTTGGGATGTGACTTAGTGGTAAAAAGCCCCTGGGTTCGATCCCTGGTACAAAATAATAATAATAATAATAATATAATAAGGCTGGGCGTGGTGGGGCACGCCTGTAATCCAAACGACTTGGGAGGCTGAGTCAGGAGGATCGTGAGTTCAAAGCCAGCCTCAGCAACTTAGCGAGGCCCTAAGCAACTCAGCGAGACCCTGTCTCTAAATAAAAATACAAAATAGGGGGTGGGTGGGGGGTAAAATTAATAACAGAATGTGTGACAGATACCATTGC